>CM052808.1:10159602-10222929 GCA_028533885.1 Nasua narica | reverse complement strand
ACTTGTCTTATTGGGCTTTGCGTCTTGCACTTGGCAGAGACTGTAGATACTGTGTTTTCTGCAAATGGAAGGTTTATGGTCACCTGGCCTGGAGCGAGTCTGCCGGGGCCGTTTTCCCACCAGCTCACTTTGCGTCTCTGTGTCGCATTTTGGTAATTCTCATGACATTTCAAACTTTTTCATCATTGGTCCATTTGTTGGGGCGATCTGTGATCTGTGAGGATGACTCGCTGAAAGTTCAGCTGATGGTTAGCGTTTTTTTAGCAAGAAAGTGTTTTTTGAATTAAGATCTGTACATTTTTTTTTAAAGACGTGATGCCATTGCACACTTCCTACGCTACAGTGTGGTATAAACAGGACTTTTAGAGGCACTGGGAAACCGAAACAGTCATTTGCCTCTCTTGCGACGTTTGCTTTGATGCGGCCATCTGGAACCAGACCCCCAACGTCTCCGCTGTATGCCCGTCGTCCTGGTTTTCCCGGCGAGGTCGCAGAGGCTCTGAGAGGTGAAGCCCCACTTTCCCAGTGAGCGGTACAGCCTGAAGCAAACCCAGGCCGCTTTTGCTCTTTGCAACTACATCATGAAACTTCTCCAAGTGATCTCAGAGATCCAGATTTAAAATCCATCCCAGATTTTAAAAATCCTGGTGTCTTTTTGAGTTTTGGCCTTTCCAGGTACAGACGGAATACCTGATGATTTCTTAACGTGTTTCTTGGTCGAGTCAGGAATGTGGGGTGATAAGGTTATTATATGGAGCTATTGTTGGAGAATTTCCCTGACTTTGTCTAGGGGAAACTGAGGCTCGGAGGGACACGCCTTGTCCACTGCCATACAGCAAATTAGGGTGAGTCTTAGAAGCAATTCAGGTTTCCCTGGGCAGGGAGAAAATTGGCAACAAATTCCCTGGCTAATTTTCCCCCATGCTCACAGAGGCGAAGAGTTAGAAGGCAGGGTTTGGAATCATGGATCTGGATTCAAAATCTTGCTATTTTCTTTACTATCATATGGTCTTGGTTGACAAGTGGCTAAGCTCTCTGGGCCTCAGTTTCCTGATCTGTAAAATGGGGGTTCTAGTGCTCACCTCACTGTGGGACTATAAGCATGAACTAAGATAAGGTGTTCAAGGTACTTACTTACCACTGTACCTAGGACAAAGGAAATACTATACTGTGATTATATTATTATAATGCAGGGTAGTTTATAATTATATAGCATTATAGAATATATTGTCCCTATGTCTTATATTAACTTGATTCCAGTTCACAGCATTTTTATCCCCTCTGCCCATCCTTTTTCTCCAAGATACCATTTCATTGGGAAGAAAAAGACTCATACAAAATGAACCGAACTCAGAATTCCTTCTTTTAACTCAGCCTGCAGATTTTCAGTACAACAAGGTATTGCTAGAATTGTGTCGCAAGGCACCTCAAAGATGTTCCCTGATTTACATCTGTGTGTGGCTGAGAAATTGACTTTTTCCCTCCTAGTCAAATTATTAATTAGTTGCCTTATTGACTAATTTCTAAGCACTCAGTCAAATTGGGTAACCAATCCAATTTGGACGGGAGAACAGTGAAAAGCTTTAATTCATCCATTTTTCAGTCCGAGGCATGTCATCGTCTGGAAACAGGGCCTTAAAACCTCCCCCAAGTGTGGAAAATCCAGAGACAGTGAATTTTGAGAAGTTTTATCTTCATTCCTTCCTGTACTTGATTTCCTACAACTCCAGTTTCAAGATGGAAAGAGCGAGCTTGAAAAGCTAGGAGCTCTATCAGGATTAATATTCATTGTTGAATGCCTTCTCTGACTTAGGCACTTCTGCTTCTGAGTAATAATGTTTAGGCAGTTTTTATGTGGTTCTCATATAGATTCTTTGTCATCCATACCAAGGAGATGGCAGGAGTAGAAGGGGCTATCCTAGTTTGGTGTTTAAATCACGGTATTTTTATATAGCTAATTGCTTTTAAGATCCTCCTCTTCTCTGATGTTTTCCAGGATGGAAGGCAGTGAATATTGCCCTTGTTGTACAAAGGTAGGGGATAGTAAGGTACAGAAAGTCTGAGCTGTTTTCTGAAGAGCGACGAACACTTCCCCAACCGCTCCTATTGGCAGAGATCCTAAAACAGCCTTTGAGAGGGAAACAAAGACCAAACATCTACCAGTTTGTCGATCTGACCTCAGAGGCAGGTACTTTCTCTTTCCCTTCTGGGTAGTACCAAAAAGGCCGTTTAGTCCAAGGATCGGAGCCAATGAGTCCCTTCTTTTCCCTGACGGAGGAGGGTGGCTCAAACCCCAGCACCCTCTTTGAAATCCTCCTGGGGGAACCAAACCAACCAGGGCATGGCCAGCGGGCTTTCCGTCTGGGGGAACTGCCTGGCACCACCCATCCATTTGAAACATGCTTTTGATTTGTCTTTATTGGCTAGTGAAAAGAATCATTTACTAGTCAAGAGCCAGGCAGTGACAAAGGAATTCAGGTAAATTAGTTTCAGTTCTTACGTAGACAGTCCTCCTCCTTTGGAATTTGAGCTTTAGAAAATAAAGCCTTCTTACCACTGATTTCCTTCACCCCCTCTCCCTTAAGCCTTTTAAAAAGGATTTTTCTTCCCTTTTAAATCTCTTCAAGAAAGAGTTTCTTTTCTTTCATACAGAGGGGTTGGAGGAATTAAATTCACCAAAATATCCTAACATCAGTGCATGCAGAAAATTCAATGAAATCCAAATTAGGTGCATTTAAAAAAAAAAAAAAAAAGCTTTTTTGCTGGGACCCTTAAAATATGCAGACATACACCAAGAGAGAGCTTCAAAGCCCATTTTAATAACTAACTACTTACCAGCTCAAAGCATTGACTTGCAGACCCTTTTGCCCCAGCCCCAAATACTTAAAATGCAGTTAAAGTTTAAGCTTTTAGTCCCTGAAAGTAGCAACAGTCAACTCGTACGGAAGCAGGTCCATAAAATCTACAAGCCCGGTTTTCGATTACTCCGCTGTAATTAACAATCCAGTAGTAAATTAATGATCCGGAATCCACAAATGGTGCGGAACTAGGGCGCTTAAATATTTAGAAAGGACTCCTGACAGCGTGTTGGGCTCTACAATCTGATTTTGTAACTGGAACTTTCATAAAGGTGTGACTCCCTGACAGTTAATGTTTTTCTGGGTGTGCTGACAAATATGGGGGATCCCCCACCCCCCGTTCTCCACCTTTGCATTCGATCTATCTTTTGCTTTTTATTTGCTCCATATCCTTGGTGGTTTCCCTCAGCTTGGAGGCCCCACGATTCTAGGGTTCTTTTCTTCTCTTGTTAAGTTCTCTTCTCACTGAAAAAGGAATTCAGTTTCCCCAGAAAGCATTCGGTCACCAGGGTTAAAATGCAATATATACATCTCAGGTGAAGTGAAGAAAAGCACCAGCAAAGATAAAAAATATACATGGAGAAACAAAAGGACAAAAAAAAAAAAAAAGGGCAACCCTTATAAGGCCGGGGAATCTTTAAATAACAATTTGGTGTTTAGACAGGAGACGTTGGCAATCAGGAAATTTGAGGTTCCCCCAGACATTCTGGGCTCTCAACTCTGTTGTCAGTAAAGGGGTACAATGGTGTAAATTTTTAGCATAGCATCAGTCGGACTTTGAATTTCCTGGGTTTTTGTTGGATCGTATCACAGTGAAACATTATAGTCTTTTCCCCCCAAATATATATCTAATTTCCTTTACAGAGGGCAAAAAAATATTTTTCCCACCAAAGTACAAGAAAACACATATTATCTTTCCCAATAGGGCATTATCTATTATTGGGTATTTTGAGAGCTAAAAAACATGCACAAAAATAATGTCCCAGAGCCGTTTATTGTGTTTTGTCAGATAAAAAAAGCTGATTTTGATTTATTATTTCGTGTAGATATTATGTAGACGTTTGTGTTTGACATTTCCTGAGAAATATTTCCGTTTCTGAGGTCTCTCTCAAAAAAACCAAAAAACAAACAAACACACACACACACACACACACACACACACACGCATATTTTAAAAGACTTCAGGTTCCTTTTCTGTGTGTGTATGTGCGGTGACAGATGGGGGGAGGTGCTTTCTAAAGCTCTTCATGTTGAAAATGTTTATTAACTTAAAAGAATTTACTGGGAAATTATGAACATATAAAAGACAGACTTTTCTTGAGAGTCAATTGCTTCCAATAATCCTTTTTTTTAAAGCCATTTTTCTAGTCTTTCTTCCTATAATTACCGAATGTTTTAAATGTAATTATACCTTGACGTATCTCGTGATTTAAAATGGACCTTTGAGGATGATAGTAAAGTGGTTTTGCGTTTCGTAGGTCAATAAAATCAAAAGCAGTTAAAAAAAATAAGTATACAACTGGATTTGTTATTCTTTCAAAATCAGTCGTACATATAGACCTTTTCCGAGGGGGAGAGTGAAGGATGGGTGAAATTTCAGATTGGAATGAAGTTATAACCCACATCAGGAAAATCGGCCCTTTAATGAAAGAAATGAAAAAGACTTAATCACCCAAACCCCTCCAAAGTGACACTTCAAATTACATCAGAATTCTACCCGGTAATGCAAAATGAGAGCCTTTCATCTGAAAAATGAAATAGCTAATGATTTCTATGAGTTCGTACCTCCTCAAATTTGAGATATGCATAGAGCGTGGGTTTCTTTTATATCTCGAAAATATTTGGGGAAAGGACTTTATTCTCCTGTTTTCTGCCCCCCTCCCCTATTTTGACATGAAGGTAATTTGTTTTCTCTGGAAAAGGTGGAGGGGGTGGACAGTTGGAGAAGAGCAGTGTAGTTCTAGAAAATACCAAATGGCATTTCCTAGCTATCTGAGAATATTAATGTTTGAGTGGGTCAGACCTGCCCAGAGGCAGAAGGCATAGCTTACGATCATTTTTCTCAGCTGAGTTTTAATGATTGAATGGATTTGTCTGGAGGGGAAAAAAAGAAAGAAAAGGGAAAAAAAATGATTTAAATTTACGAAGAGAGCCTAATGAACTAGTTAACATTCTTAGTATCAGGAAAGTCTAACCCATTCATAAATAAACAATTTTAAACCGCCTTTACCCACATGCATACACTCTCTCTTTCAGCTCCCTTTAGCAATTTGGAGTACAGGAGATTAAAGTCTTTTGGAAATTTCCAAGGTCAGACCTCAACTAAAATAGGATTAAGAGGGTAAGGGGGAAGGGAAAAAAAAAAAAAAAAAAAAAACCACGAAGAGAAGGGTTTTATTCCCTCTTGTCCCCTTCTCCTAACTATCTGAAATAAATCGGAAGTTATTTCTCGAAATCCTCCTTTCTCCTGGCCAGAGGCAGCTCTTCAAAAGGTTCTGAGATCGTTTAAAAATTTTCCAATCCCCTCCTGCCCCCCCCCTCCCCATTGTAAGGAAAACAAGAAAAGAGTGGAGACATTAGTTCAAGTTGGAAGTTAGGGTCCCTTCCCTGCGATACTCCAGGGGGCACTGCGACATTAGGAACTTGGGCTGAAAGAGACTGCTAGTTTGATCATTGCTGAGAGAAGAAAAATTCTTCAACTTTGCAGCCTGTTTTCTCTTCAGATGTGCCAAGCCAGTATTCCAACAAAGGAAATGAAAAAGGAAAACTAACTATGTTTCCCTTCTTTCTGTGCTTTATCCGTAATGCTTAATTTCTGCACCAAGGACACAGCGTTGAATAGAACACACAAAGATAAAACAGCTCGGTAAATGTTTTCCCCTTTTTCTCTTTCTTTCTTCGATCCCTTCTCCCCTCTCTCTTTCCCTCCCTCCTTCCTTCCTTCTTCCCTCCTCTCCCTCCCTCCTCCCCCTGTTCTCACCCTCCTATGTTTACTTCTTAATTTTCCATTTTCCCTTCCTTCACCTTCCTGCCTTCCTCCTCCTTTCTGATGCCCCTCTATGAATAAACAGCAGAAACCACATCTTTCAATCTACCTTGGTTGCATTTCTTCGCGTTCTTAATTTGATCCGTTCCTTTTAAAAGTCTTCCTAGATCCTGCTTGCCTGTTCATTCATCAGATTTGAGCAAGGAAGGAGCCTCTCAGTACATTTTGATAGATCTTAACAGTAATTATGTAGCAACTTCAAAGCAAAACTGTTTGTGTGCTTTTCTCTGTCTTTTTCTCTGTCTTCTGTGCCTGTTCTCTCTTTCTCAATCCTAACCCCACTAAATCCAAACAAAAAATCCTTTTCAAACAGGGCAGAAAATTGGGTTGAAGTTAGCAGCTGGTATTTCAAATGTACGATGATTGCAGAAACCTCCCCAAATTTCTGGGGGGTGGGGGGTGGGAATAATGAAAGAACCCTGTAAAGAAATAGAACTTTTTTAAAAAAGAAAAGAAATAGAACTTCTTATTTGACTAGTTTCAATTAAAAGTGTTATTTGATCATGCCTCAAAATTTCAACATGTTAGATCAGGGACTGTGAATAATATGCAGTGGTAAAGAGAAACTCAGACATACATTTAATTAGAATCTGTTGGAACTGAATCGGGTGCTGACATATCCTGGTTCCTAAAGTGAATGATTTGGTCCTAGCAAACTTGTGCCTTTGGAAAGGCTATTTTATCACAGAGAGCAAACATTTTAAATAAAGTCTTTACATCTTAAAATATTAAAAACAAAAACAAACCCACCCAATTCTGCTTTTGTGTCTGCCTTTCAATAATCATGACCGGGCTTCCAGGTTTCAAGGAAATAAAAACCCATTCATTCAATAACATAATGAACAGCAAAGTTGGATGTTTCATTGACGAAATGTTTTCCAGGGATTTTGACTTTATTATAAATGAGGTTTTATCTCAGGAACTAAAAATACTAGAAAGGAAGGAAATCAACGAAGGAGCTGAAAATACTAGAACTATGAACAAATCCTCCTCTTGGAGAAAGGACTAAAGCTTGTGGGTGTCTCTGAAAGCTTGAGCAAAGTACAAACAAAAGGAACTATTAGAATCCCAATGACTTGTTCAGTGTAGAAAGCTGTTGGACTTCCAGCCAGAGTACTGGCTTTTTTCGGAGTGGGCAATTGTAAGCCCACGAAACGGGAATGTGTGTGTGCAATTTGTATGGTCTCCCGTATATTTGTCTAAACTTATGACAATGATCATTTAGGAAAACTTGCATATGGTGCAGTTAGAAAGAGAATATCTGACTTTCGAATGTCATCGACACGCTTCCTGGCAAACATTACAAATAAAAATACGTCAGAGGTTCTTTTGAAGAAAGGCACCCCTTTCCCTTCTGTCAATTTCACGAGCCCACAGTTTGAAACCAGAAGGAATGGAGGCAAAGTAAAGCTGTAAAGAAGCACGTTTTGTTTTCTCTCTCAGAATTGGCAAAATTCTTTAAAAAGGAGAATCGCCAGTATTTTCTCTGGATTTTAATAGACTCCCAAAATGTAATAATCCAGAGAAAAGAAATGAGCCCATATGATCTTAAGTAAAAATGCTTATTTTCATGTAAAACGTATGACCCAATCCCCCAAGTACACGTTCATCGGCTGCCTTCTTGCTCCTGTGGAAACGGGCTCATTCATTTCAGTTTTATTTTTCTTATTTATTTATTTATTTATTTATTTATTTATTTATTTATTTATTTATGCCTTTGTTGTGTTAAGCGCTCGTAAACTTGCCGGGGATCATAAATCCCTTTGCAAATTATGATAGGCTGATTTAGGGGTCCTGATTACGAGTGTGTAAAACCAGAGTTCCCAAGACTTTATTATTATCATTCACCAATATAACACTGTAACAACAACCACGACGATAAAAAAAAAAGCAATTATAAGCGGAACCAATCTCTCCCAGATTTCTGATTTTCCTTTAAATACTTTAAAAAAAAGGTTAAAGAGGAGGAGGCTTTATTTCTAAATGCCTATTACAAATAATAGGATATTAATAGTAATAACCGTTTGTTCTCGTGCCTGAAGCTACCATCAAATTCTTTTGGCTGTTTTGAAATGGGGGGACATTTAGTAGTGCGGGCAAAGCAGGACGCTGTCTTATAAAAGCGGCCAGCAGATGGCACTCCACCCCTGGTTACCGTGGCTGGGACCGATTTGGGTGCTGTTCCTGGTCAGCTGGAGGAGGGTGTGGACAGGCGCTTGGGGGCTGCTTCTGGATAGTCAACAATAGCGTCCAGAGACCTTGAGAAGGAGGAAATTAATTGAGCTGAGGAGCTGTCTTTGGAGGTTGTAGGGCTGGCTGGCTTTGTGCGAAGGTTGCCAGAGTTAGAAGAGAACCGTTTATCCCAGTGTGGATGTTTTTTGGCCTCCCACTGTGGAGCAGAAAACAAGCCCGTGACTCTGTGGGATTATCCAAATCCTTGTAGGCCTTCAGGAGAAAAAAAAAAAGAACGTTGGTTAGTGATGTCATTACAACACCTTCCCATACCCTGTGGTCATGCAAGGCATTTTGGTTTTTCTCAAACCTTTTAACCAACATTTTTGGTTAAAAAAAAGCAAAGACAAAGCAAGATATACCACGAACACAGAGTGAAAGGATCTGATCGAAACGGGATGCATGAATTAGCAAAGGATTTTTCTTGACCACTTCTCGGTGTGAGAGGCAAGGCAGGGAAGCACGGTTTAGATCCCCAAATACTGTAATTTGTGGGTCAACTGAGGCCGAAGGAATCTTTGTTACAGAGCATTTGAAATTGGACCGTCCTTCAGATTGGAGGGGTATTTGGCCACCATTCTCTGGGGAGAAAGGGGAAGAAAAGGAAGTTTTCATTTTCGTGGAGGTTCCAAGGTTTTCATAACATAGCTTCCAAATGCAATAAAAAAAAAAAAAAACCCTCAAGAAATTGGAACTTGGCCAATCAGAGCCAAAGAGGCAAGTAACCAGGAAACAATGGCTATCAGGAATGTATTAGCAACAGAAATAACACAGCTCCTTCCCAATGCACCCGGGTCTTTGTCTCATGTGCATTTGCTGAGGCTCTCCATTTCTGTAAGACAGAAACATCTATTTTTGTTTATTCAGTGCACTATTTTAGGATTACAAAATCCGAGTGAGAAAAGATGGCGGTCTTACGCAGGCCATCACTCAAAAAAGGAATTCACTCCAAATGCAGGAGGAAGCGTTGTTGGTGATAGCTACTTTGTGGCAGCCGGGAGCCATGCTCGGGGTTTGGTGTATATCATCTCATTTAATCTTCCTGAAACTTCCCGAGCAGGACCTATTATTATCCCACATGACAGACGAACCTCAGAGGGGTTAGGTCACTTCCCCAAGATCACACAGCCTGCAAGATTCAAAGGCAGAATTCGAACACCGGGGAGGGGGAGATTCAAATAAAAATAGCTAAGTGTGGTTTTTAAACATGTATTTTGAGGCAAGAAAGCGTTCTTTCTGTTAATAAGGAAAACCCATGGAGCCAGAAGCAGAGCCACTTCTCTTAGAGTGGTGGCCCCAGGAAGAGAGGTTGGAGGTCCCAAGAGAGCAGAAGTAGAAACTTCCTGCCCTATAGAGACTCCAGGGAGATGGGGCATGGCAAGTCCCTGATAGAAGAAAGACACCAAAGCCTGTTCGTTTACCTGCTAAGTAGCACGGCGCTGAACAAACGAACGGTAAGCTGGAGTTTTCCTGCGACACTGAAATTCAGAGGGAAAAGACTCTCCTGGTTTTTAAGTCTTTGCCACCTGGTGCCCGCTGCCTGCTTTGTACTCAGCTCTAGCTCTCTGGCAGTTGGCTGGGCAGAAGGAGCCAGAACCCAAAGCCAAGGAAAGCGAGCACTCCTTCCAAGAATCTCTACTTTCCCACCTTCTTTGCCTTCTTGTCCCACACTGACCTTCTGCATGACCTTGAAGGCTCATTCCCAGGGGCTTGTCTTGGACGCTGACTTTGCTGGTTCAGGCTTCGTTCAGGACAAAGGCGGTCTGCTCAGAGAACTGTGGGCAGTCCTGTCGGGATGGCATTGCCTTGGAGGTACAAGCCGATGGCCCTGTTGGGACCATGGTGGACATTTGGTCTTCCATGCACCTTGGGGTTGGGGGTGGGAGTTGGCGCTACCTTGGGGATCATGTTCCGCACCCTGCAGTCCAGCCTTTCAATGAGGAAGAATCATTCTACCTGTACTTTCTCTCATGTACTTTCTACCTGGAGGCTATGCTACCTCCCCTATCCGTGTGTTCTGTTCCCTCAGCAACTGTTTATTGAAGGTCTAGTCTATGCCAGAGAGGCTCTGAGACTCACTTACAGCGTTCAGGATGGGTGAGGGTGGGAGAAAAATAAAGGGGCATTTATAATAGGGCCATCAGTGCTGGAGGGGGTCCGCTGTGAGGGTGCTGCGAGGGCACTTAATTCAATTCTTCCAGTGGGGTTGGAGGGGCAGAGCAGGATAGGCCTCCTGGGGGAAGTGACGTCGCTCCAAGACCTGACACCAAGTAGAGTTAACCCAGTGAAGACGGTGGGACAGAGAGGATGTTTCAGGGAAAGGGAAGAGAACATCCAAAGGAGCTCATGGGGAAGGGAGGAAGCAGGATGCTGGAAACTGCAGATAAGTTATTTGGCTGGAGCCCTAGAGGGGCAGAGGTGAGGTCAGAGAGTAGGCCGAGTTCGGGTCTGTGGGCCACGCATTATCCAGATGGCAGTGGGGAGCCATGGAAGAGTTTAGGGTGCAGGGTCGACTCAGCCCACTCTAGCTACGCCTCAGTGGATTTGAAGAACCGTGTTTTCTTACGGATTATCATCTTCCCCAAATAGAGATGCCATCCCTGCTTCCCAGCGACTGTGGTCCCGGGCTCTAGGACGCCGGGACTTGAGAGAAGAAGGCACAGAATCTCTGTGCGAGCCGAGTTGTCCGTGGCCAAACTGAAGCAGAACACAAGGGCCACCACGTCCATCCCAGGAGCAGCAAACATCAGGAAGAAATACAACAAACCCAATGAAATAGTATCTTAGAGATTGTTCTCGGTACTATTTTGGGGAGGGGAAGCTAGATCTCAATGAGAAATGATTTTTGGCAGTTCACAGCGAACGGCCTATGCCCACAAAAGAAACAGATTTTTAAAGACACAGATTCAAAAAAAGACATGGAGGGTTTTTTCCCCCCCCCTCCCCAAAAGGACCTTCTACCATAAGCATCTTTTTTACAAAGGGAAAACATCTTGCATGTTGTGACCGATTTCCCGTCTGCCCGGCTGTCCTTCTCCTATGGAGGTAATTGGGGGAGAAAGGTCTGCAGAGCAGAAACTTTGATGTTTGGGGGAGGGGGGCACCTTTTCAACAAATGTCCGCCTCAGACTCAGTGATTGAGAAAGGCACATCCGTTTTGGAAAATGCCTGCTAATTAAATGAATGTTTTCAACTGGAAAGCATGTCTGAGCTGTTAAGATACATCCTCGATGAAGTTGGAAGGAATGCTTCAGATGTTGGCCTGAAATGGATGTTCACAGACCTTGGCCTCCTCGGGTCGTCAATATTATATCTTACTCCTTCACTCATTCACTCGCTCCTTCGACAAATGTTTGTTGAGCCCCTCGGTGCCGGGCACTGTGGGAGGCGTATTCAGCAACGGCCGTGGTCGCGATGGGAGCTTTGTTTTCTGGTGCACAACACAGGGCTTCATTACAAAGCTTCTGGTGTCAAATGTGTTCTTAACCACTAAACGTAAATACAGGAAGGCTGATTTTGGGTCTTTGGAGACCGACAGGACGTGGGTCCCAGGTCCGTCTCTCTCGTTTATTAGCTGTGGGACCTTGAGCAATTGCTTAGCCCCGTCCAGGCTCAGTGTTTCCATCTTGGAGGTGGTCCTGACAGCCCTGCCTGTCTTCCAGGTAGCGAGTGAGTGGTACAAGAGATGAGGCCTGGGGAGTGCTTAGTTTGGTATTTGATCCATAGCAAGACCTTGACACAGGTGAGTTATGCTTATTATTAAGACCAAGGACATCGAAGTATTTTTAAAACATCAATTTATGTTTTTGTGAAGAAAAATCCAACAGATATAGAAGCCCCTGAAATAAAAGGTGGAGGTCATCTCCTTCCCCTACGGCCAGGGCCACCTATGTATCCATGAAGGCTGCGAGTCACGGCCACCCCCATGTGACCTCAGTATGAGAGAGGGATCTATTGACTTACTAGTCCACGACGTCCCAGGTAGATCTATCCTCTCACGCAGCTGGGTCCAGAGCCTCCGAGCGGGCCATCAGCTTCTGTTTCTCTGAAGATCTCCATAGCCATCTTCTGCGCTGGGTTGTTCTTAGGGAGAGTCACCGTCCTGGCCTGCAGAAGGCCCCAAGGCACCTCCGGACTCCCCTCCTGCCGGAGGAAAGAATGCTCCTTTCTCCTAGTTCTAGGCAACGCCCTAGCTTGACTCTGATTGGCTGGCTTGCGTCCTGAGCGGCCTGGCCCGCTGGGAATGCTGGGCTCTTATTGGCCCCGCCGGGGTCACATGTCCATCACGGGAGCCAGGGAAGGCAGGGGGCATCTGCCCACCCAAATCACCTGGACCGAAGGAGAGAGAGCGTGGAACTTAGATGTGGTTACCTGGAGATGGAGTCCCATGTTGCCAGGATCTGTAAATGTTGGTCACGGACATCCCCGAGGCTGTTCCTTTTGTTAACCCTTGGTTATACTCTGGTGTGTGCGCTTGGGGACTTTATCTTTATCTTTCTCTAGTACTATCTACTGTGTGTGCATAACTACATATTATAATAATCTATCATCTATCTATCCATCCATCCATCCATATATTCCAACAATGGGAAACTTGCTTTATTCAGTCAACAAATGTATAATTATACCATGGCCACCTCAGTACATTTGGATAAATTGTGTTAATTTAAATAAGATATTGAAAACTCAAGGAATCCTTGAGCCCATTTAGCCAAAGTGCCTCCATTTAGCAGGTGGGGAAACTAAGGTCCCTAGTCTTGCTCAAGGTCATACAGTACGTGACTCTCTTCTGACCCTTGAGCTGTGTGGCCTTCTTCCTGGTTAAGCTAATTTCCATTGCCTTCCGTAAGCCCTGGACAGCTGGGGTCCATGAGGGAGCTGTGCACAGGAGGTACTGAGGGCAGCAGAGGAGAAAAGCTGGGTTTTTCTTTGAAGGGGGTTTTTTTTGGGCATCTGTGCCTTGCCTTAGTTGACTGTTACTGTATGCTGAGAGCTGATGTAGCTCGTGTTCTGGGGATGGTGAATAAGAGAGTGAGCAAGAGAGTCTTTGATGAGCCTGGAAGTAAATGATAATTACTGGTAAGTTCATGTTAAGAAAAAAGAAGTGTGTGTGTGTGTGTGTGTCCAAACTGATTTAATTGTGGGGGATGAGTAACCACGCACACAAGTCTATAAAGAGCTTCTTTAAAGAGTCTATAAAGAACTTCCCTAACTAGACGTTCACGGTCCTGAATTTTATTAATGGAAGGGCTCATTATACCATTAGTTGTATGTGGCTATTTAAATTAAAATCCATTAAAATTAAAAATTCACCTTCTCAGTTCCACTAGCCTCATTTCCAGGGGTCAGGAGCCACACGAGGGTAGTGGCTGCAGTGGTAAACAGTACGGATACGGAGCGTTCCTCTGATCGCAGAAAGGGCTGGGGGCCGGTGTTGCCATAGGTCAGCATTTTGTGAAACAGTATCTGCTCTCCCCTTGCATCTGAACCATCTGGTAAGAGGGTGCTCGGTGAAAGGAAGATATCCAGGCTCCTCAACAGCCAGGTTGCACCAGAAGTTATTGGGAGATTGGCTGGGAATCTGTATTTTTAAAAATTATAGCCCCCGGGTGTTTTGGATGCACATTTAAAAGTCAGAAGCACTGAGAATGACAGAGAAAGATAAAGGCATTGGTGCTAATAAGAGGTAGGCTGTGAGTGTTTGATGCGACCCGCCGCCCATTACAGAATAATCAGGGATTACATAGTCAGTTGGTCTTCAAGGTCACAGATAAATCATATCTGAGGTTGTCACTCCATTGTCATGGAAACTCAAGGACGCACTCATTCTGAAAAGTTCATTGAAAGGGTCTGCTGGGTGGGTTTAGGGGAGGTGGTGTCATGAAACTGGAAAGGAGGACCTAATCAATGGCTTCTGCTTTTTCTTTGAAAAGTTTCCATGCAGCCTATCATTGTTGCTCATGCTTTTCTTTCCTTGCATCTAACAGTGAGGAGAAAAATGTTTCCCGCCGATTCCGTGAGGGCTGTATGTAAATTTTGTATTTGCGGTGCCTTCGTGTCACTTTTATTTTTCTCAAATTATAACACGAAACACTACTTTATTCTGTATTAATTATCCCTTAGATATTCCCCTATGAGATTTGATCCAAAGGAGAAACTGTCTTTCTAGTGGTTTTATATTTATCCGCCCATCATTTCATTGTCCGTGCTCTACCCTTTCTTCCTCCTCTCACACCATTTCCTGCCATGGTGGTTGTTTGCATCTCTCAGTTGCAGCAGCTTATCCGTTCTTTACTGCCTCTGGGCTTTGCACATTCTGTTCCCTCAGCCTGGAACAGTCTTCTCCCGCCCATGGGAGAGGTGGCTTCTCATGACTACTCCCGTCATCGCGCACATGCCTTCACAGATAACTTGCCTTCAGAGAAGTTTCTTCTGCCACCTCATCTAGGTAGGATCTCCCCTACCTCCTTGTTTTCGACCCCTGAGCCGGGTTTGATTTTGTGGCTTTGGGAAGAAGAAAAAGATGACTTTTAAGAGAGAGAGAGATAGCTTAGCAATGATAAAGACAGGCAGGCAGAGGTAGAGCAGCAAGATGGAGAGAAACAGAAAAGAGAGGAAGACAAAGACGGAGAAGAAGTGCAGAAACAGAATGAGCAAGAGGATCCATAAAAAGACACAAAGAAAGAGAGAGATCCCTCCAGTGTAGGCCAGAGAGTGCCAGAGATGAGCGAGGCCCCCCGCTCAGTTTTCTGAAAGGTACCACTTCTCTGAAACTGAGACTTTCTAGGACTCACAGGAAAATGAAATGTAAGTCCTTGCAGTTGATGGCCGAACTGTCATCGTCTGGCGCTGGGCTTTCCAAGGTGGTGGCTGCTCACCCCGTGAGGCTATGCAGATCAAAAGGATGCGTGGCTTAAGTCTAAATCAAGTACATACTGGATTTTGAAGATTTAGGGGGAAGAGGCTGTAAACTACCTTGTTAATAATTTTCCCATTGATTGCATGTTGAAAGTGATAGCACTGAGGGCATATAGAATTTAAGTAAAATCAAAATTAATGTCATCTCTTTGTTTTTTCTTTTTCTTTCTTCCTTTCTTCCCTTCTTCCCTTCCTCCCTTTCTTCTTTGCTTTTTTAATGTGGCTACTAGAAAGTGTGCAATGACGAATGTGGTTTGTGTTGTTTTTCTGTTGGACAGTGCTGTCCTAGACCCTTGCGACGTCCAGGCCCCATGACTGCCTGGACCTTTATGCACCAAACAGTGAAAAAGACGGGCAAGCGACCCTCCCTCTCATCGGGAGGGAGGCCTCAGTCCATCCCCCACTTCTCCCACTTCCCCCACGCCTTCCATGTTTGGAGGAGCCTCATCCATGGCTCATCTCGATTTGCCCATTAAGTGGCAGTGGGCACAAGTCCCCTCTGAGGCCACCCACTGTCCCTGGTGCCCAGCCTGGGGCCCTGGGTGCAGACTCTTTAGGCCTGGGCGACCCTTTCTTGGCAGCGCTGAGCTGCCTCTTGGAATAGCCATTCGCCAGTGATTCTTTGTGGCTTTGAGTTCGTAAGAGCTTCTTTAGAAAGCAGAAAATGTTTCAAGTGAGTTTGGAGAGATGAGTGTATTTGCTGGAAAAAATATTTTGCTCTTTGTCAGCCCTCGATTATATCTGACTGCACTTTTCTGTCTGAACTGAGTCAGGGGAAAAACAGTTCATTTAATGCTTGAAAATACTCATCCTCTCTCATTCTGCCTCTGTCTTTCTCTCAACAGCAATGTTTGTGTTTGCCTCAAAGTCTGCTCTTTCCACTTGGGCACAACTTCTCTCCTTGGTTTGTTTTCCAGAACAATCTTGCTTCCCTTGGCCTGTGTTCTGCTCTGGTTTCTGTAAATCAGTTTATTTTGTTATAATAATAATAATAATAATAATAATAAGCGATGATCTATGTAAGTGCTACCGTGGGATGCATTCTGTGTGACGAACTTTGCCAACTTTATGTCATTTAACATGTCCCACAGCTTCAGCAAGTGGACACTGTCCCCATTTTATAGATGAACAAACTAAGGCTCAGAGCAGTAAAGTGTCTCCCCCCCAAGGTCTTGCAGCTAGCTAGTGATGGAGCACAACTTTGGGTCTAGGTCTCTGGACTCCAAAGTCTATGCTTTTAACGATTCATGTCTTCCATATGTTCATACCAGGACCAAATGTGAGGGCACTGAGGCACAAAGAGATTAGGATTTGTAATCTTTCAGGTTCAAGTGTTAGCAGACCCGACTGAAACTGGATTTCACACAAAAGGGAATGCAACGTAATCGAAAGCCTGACACTGGGGGGTGGGGGGGTGGTGGGTTCAGGCAAGTGTTGATCTAGGAACTCAGTATTTCCAAGAATCTGATTTTACCATGTTAATTTTTTAGACACCCAGAAAACACTGGTTAGCACTGACTGCTAACCCAGCACTCTGCTAGATTCTCGATATGGATAAGATCTGGTCCCAGCCAGGGAGGTCTCAGCTCCTAAAGAGACAGATCGTTAAAACAGAAAACAGAAAATCCTACTAGAGCTTGGCGTCTGTTCTCTCTCTCTCTCCCCCTCTCTGTCTTTGACACTTTAGCACCGCATCACAGATATAGTCCAGGGTCCTGGTGACCCCTCCATGCTGCCCCGACGTGTAGAAGAGCTGGACATGGGCCTCCTCTGGGTGCACCCACCCTGCTCTGGGTGCAGTGTGTTCGGAAGCTGTAATTTTACTCACCTGGCCCCCACCCTCCTGCTCAGGGTCTCCTCTGCACTAATGTGGTGGTTTTTGAGGAATTCCGTGTGGTTTTCTGGGGTCTATGAAGCAAAATCTTACAACTACTTCCTTAATCATTAAATTTTTGTATTGGACTATAATGTACACGCAGAAGAAATACACATATCCCAAAGCAGAATCCAGTGAATTTCCACAAAGTGTTTGCATCCTTGGAAACAACACCCAGATCAAGAAAGAACATTCCAGCCCCTTTCTCAGTCTCGACCAAGCCAACAAGAATGGCGTGTCCTGCTTTCAACACCATAGATTGCTTTCACCTCTTTTCCACTGTATACAATCACATAGTGTGTACTCTTCTGGCTATAGCTTCTTGAATTTGACGTTGTGTTTGCAAGATTTCTGCATTAATTTTCATGGCTATATAATATTCTGTTCTATGACTATCCCATAATTCATCGAACTGACCTTGTATTGGTAGAAGTAATTAGGTTGTTTGTAACTGTTGCTTCCTTGTTTTTCTTTTCTTTTGTTTTATTTATTGGGAATCAGTGCATTTGCCCAAAGCAACGATAAAGTATCGATTAGACCGCATAGCTGGGAAGCTCGGAAGCAGGAGAACCAACTCTGGCTTGCTCTGGACAGTAGTGGGTTCATCAGCGATGCTCAGAGGACTGAAGAGAGGGCTGGGGAACCAGGCCAGGGGAGGTCACGCGCTGTCAAGCAATCCTACCAGGGAGCGTCTGGCAGTACACTGGGACAGTCCACCAAAGGGAAATTGGAATGGGCAGAGGCTGGGTGGTCAAAAGCCCGTGTCCCTTCTGGTGCACCTTTTAGCCCCGCAGGAA
Organism: Nasua narica; assembly: GCA_028533885.1. Lineage (NCBI taxonomy): Eukaryota > Metazoa > Chordata > Mammalia > Carnivora > Procyonidae > Nasua > Nasua narica. The sequence continues at coordinate 10,205,202 of CM052808.1, read as the reverse complement.
CTTGGGGTTGAAAGAGATGTTTGGGAGGAAGAAAGTTCTTCCTGGTAACCCGGAAACACCGTATGGACTGGTCTCACTGTGGCCTGTCCCAGGATTGAGATAATGGGTAGGCAGGAGTTCTTAAACTTTGCTTCTCAGGGAACTCCCTGGTATCAGCGGAGTGTGACAAGAGTCTCGGATGGACCCGGGGGTGCTGTTTTCTGTTCGTCTTCAAAACCTTGGGCTTTATATTTAAAAACGCGTGTGAACTTTGCATTCCACTCCGTGTGTATCAGTGTTTGTATGGCATAAGAATAACTATATTTTCTAAGTTCTCAAGTAAGTAGATACTAAAGGACCCTGTTACCCGAAGTGTGGCATGTGGACTGGCAGCCTGGGCGTCACCCAGGGCTCGTTAGAAACGCAGAGTCCCGGCATTTTAACACAACCGCTGGTTGATATATGTGTGTATTAAAATTTGAGTAGCACTGCTCTATAATTCATTCATTCATTCAGTCAGTCATTCATTCAGCAGATGAATGCCTGTCACATTTATAGCCACCTTCTGCTTAATGCTGGGAGGCACTGATGGTAACACAGATGATGATGAGAAAAGAACCCTTAAATAGCCATGTGTTAGGGACACCTGGGCGGCTCAGTCTTTTAAGTGTCTGATTCTTGGTTTCGGCTCAGGTCATGATTTCAGGTTCGTGAGATTGAGCCCCGTGTTGGGCTTCCTGCTCAGGGCAGAGTCTGCTTAAGATTCTCCCTCTCCTTCTCCCTCTGCCCCTTCCTCGACTTGTGTGTGCTCTCGATCTGTCTCTCAAATAAATATATCTTTAGAAAAGCTAGCTAGGCATTATTCTAAGCTCTTCGTACATGTTCACCCATCTAACCACCATCATGAACCATCCTAGGAGACAAATCCACCATGGTCTCCATTTCACAGGTAAGGAAACCAAGGCAGGGAAAAATTGGTTAACTAACCCAAGATGATGCAGCAGAGCCTAGATTCAAACCCATGAAGCCCAGCTCTGGAGTTCCTGTTCTAAACAAGACAGGGGTCTGCCCTGGAAGACCCTGCCCACCGCCACTTCAGGCCCACTTTTCCCTGTAAGACTTCTAGGATCTTCCATCCAAAATAAATGTCCTGTTCTGAGCTTCACACATCAAATTGTTCTCTCTTCGGTGATTTGCTGGGGACCCAACTAGGCACAGCTCTGTGGGTTCATTCTCTGAGGGTGACGACAGGCCACCCTCAACCACTCACGCCTCTGCTTTCCCACACTAGCTCCTCCTGCCTGGAGAGCCCAGGCCTCCCTCTGTCTCTGGTCCCGTGATGAGCCGTCTTGAGACTTTACGCTCATCCTCATCGCATTGTGTTTCCCTCTCTGGGTCCTCTCCTCCTTCTCTCCTTGTCCGGCACTTAGTCCGTCTTTTCAAATAGCACCCCAGCTCCCAAGGCTCTTGCTAACTTACACACGCATGCACACACCCACATTCACGCGTGTGTACACGTGGACGCGTGTGCACCCCTACATCCATCCACTCGCAGCCTCCTGCTTACTCACATACATACACTAGTGACACACACACAGCACACGTCCGTCTAGTCCATACACAGTCACTTGCATACCACTCATTCACATTCACTTACACTCAGACGTGTACAGAAACACACACACCCGGTACACCTTCCTTGACACACTCGCTCAAACACGTATTTGTGCACACACACACACACCAGCAGATTCTCTATCACAGACACACATTGGGGCCTTGTTGGCTGCCATTCATAAAGAACTTCGCAGTGATGTCAGAGAGGAAAAGTTCAAATGAAAATCAGATCTGGTAATTACAGGATTTTCTACACACACATTTTTTTTTTTCCAGGGCCGGACTTGAAAATGAAAGAGGCCCAGGAGATGAGAGCCTTTCCTGGGGGTTGGGAAGTAAGTAAACAAAACCACATTTAAGAGAGTGAGAAAGACTCCCTCAAATGTTCTTAAGAACCGCTTGATGAAGAAGAGGACTGGAAACATAGCTTTGTTGTCGACTGTTAGGTTTGACGTTGGCATCTTTAAGTGGTGACATTTTGTGGGTTTTTCAAGGACAAAGCCAAAGACTTTCCCTTTCAAGGCCCTGTTTCATCTAGAACAGGACTTTGAATATCAGCAGATCAGTTCCTTTTTGCAGACATGCCGAGTGTCTAATTTGTGCTGAGCATTGGATAAGCCACTTAGGGTACACAGAGAACCTAGCGGTGTCCACAATGGTAGGGGAAAGAGGTAAATATAAACCAGATGAATTGGTTGTAAGGGGGGCTGAAAACTAACTGAAACTGGTAAGGATGTCTGGCTTCAGACACCGCTGGATCTAGGAGCTCAGGCAGACATTTAGCACATCATCAGACTAACGGGGTGACATGGTCAGATGTGATCACATGGGGCTATGGGGTGGGGAATAGACAGGGATGAATGTGGAAGCTGGAAGGCCAGTTTCAAGGTGAGGCTATTGCAATGGTCCAGGCAGAAAAACATTGTGGCTTGAACTAAGCAGGTGTGAGGTTAGGAAGAAGTGAATGGATATGGAAAACAGAGATGAGGGAGAATGCAAACACTCGGTAGTAGAGGGTGTCAGGTGCAGGGGTAAGGACGAGGGAGGTACCAAGAGTAATTCTTAAGTTTCTGACTTTCCCTCTGGATGGCTGGCTGAGATAGTTACTTTTCTTACCTTAGCCAAGAGAGATGGGTATAAAAATCCTGACATAGAAATGATGGTCTTTTTTCCCTGCATTGTTGCAATGTAACTGACAAAACTGTAATATATTTAAAGCATATGATGTCGAGATTTAATACATGGATACATTGTGAAAGGATTCCCCACCTCCAAGTTAATGAACACATTCATCACCTCATGTACTTACCTTTTTTTTTTTTTTTTTTTTTTTTGGTGAGAACGCTGAAGTTCTGCTCTCTTAGCAAAATTTCAATTACACAGCAGAGCATTATCAACTGTGCTCACCATGTTGAATGTTAGATCCTCAGACCCGATTCATCTCATAACTGAAAGTTTGTACCTTTTTACCAGTGTCTCCCTATTTCCCCAACCCCTGGCAACCACTCTTTTACCCAATATGAGTTCAACTATTTTTAATTAAGAAATTTTTTTTAGATTCCACATAAAAGTGAGATCATGCAGTTGTCTTTGGCTTATTCCACTTAGCAGAATGCTTTTTGGGTTTATCCATGTGGTGCAAATGGTAGGATTTTCTTCTTTTTTAAGGCTGAGTAATATTCTATTAAGTACACACCACATTTTTTTATTCATTCGTCCGTTGATATGTGTTTATGTTGTTTCCATGTCTCGGCCGTTGTGAATAATGCTGTAATGAACACAGGAAGTCAGATATCTCTTTGGGAAAGTGATTTCGCTTTCTTCCATTATATACCCAGAAGTAGAATTGTTGGATCATAGGGTATTTCTATTTTTAAAAGTTTGAGGGACCTCCATATTGTTTCCCGTGTGGCTGCACCAGTTAACATTCCCACCAACAGCTCCCCAAGGTTCTCTTCTTTTCTACATCCTCACGAGCTGGGGTTATCTTCTGTTTCTGATTACAGCCATCCTAACAGGTGTGAGGTGATATCCCACTATGGTTTCGGTTTGCATTTCCCCAATCATAAGTTACGTGAAGCACCTTTTTGTGTATCTATTGGTCATTTGTATGTCTCCTATGGAAAAAAATGTCTATTCTGGTCCATTCTGTAATTAGGTTCTTTTTTTATTAATTAACTAATTAATTCTTATTTTTGCTACCCAGTTGTAGGAGTTGCTTGTATACTTTGGATATTCCCTTATCCAATAAGTGGTTTTCAAATATTTTCTCCCATTCCATAAGTTGACTTTTTGTTTCGTTGGTCATTTCTAAGTGTCCAGCCACCAGAGAGTGTATAATCTCTAAATCGGGGGGCAGATTTGCTTTATGTTTTCAGGAATTGTGAAAGTCGGGGATGAGGAAAATGATGCCAAGAGAGTGGGATGAGTCAGAGTAGCCATAGCAGTGGTGGGAGGCATTGCAGGATTGCTAGGAGCACAGGGTCTGCAGCCGGGCTACCTATTGGCATTCAAGTCTCAGCATGGTCTTTTACTAGATAGTTGACCTCGGGCAAGTGACTCATGTCTCCTGTCGCTCAGTTTCCTCATCTTGAAAGTGGAGTGGGGTGAAGTTACCAATCTCAAAGGGTCATCCTGAAGATTAAATGAGACAATACATACAAAATGTCTGAACTGATAGGCACACAGAGTAAGCGCTCCATAAAGATGAGTTACGATCATTGTTGTCACGCACACCTTCCTCCCAGTTGGGGTGGTGTGATGATAGTGGAGGTCCCCCTGGCTGCTCAGTTTTCCTTGACCTTGATTTGGAAGGCTTTTGCATTTCCCTGCTGCTTGGAATTAGGAGTAGCCATGGCCAGATGACTTACTTTGGCCACAAAATATAAGTAGAAATGATGTGTCACTTCTGGGTGGAAGTTTTATTTTCTTCATTATTAAAGATTTTATTTGTTTGTTTGTTTTAGAGAGGAGGGCAGAGAAAGGGACAAGCAGACTCCACATGGAGTGTGAAGCCCAACGTGGGGCTCGGTCCCACCACACTGAGGTCATGACCTGAGCCACAGTCAGGAGTTGAACGCTTAATCACCTGAGTCACCCAGGTGCCCCTGGGTGGAAGTTTTAAAGCCAGTATACGACATACCACATCCATCTTTCTCTCTGCCGTGGTAACCTGCGAGGTTCCGGATGCTGGCTGCTTTGTCAGCCTGGTACCAGTGTGAGGACACAAGGGGCAGAGTCCTCAGCTGACCCGTGATAAAAATAGACTGTGGGGCGCCTGGGTGGCTCAGTTGGTTAGGCAACTGCTTTCGGCTCAGGTCATGATCCCGGAGTCCCGAGATCGAGTCCCACATCGGGCTCCCAGCTCCGTGGGGAGTCTGCTTCTCACTCTGACCTTCTCCCTTCTCATGCTCTCTCTCACGCTCTCTCTTTAAAAAAAAAAAAAAATAGACCGTGGATGAGAAACCGAGCTTTGGTGTTTTAAGGCCCTGAACCTGGGGCTTGTTTGTTACTGCAGCAAAATCCATCCTATCTTGACTGATACAGTGGTGGCCACTCTCTGTTCTTCAGATAAATACCGCAGAAGTTCACACCCCCATCACATTTTACAATGATCCCATCATATAGATCCAGATAAAGAAAAAGGGGGGGTAAAAAACTTCCTTAGCTTTTGGAGAGAGATTCTACTTAGCTTTGAAATACTCTGAAGTGGATTCTTACTGAACAACAACAACAACAACAATAAAAAAAACCCAACTGGGCTTGATGGAAAGTACACAGCTTTCATATATAATGAAAATGGAAGCGGGTAGCACAGCACATGTGAAAAGGAAATCTATGAAAACCACAGAACGTTTTAAGAGGTTAAAGGTAAAAGCAAATGGGCTTATTATGTATCAGTTAAGTGAACACAAGCTTCTTGAACTAGAATGGGAGGAGGTCTGGTCATCATCCAACTTTTCGGAGATGTATTTAAAATACGGCATTGGGTGCACATGGGGGTTTTGCGTTTATCACCCTCCTAAACAGAATGTGTAAGAGCAGGGACTTACTTGGAGACTGGACTGAGAAATAGAGTTTTAGATATCTCAAAAAATTGAGATAAAACCAAGGATTCCAGGTGGGTTTGTGGATCTTGAAAACCTAGGAGTTTCACCCTAATCGTGATCTATGAGGTCTTTCAATTTCAGAAATCTACTTAATGCTTCAGGCGTATTTACTATAGACCCTGGAAATGATGTTTTTTTGGGGGGGGTGAGATGCTCCCAGTCCTCTTTCTTGACTGTAGGTATTTTGGGGTGTGTGATTAACATAGGAATTAATGTCTAGGTTTTTGTGGCGTACTGGCTGACGCCATCTGGTAACAGAGCGGGACAGATTCACTCTGGGCACTCGCGTAGGCTTGGCTGTTTCGCGCGCCGCGTCTCTGGGAATATGGTTTCCTGGAGCGCGAGTGCGCAGAGCCGTGGCCTCAGGGACCGTAACAGTGACGAGCACCGCTTTGGCAAGGGACAGACCCTAGTCTGTGTCTTCGGCTATGCTTTGCTTAACAAAGGCTCAGATATCCTGTCTCTGCCACTAAATTCTTGAGGATGGAAGCCACACATTTTTTGGTGAGAAGGCAGATCCGAGTTCAAATCCTGTTTTCGCCGCTTCCTTGCAAAATGAACTGGCCCTCACTGAGGGTCAGCTTCCTCATATCCAAAAGGAGGAGGAGGATGAAACCGACCGCCTGAGGTTTGTTATGAGGATTCAACGCATGAGAATCCCTTAGTTCAGTTTCTGATAAATCATAAGGGGAGAATATAATGTATCTTAACATTCTGTCTAAAACACAGGGAGATGCAAAGGGCCTTGGAACGCGAGTCCCAGCTTTAAAGACAGGTTTGGCCAAACCCAGGTTTGGCTTGGAGGGTCCTCTTCAGTTTCACCTTGGTCATCTGTACGTTTGTACAGCTTTGCGGCCTCAGTCTTTGGTGCACCCCCACTTGGGTTTGTGGTATCGATGCGATCATCTAGCCGACATCCCAGATAGTCATCAGTCTGTATAGCACGGGGATGGACCAGTTAGAACAAGTGTTGGACAGATGCTGGCGGTCGCAAGTAGGATGGCGCTCGGAATGTCCGCCCGTGGTGAAGGCGTTCTGTGTAAGCATGAGGCGTGGCCCCGATGCACAGCGTCCATCCCTCTTGGAGTTAATCCGCGGGCACAATGAAGACAGACTTGGTTTCCACAGGTAGTAGGTATCTCATCATATCGTGGGCACCTCAGAAAGGGCTCGGTCACTTAGGACTCTCGGTCAAAGACAGCAGAGTCCCAACTCAGTAGGATAAGGTGAAAAGGAATTTGTAGGCTTAAGGTACTGGAAAAAAAAAAAAATCTGTTGACAGATTTGAATTTAGGTGTGTCTGCGTGCAAGGGCTTAGATGATGGATTAGAAGCTTAGTTGTATACTATTTACTCTTCCTTTCTGCTTCCCTTTGCATGGGCTCCATTCTGAGGCGGGTTTGCCCTTCTTATTAACCCGACCAGATGGCACCCACATTGCCAGGTTTACTTATTTGTTTTTAAAGATTTTATTTATTCATTTGTCAGAGAGAGAGAGAGAGAGAGCGAGCATGAGCAGGGGGAGGGGCAGAGGGAGAAGCAGGCTCCCCACTGAGCAAGGAGCCTGATGTGGGACTCGGTCCCAGGACCCTGAGATCATGACCTGAGCCAAAGGCAGATGCTTAACCAACTGAGCCACCCACACGTCCCAACATGGCCAGGTTTATAGACGGCTCTCCCGGCTTGAAGTACACCAGAAAGGCAGCTCCTCTTTTTCCAATAGACCCAAGAAAAAACCTAGAGTTACTTCTTTGACTGCCCGTCAATTGTCACTTGCCCGTCTCTGAGCCAACCACCATCTGTTGGGATGCACTGCTTTGCTTGGCAGTGTCCCCTTCCCGTATGTACTGCATAGACAAGGGTCTTCAACTGCATGGACTGGGGGGAGAGGCTCATTCCCACGGAAGGGGCAAGTGGATGCTGACCAAGCTCATGCAAGAGCTGTCCATCACCATGGCCTCACGCAAAGGAGCTAGGGAACGACAAGATCGCACTGTCCTTTTCAGTCTTGGTCACTCCCCATTCATCATGAATACACGGCTCTCAGATGAAAACAAAGAGTGTTGTGTCTGAATTCCTTCCTCTAAGAATTCAGCTAGTCTGCAAGGCTCTGCTTCCACTCATTAAAACATGAGAACATGGGTTTGTCATCCCACTTCCTTCTTGCCCACAGAGGACTGCCTGGAGAAGATGCTTTGTGGGAGGCATCAGTGGGATGTGGTGGCTGATGTCATATGGGTTTGACAGGCTCTTTAAGACTGTATTTGCCAAGTTTTGGAATCATATAGAAAAGGAAAAACCACAGTGTGATCATCCAGGCATTTCTTTCTTTCCTCTTATTTTTCCTCAAAGCTGTGGTACTTCGAGGGAAATTTAATCCTTATGTTTCTGTTTAATTTGTAGTATACTTAGGTCATCAAAATGGAGCCTATAAAGAGCCATTTGATATCCAGGAAGAATTATGAGCTTGTACAAAAGCATCTTAAAATGTGTGTGTGCTCATGCACGTGCGTGTGAGTGAATGTGTGTTATGTGTGTTAGCACTCGAGAGTGACCCCTCAAAGCTCTATGTTCCATTGGGTCTGAACTCATCAGAAAATGAAGTTCAAGCCTCAAACTTAGATAGAAAGAGGCGTAGAGAGACTTCTTTTCTTTTTCAGAACTACATATGGAATAATAGAAGCATAATGCACACTTCCTCAGACCAGACAATCAAAGGATGGGTGTCACTTTCAACGACAATTTTCGGGTGGAGTTTTCTAGATTTGTTGTCTGTATTTTCTCACCTCCCACCCTTAGCTCTCTCCAGTCTGACTTATATCACCCCTCTCCATCCCCACCCATCCCCATACTGTCCTTGAACTCCTCCATGATGTTGCTAAGTCCAGTGGGCATGCTCATCATACTTGACCATCCGATGGATATTTTTCTTTCTCAGGTGATGTGACCTGTTAGCAGCATATAACACAAACACACTCCCCTCCTGATACAAGTCCTCACTTGGTTTGAGTAATTTCATGATTTCCCACTAATCTCCCGATTTACCCTACCTCTCGGGCCACTAAGCCTCCATTGCCCTGCCTTGTCCTCTTCCTCAACCCAGCCATTAGATAGTGGAGGTCCTCTGGGCTCTATTCTCTCTCAAGGTCACTTCACCACTCCTGTGGATTCAATGCCATCTCTGTACTGTGGTTCTCCAGTTTCTGTCTGTCTCCCAGGCAGCTGCTTCGAGCTCCAGGGAATATAAGCAGATGCCCCTACACATCTCCACGTGGGTGTCTCCAAGGCACCAGAACCATAGCACTGTGAGGACTGAAGTCATCGCCTTCAAGCCCTATCATCTCAGTCTGTCTGTTCCCTCGTGTCCTTTCCTTAGTGGAAGACACATTCTAGAATCTCATTCTTTTTGTTTCTCTTCGACTGCCATCGTAGTCCCAGTTACCACCACTTAGCACCTGCCTGGCCTCCTGTTTGGCTTCATGTCCATGGTGCCCCATTTCGGTGCTCTCCCTGCTCTGTAGGCGCAACTGTCTTTTTAAAGCTCTAATGACATCTTGAGCCGTCAGTGACTTTCCATGGTGCCTTGGACAAAAATGAAGATCCTTCACAGTGTTGACCCTGCATGGGCTTGTCCCTGTCTACGTCCCTAGCTTTGTGACTTCACACACCCCCCTTTGCATTCTGGGCTGCAGTCATTGTGGGTTCTTTTCCATGAAAGTGCCCTTCTCCCCCCACAATGGATATTTTGCACACGCTGTTCCATCTATCTAGGATTTTCTCCCCCTCCTCTTCCATGTACCTAGGTAACTCTTATTCATCATTTTGACCTTAGTGTAAGGATCACCACTCTGGGGAAATGTCCCTTGACCCCATGCCCTGTGGCAGATGACTTTGTTTTCTATATCCATAAAATTGTGCTCTTTTCCCTTGGAACATTTATCTTGGTTTGCAATTATATTTTAATATATGCATATAAAATATATGATCTCATATAGGACAATACATTTATACTTGATGTATTAAATTAATCCTGATTTAAAATTACACATAGCATTTATTTCTGTATATTATATATATGTTAATATTTCTCATGAGACTTAAAGAACAGAAACCATGTTTGTCTCAATCATCGTTATATCTTCAGTATAGTGCATTTTGGGGACACTTAGTAGGTATTTCAGGTTAGTTGGGGTTTATCAGTCTGGGTGGCTTTGAAAATGCACCACTCAGATCTTCTGCTGTGGGACATATTATGGACATATTATTCCCCAGCCTTCCTTCGGAATCCACCACCATTTTGCATGGAGATGATGCTTCTGCTGGATTGTCTCAGCCGGTAATAGCCCTTTCAAGGGAAAGTGATGAAGGTCTATTCCAGTGGGATGTACATCTCCTCTAATAGGCACCTTTGGTTTAAGGACTCGTCATTGGCCTGGCCAAAATATTTTGGAACGGAGCTGAGTCAGAGACTCTTCCTACCTCATTCTGCTTCCTTTGTTCTCTTTTTCCATGGATGCTGGACCTGCATCATGGTCTGAAGAATCTCCGTGCTTTTTCCTGCTCCCTCTCCTTCATTGTTCAGACATTTCCCTGGCGAATCTCTAGCAGGTCTACTCTTGTCATAGTGTCTATGTTTTGGGGGGACCCAAATGAACACAGCTGATACCAAGAGTGATCCTAAAATGCAGAGGGTAAGAAGGGGATTTGGGATCGGCCCCCTCATAGCCCGGCTGACAAACGACTTCCTCCCAAGTGGGGCAAGGGTCACTGACAGTCCCTGATGCAAGGTGGCAGCCCCGTTGCTGAAGATTTCACATGTGGTGACCAAGGAAAACATACCAGTGGAGGGGACATCATTGCCAGAGTAGCGGTTTGGAGATCTGAAAGATATGGAGGGGCAGTGCTTTCTACGGCAGGGGAGTTGGCTGCTTATTGCTAAGTCACACTGGTGCTCTAAAGAGGAGTAAGAAGAATCTGATGGCCAGCAACAAGCAGTTGAAGGCTACGTGTGAGAGTTAAAGAGCCCTTTTGGTATCTTACAAGGAGGACAGTATTTCCTGCAGTGTTTGAGAGAACACAGGCGGAGATCAGAATGAGAGTCTGATAGAGTCGCAGAGCCCCAGAAAGGTTTAAAGTGCTCAGCTGTGGCAAATCTTTTCCAATAGTGCCAGGGTCATGGTTGGGAAGATCTAGGATTCTGATATATAGGATAGCGACATCCAGTGGATGTCCCTGAAGATTCGGCTCTCTAGACTTTGAACCCCCAGAGCTTGAAGAGTTAGCTGACCTCTTCCTAGGAAGTGCCCCAAATTCCTCCGGGCGGGAAAATGTTGCAGACATCTTGTCCTTGCTTCGATGAACCACGTTCTCCTTCCCTAAACTTCTGCAAAATGGGGGTGAGGCTGGGACCCTCATTTCACCTGCTCAGCTACTATGGGGAGGTCTGGGGGCTCAGAGGCCTGGGAGAATAGATGCCCCGCCCTCACCGCCCCCCCTCCGGCAGCTACCTCCTCATGGGGATGTCACGCCAATAATGAGGGTCAAGTCCCAGTGTAACCTGGGTGGGAGGGATAATGGAGGGAGAGCCCGAGCTTGGCTATGGGTGAGTAGATTGGAAAAGCAAAGAATTGGAAAGATTAGGTGATGTGTCAGAAGTCATTGTAAGGTGTGTTAGGGTTGATTTTTACTTAAATATAATATAAATCTCAGAGATGACTCTTTCTTTTACCTGGTTAGTTGCAGTGCTAAAGGGAGACTCAGAGTGTTTATCAGCCATTCTGGTCATCCTTGTCAGCATTACCTAGTCCTCGTTGGCACTAGAATGATAACTTACCTATTGAAAGAGCAGTCTGGGTCAAACCCTGTGACGAGCATTAGAATTCAGATTACAACAGCCCTCGGGTTGTATGTGGACACTCTCTCCAGTTTCAGAAATGGAAACTGGGATTTAGAGACAAAGCATTTCCCCAACATCGACAGCAGAATGAAGATGAAAACGAAAGTCTGCCCCTGGGGTTGGAATTCCTGCCCTCGATGCTACTTCTATGAACAGGTTGAAATTCTAATAAACCCACAATATTTTAGATACTCTGGTTTTAAATTAAACCGAGCAGGAGAAAAATGACTGAATACTTCTCCCCACTCCACAAATACAGACGTAGCCAAATATCTGTCAAACATTGGAAGTATAACCCGGACAGCCTCCCCGGCCATCTGGTTTGATGGGATGGGCCTACCAACACTCCCATTGTTTTCACTGGAGAAACTGAGTCTCAGGCCCCTTGAGGAGCCTGTGCGTGTTGCTGGGGCCATCACTCAGGCCCGAGGCGTCTCTGTCAGGGTTTTATTGAGCAGAGCTGCCTGCCGCCATATGCATTTAAATAATGAACAAGGATCAATACCTGTCTCGGTTCTTCTTGTCCACATTCCCTTGATGATGGCCCAAGAACAGGAGGCCAGATTCACCACGAAGCTTCAGCCTGCAGTGGAAGCTCATTATAGCCCCACTGGAGCTAAATTTTCCTCATCGAGAACCACGAGAGACATTGAAAGGGATAATAGGAGAGGTCAGAGGGAATTCACCAGGATCTAAATCTTGAATGCCAGTGAGCTAATGCGGCTACGTTTCCATAAACAGACACCCATCCATCAACAAATGTTTATTCAATAGGCAACACCATCCCGGCTATGAGGCAGGCTAGCCCAGTAGTTCAAGTGTGCTCTGGATCCAGGTAGATCTGAAGGCAAATTCCATTCCTGCCGTTCACTAGCTGTGGGAATTTGGGCAGGTCTTTTTGCTTCCCTCCCTTCCCCCCTCCCTTCGTCCTTTGCAAATTTACGTAGATATAACACAGGAAAAGTAGTGTTTATAGTGCGTTAATGTTCGGTGATTATGGATAGATATATACGTAATGTATCTATCACATTTGTGTGCGTGTGTGTGTGTGTAATCACCATCCAGATCGGGAGATAGCACTCCATAGTGTTCCCTCTCGCTGCTTTCGGATCTATACTCCCACCAAGAGACAATCATTACTCTGACTTCCATCTTCCATTGGCTAATTTGGTCTGTCCCTGAAATTTACATATGCACAGGATCGTACAGAAGAGGCTCCACTGTGTGTGGCTCGTTTCACTCCCTATAATACTTGTGAGTTTCATCGGGATTGCTGTGTTTGTAGCAATTGTCCATTTCTTATTTTGACAGGGTATTCCATTGTATGAATGTAAGACCCTGTACTCATCCATTCTTCTCTTCATACGAGTTTGTACCGTGTCTGGCTATTGTAAATAAACATGTCGGGAACATTCCTGTGCTTAATTTCTTATGACCTGTGCTGTCACTTCTGTTGGGAGCACAGCTAGGAGTGGCGTTGATAGGCTATTTTGCTTCTGTGTTTGGAGTTTCGGTTTCTTTATGTAATCTGCTTGCATCAATTGAGATCCGTAGTCTAACACCTATCAATCACTCTATAATTGTAAGAATTATTCTAATTATGTGTTTTCATACTACAAGCTTAGAGATGGCTGTTTTGACCGAACCTTTTCTCGGAAGTGGTGCCGAGTCTTCAATCCAGACCCAGCCTGACCGTGACATTGGGTTGAGCAGCCAGGTGTCTGTGCGGGCTCTGCATGGAAAGTCGAGGCGCGGCACTCACTTCCCACCTGCCTGAGTCAACAGTGGGTTCCTCCCACCCAGACTTACTAAGGGAGCACTTCTTCACCCTTGGCTTTATTTCGTCAGACCACAGAGAAGGCCTGTGCTTCGCTGCCTCCTGTCAGCAAGCTGGGGCACGGACTGTGATCTTTGAAGATGAGCTCTCGTTATATCCTTGTTTTCCTTTTTGAAATTGTTGCCCTAAAACCATATCTAGATTAGCCAAGTGAGATTCTAAAAGAATCAAGGCACAAACGTCAAAGGAACTTGGAGAGTCCCCTGGGCCTCAAAAGTGGGGCTGAGCTAAAAACTGGAAACCTGAGAGACCCCGGGACCCTCCCTCCACCCCAGACCGTGGCCGTGCCCTTGAATTTACATGAGCAGAAACTCGGGCGGACCTAAACGGATTGTGGTTGGAGTCAGAAGACAGCCTTGGAGATGTAATAAATCAAGGACGATTGCAAAGGTGCTTTGTGTTCTAGGATGTTGAAACATCTCTCTCTGCCTAATGGAACCTTCCCCAAGGCGCTATTAACTGTAGGCATAGGTTAACATGAAGAACCACTCTCTGCGCCATCCCCTTTTTCTTCTGCAAATAATGGGAGGATGTTTCATCTCCAAAAATAGCCCGTTGGGCTTGGAACCTGTTCCCTTCCCCTCCTAGGGCTCCACAGGATTATTGGATTATGAAGCAAAGGGCTTTTTCAGGCTTGCTGGCATGGCTGCCTGGCATCAGAGGGCAGAAAGCCAACGTTAGCCGAACGCATGCACTCTTTTCGCTTTAGTAACACCAGCCACTGAAGTTCCAGGCACTGTGCTAGGGGCTTTCACGGTCTCAACCAGTTCTTATGATGACCTTATTATAAAGTCAAAACTCCTTCTCCCCTTTTCATTTTGACATAATGGAGCAAGCAGGTCGTCATCTTGGACTGTGCAGCAGGAAGGTAGCAAGAGCGGGGGTGAGAATTCCACAGCCCACGCCTTTAATCGGAGAAATATGTCATTTGCAAATGGCAGTTACCGCTGCTGAAGTTTAGATTTGAGATTCCTGAGATTTTTCCACCGACATCTACTTATACTGAGCTTTGGTTTGAGAATTTTATTGTTCCCCTACAGCTAAGCCAGTGCCCTACAAAAGTGAACCTTGGTAGTTGTGGCCAAACCAGCCCTCATCTGGTGGTCCACAAAAGAAAATGGTTTCCAAGCCTGCTTTGCGTGTTCCTTCCCAGATGAAGAATTTACCTTTTCCCCTGATTTCCCCCTTGCCTCGATGGTGCTGGTAGACGTCTACTACTTTTCTTGACGATCCTGCCTTCTGGACGGCTCTTCTTTGCCCCGTGTTGGGAAGAACTTTATAACACTGAGAGAAGAACTTTATAACATGTTTTCCAGAGATTTTTTTTTTTAGAGGTAAATAAGACAACTTTTATTACCAAAAAGGTATTTTCACACTGTTGTAGCAATATTGCATCTATTTAGAAAATGGACTTCTCCAAAAGCAAATAAAATAGGTTCTTCAGGTGACCCAAAATGAAAACCACTATTTCCATGTTTCATTAAATTAAACTACAAAATACAGTTAGAAAATATTTTACATTAAAATCTTGGCTTTGTATGTCTTTTGGAAGGTTAATATCTGGGGGTGGAAATTACCAGTGATTTCTGGCTTTGTTTTCATTTCTCGAACCATTAGACCATGCAATACATATAAAAATAGAATTGTAAACACATTTATTTCCAGAAGTCACTCTATTCCACAGTATATTATAACACATTGATATTTTTCATATCATATTCTTTTAAAAATCTTAAATTTTATAGTATATTAAGCTCATAAAAGACTTCAAAGAGTCCTCTCCTATTTGGCCTGGCTATTGAGGGCATGTCCATCCCCTTGGATGTGGTGGATTGACTCAGGGTGAACACGTGAGTGCTTTGCTGAGATCGGGGGGGATGCTGGGAGCCAGTGGGTTTCCCTCCTTTAGAAATTATGAGCTTCTCTGGGAATAATCTCAGCCTGGTATTGTTGAGAGCCATCTTTGGGTTTTTATGTCATTTAAGTCCAGAAGAAAGGTGAAATCAATGGGGAGGAACGAAGATATGGGGGTTAGACAGACAGAATGATAGAGACAGGAAAAGAGAGGAGTCTAAGGGCATATTCTAATGGAACTTCGGATTCAGCTATGCCTAAAGCTTCTTTCTTGGTTACCTGGGGCACCACAGGGGTGTGCCACTCGAGTCTCCCCATTGTGAATATCATGGTTGGAAGCTGCAAATGTTTGCAACTTGAGTCCGCCAGTGTTCACCTGGAAGCCACCCCGTCCCTGGGCAGCTCCAGCCAATCGCTAAGCATGATGGGGGGCCCAGAGCAGGGCCATTTCTCTTCACACTGGGGCTTCCATTGGTCTCAAGCTCTGAAGCTGGATTGGAACTACCCTACCATCTGAGGCTCTTTCTCCCCAGTCCCGTGTCCTTCCCTCTCTCTCCTTCCGGGTACCAGACCAGTGTGTCAGGTCTGAAGGCTCTCCCTGGTCTACCCCTTTGTCCTTCACAGGTACCTCCCTAGTAGATCTCCTGACTGTCTAATTCTGTCTTGCCCTTTGCTTCCTGTAGGAACTGGGCGAACACACCACCCCAATGTATTCCGTTTTTATTTAAGCGCATTTGAATTGGCTCTCTGTCATTTGCAACCCAAAGAATCCAGTTACAAAAGTGGGATCTAGTATGTAAAACTGCTGGGGAAGCCATAGGTCCTGCAGAGCTATCGGTTACGTTTACTCTTATTCTCAGGATCATCTATGGAGAGTCACGTGACTAGACGTAAGCGTAACTCCTCTGCAGGGAGGTTTGTGTTTCTGCAGGAACGCCTCGAGTGCCAACCAGCCCTGAAGGATAATGAGATGGTGCGTGGGGCTCCACACAGAGTTCTGTATTCTCTGGGACTCTCTAAAGGGTTGATGTTAAAATCCAAGTCTCTCATTTTGTGTCTATCCTGGACTTGAAATCCTAGTTTTTGGCCATTGGGGTTTGGATATCTCTGAGGCACCGGGAGCCCTACTGGTCTAAAGGGGCAGAATATTTTTCCTCTCGTTCTCCCTTACGTAACCTTCCTTAGCTTAAGGAATGCCCTACAGTGAATCCAGTAGTTTAGGACAAAAATCTGAGAATCATTCTTGGTCCCTTCTTCTCTTCCTCCCCATTCCATCAATCGCAATTTCCCCTCTATGAAAAGACTCATTACCTTCTTTCCTGCCCCCTAAGTAAGGCACAAAGTGAATTAGCCCGCGCCTGCCCCGTGGAAGTTACTCCCAAACATTAACTGTTCATTTCCATTCCCATTACCCCCAAATCTGGCATCATACAGACTTTCATAAGTCAATAATCAGCTTTTAAAAAATTACTAAGAGATTGTTTATTTTAATGAAATTCAGAAGGCGGCTTATCCGCCTATTTCCTTTCAGGAAGAGACCCCCTCATACCCAGAATAAAAGGAACAACGCTTGGAGAAAAATCAACTTCACATGTCCAAGCAATGCTTCGTCAACCTTGGAATGTCACGAACGATGTGATTCTAAAACTCACTGGGAGATTGGCATCGGGTTGCCAGCTGCATCTTTTGCCAAATTAAGTAATATTTTAAACATCACTGTCTGCTCAAAAAAAAAACACAACAAACCCGAAATCTTGCCATTTGCAGCGATGTGGCTGGAACTAGAGGGTATTAGGCGAAGTGAAATAAGTCAGTCCGAGAAAGACAGTCATCATATGATCTCACTGATACGAGGAATTTGAGAAGCGAGACAGAGGATCATAGGGGAAGGGAGGGAAAAATGAAACAACACAAAACCAGAGAGGGAGACAAACCATGAGAGACTCCTAATCTCAGGAAGCAGACTGAGGGTTGCTGGAGGGGAGGACGGTGGGAGGGATGCGGTGGCCGGCTGATGGACAGTGGGGAGCGTATGTGCAATGGTGAGTGCTGTGAATTGTGTAAGATTGATGACTCACAGCCCTGTACCCCTGAAGTAAATAATACATTATATGTTAATAAAAATAGCCCCCCACAAACAGAGAAAAAAAAACCCATTGCTATCTGCAAGAGCCGTCAGTTTGTACCTGCACACCTCGATCAAAACTGTGACTCAAAAGTTTCAGTCCTGAGATGAGCTCCTTTTAAAGAAGAGTAAGTCCAAACTTCCAATCCTCTTCCTTCCCATCCACTCCAGCTTGGTGCCATGTGGATCGCTGAACCTCCTGTCCCTTTTGTGCCTCTCCTTTCCCATCCTCCTTCCTGGTGGCAGCATTTCCCTCCCTTTTTCAGATCCAGCATCGGAAAGGCCCCCTCCCTCCCTCTGCTCTTTCTGTCCAGCAAATGGAGGCCTATCCAGGAGCCAAGGAGTGGTAGACACCCACCACCTGAATTGCCTGCAGCTTTTTAGTTGGCAGGAAAAGGGGAACAAAGGCTGTGGGCATTAGCCACTGATGTTCCATGCAAAAGAGGGGAAAAAGAGGCAAACCAGTCCATCTAGGAAGAACAGAATCTTAGAATAAAGGCCAGTCTTTGATAGTGACTACATTTCCCTCTATGAGCGACTAGTGATATTTTCCTTCCTTTGCAGTTTGTCATTGCCTGGTGCAAATTTAGGGGACTTCCAGTTACCTTCCCCGGGTGATTCCTGTCTCTCTTTCCAGGCACACTGAACCCCTAGCGAGCAGAACGCTTTCAAAGCCACTGAATGATTTTCCCCTTTGTGGGAGCCGGGGAGGGGAGCAGCTCAAACCACCCGGTCTGTCTCACCTTATTCCATCACTCACCTGGGCTGGAGCTCTGGGCGGAGCCCTTGATTACGGGAAGGTCAATGCCATGCTTTATAGCAACCGTGTAGGACAGTGAGAAGTCCGCCTCTCGGATGGGTTTTCTTTCTGACCCGAAGACAGAAAAACAAATCTAAAAGAAATACAACAGGAAGCAGGACTGGATCCCTCGAATCTGTTTGGACTTGTCGGCTCACCTGAGTTAGACGGTGAGTTCAGGCCGCCTCCGTCCCGCTAGATAGGGTCACCTCCTCCACGACCTTCCTCTTGGGGGTTGGTATCTCAAATGAGGGGACTGTCCTTCGTGCCGCCGATCATGCTGTAATTCACAACATTTTCTTTTCCTGATGAAAATGACGCCTTCATTTTCAACTCCCCAAATTTCCCATTTTCTCTGGAATCAACTTCTATCACGCTGCCTCTGAGAGGGTGAGCTGCCGCCATGCGTCTCATAAAAGCGTGCAGTGTGAGTGCGTAGAGAATAAGACTCCGTAGTTAGCGGGGGTTTAATAACGTGATAATAGACGCACGGAGAGCCCCACGGTGGTGGCCACTGTACACGCGTGATTGCGACTCACGCTCATGACAACTGTGAAGGCAGGCGTCATGATCGTGTGCCGCCGATAAGGAAACTGAGGATCAGAGAGGTTTAGGTTCTTTCCCAGGGGTACCCAGCTGGTAAGGGGTAGAGCCAGGTCCAAACCCGTGCTTGCCCAGACTCTAAGACCCATGTGCTTCCCGTTTGTCCTTCCATGTGACGTCTGTTACCTCTTCTTGTCTTTACCTTACGTCTGGTTTGACTGAAACTCTGGTCCGGGTGATGCAGAGGAAGCCGTGCATTGGAGGGGAAGCTCCCGACGTTAGGAGGTTACACGTGGGGTCACGCTTTGAGTTTCATCCCCATGATGTTTGCTTATGTAACCAACTGTCCTTCTCAAGTAAATTCTTCCTTGTCTCCAAAATTTAGATTTTGTTCAGAGAAGGGCCTCAGGGGCGGTGGCGGTGGTGGTGGCGGCGGCAGTATGGGTTGTACCCATAATCTCCCCATTCTTCAGGTGAGAAAGTTGAGGCACAGCATTTGCCCAGGCAGTGAGGCGAAGATGCAGGATTTGTACCTGAGGCGCTGACTTCGGAATCCATGTGCAGGGGCGGGGGCGGCGAGCAGGCTGTCGGGAGAGCATTGGTGACGTGGGGGTGGGGCGCCGCTGGTGGGAGATCTTCCCTGCTTCCGGAGGTTGCCCTTGACCGTGTGCATGTGAGGGAAAGGCTGGGCCAGCCCCGCTGCCCGAGCACGGATGTTTATAGAGGGGACGTCTCCCCCACCCCCAGGAGGGTGCGCTCCTGACGCCCTTTGGGCTCCAAGAACCCAGTTCCAAATGTATCAGCGACTTCAAAAACAAAAACAAAAACAGGTCATGCTCAGTCTCTTAGGAAACAACAACAACAACAAAACAAAAACGCAACAAGAAACCTCTCCCATCCATCTGTAACCAAATATATTTTGTGCTTGGTTTCCTTGGGCGGCCTTCTCTTAACAGCCTCTAATTCATAGAGACAAAAAACATAAAACAATTTAAGGCATTGGCACACTCAGCTCGGCAAGGCAGTTTACTCCCAGGGGAGCGTTGTTGGCAGGGGCCTTCCGAGGTTGGCTCAGCCGGAGGCTGCGAGGCTCACGGGACGAAGGAAGAAAGGCTTTTTGCTTGTACCGTTCCCCGCGTGCCGAGCTGAGCCGTAGTTGAGGGAAGTGGGCTGGCTGGCTGATTATCCAGTGGGTGGGCACAGCCAGTTGTGCAGGGAGGGCTGTCCGGCGCCCCCAGTGGTCTCCACGCCAGCTGGGAAGAGCCCTCACCCGGGGAAGGATTTATGGCTGGCCGCGCAGAGCGGGATGTGTGTTTTGGCTTATGTGTTGGAGAGGGCACAGCTTCTCCCTCATCCTTTGCCTCTCTCTCTCTCTCTCTCTCTAATCCTGACTTCAGAAGGCAAGTAGTGGGTCGTTAGTGCATTTGGATTTGGAATCTGGGCTCTTTCCTGTGAGAGAGGTGGGAGCCACAAGGATTTTCATGTCCAATATACTGTGTTCAGTTAATATTTACGGAGTGAAATGAATGCATCCCTAAATGAGCGTCGACATAAGCCAATATTTACCGAGCACTTCTGGTATGCCAAAGCCCCATTACAAATACTTTGCTTGGCTTGTGCAATGGATTCCCATTATCAGCCACATTTTACAGATAAGGAAACCGAGGCACGGGGAGGTTGGGTGATTTACCCAAGGTCACACAGCTGGAGTGGCGGAATGGGTTTTCAGCACCAGGAAGCCAACTGCACCACCGTATGAGGGCTGAATAGAAGCTTGACGTCGGGATAATGATGGACGACTTTGGGAGAGATTCAAGCCAATCCCAGGTTTAAGTCCCAGGAGCCCAGGTTTAAGCAGCGAATTTGTGACAAAACCAGGTTTTCTGACATACCTGTGAGAAGTCCTGCTACCTCTCTCCCTATGCTTTGAGAAGTCTCTAAGCCTTAGAAGACTGACGTTTCACCGGGCCTGGATGTCCCGAGGGAAGCAGAAACACACAACTGACCCCAAGGAGGGTGGCCGACCATCCCTGTTGGCCTGAGAGTAAGAAGTTTTCCAGAACATGCTAAAACCCAGAGGGCACCCGGGCACCTGGGACAAGTTGGTCCCTCCATGTTTGTGTTTATGGAAAACTCTCACCAATAAATAATGCCGCTGCGAGCCCATGTAATGTAAAGCTTTTCGGGAATGCCACCCAGTGCAGGCGGGCCCTGGGTTCTGGTATCGGACCTGGTGTGGGATCTTCCCTGCACCACCACCGCCTTGTCAGCAAGTAGCCTCGGGCACCTTACTGACCTCTCAGAACCTCAGCGTCTTTTTCTGTGAAATCAGGCTGATGCTTAAATCTGCCTCAGGGGGTTGTGGTGGGGTTGGAATGGGACAATAAGATATAAGATCAACCCCTCGATAAGTATGCTGTATACTGTATAAGATACCCCCCCCAGGATGTGTGGAATCAAGCCCCCAACTGGGGCTCTCAGCGTGTAATTCTAGTTCCACGTCACAGTAGACTCTAGAGAGATGCGCACTGGTTCCACACATGCTCTTCTGCGTTCTTCCCCAGCCTTGCAGACTCAGATGCCCACCGGGCTGGGAATGAATTGGACTCCCCCCCACCAAGCCCAGATTCTCCCCACGGGGTGATGAGTCCCCCAGCAGCCTCGTGGAGGAGTGATGATTCATACCTCCATTTTTCAGATAAATAAACTGAGACCCAGGAAGCTACAGAGACCTGCCCAGGATCACTCATGTTGTAAGTGGTAGAAGCGAGATTTGAATGTGGGCAACAGTCTGTCTCCGGGCCCTTGATCATGAGACTGCTCGCCTTTTCCTGACAGCCTTGAATCCTTACGTAACTCATTGCCTCATATTTTGCATTTCGGTGTTGTTTCATCATTTTCAATTTCTAAATTTTATTTTATGTCTCCTGAAACAAACTGGATGAATTTCCTTTGGTCTAAACCAGGGTTTCTCCACCTTGATGCTCTGGACATCTGGGGGTAGGTGATTCTCTGTTGGGGGGTCTGGTACGGTGGCCCAGCCCGTGCACTGTAGGATAGTGAGCCACAACCCTGGCCTCTACCCACTAGGTGCCAGCAGCGCCCCCTCTCCCTGGCATGACTATATTTCGGGAGGAGCAGAATTGTTTCCCAATTGAGAATCGCTGATCTACACCTTTGTATTTTGATGTGACCATTTCCTGGATCCCAGGGTATGTGCTAATTTTTTTTTTTTTTTTTAAGATTCTTGATACGTAATGCCAAACCGTCTTCCACAGAGTCACGCCAGTGCATAAGGCTGCCTGCCGAGCAGGCAATCGTGGTTTCTGCCACGTGCGCCAGTGACCACTATTTCCCAGCGCGTTCGTGGGGAGTCCTTGAGATGTACTTACGGACCTCTGGGCGTGGAGAACGGAGAAGCCCTAGTAGATGACCCACAGTCACCACTTCCAGTAGGGGACTCTGCCCTTTCTTGAAGGGGCCATGGCTTGCCGCAGGTCACACTGGGGACGGGCAGTCGAGCTGGGCCTCCGTGAGTGCCGGAGAAAGGTACCCTGTAACCATGAGCTGGCATCCCAGGCAGTGGCCTGCTCAGTGGTCCCCAGTTAGATGGCTTCATTGGGGCAAATGTTATTTCCAGGATTTTGCTCCCAGGTGGTGTGGGATTCCATAAAATTTTTTTTTTACTGTGCTGGCTGTGGATAAAGGCAGTGCTTTGGTGGTGAGGCAGGGAGTAAGTTGAGGAACCGGTAAAAGTTTACGGGCTTGCAGCCTGCCATGGACTGGGTTTATTGTCCTTTGTAAATTCTCTGCCATTTTTCCCCCTTTGAAGTCAGGAGCGATGGAGTCAGTGGCCTAATTGATACAGGATGGGAAGAGGCTTGGTGATGCTCCCAAGAGATAGGGCCAGTGTGTTCCTGCAACTGTCTACCGTTTGGTTCCTGAGCTCCTCGGAGGGGAAGGATCTGGGGCCCCAGCTCCACTTAGAGGCAGGTCAAGTGCCCCCCCAGGGCCTTCATAGCCCAGCCTGCATCTACCTCTCGGACTTCTCCCACCTCTCCTCTTGGGCTCACCATGCCACAGCCATGACTGCCATTTTTCCTTGCCTTGCCTATATCCTATCTGTTCCTACCTCAGGGCCTTTGCAGCTGCTGTTTCCCTCTGCCTGGGACTCCCTTCCTCAAGGGCTTCCCAACGCTGACTCTTCTGATTTTTTAAGGCTTTTGCTCATACACCACCACCTCGGAGAGGCCTTCCTTTAAGGAAGGTCCCTCCCACCCCAGTCACAATTTATCGTATGGAATCAACTCGCCTCCTTTTTATGCTCGCTGTGTGAAATGTCCTTACATGTTTACTTGTGCGTGACATGGTCTCTTTCCTGAGGACGGGAACCTTTCCTGTCTGGCTTGCAGACTCATTTCTGGTAGCTGGGACGACGAGCACGCCACAGCTACTCGTCAGCTGGTAGCTCAGGAGGGACATGGGAGACAGCGGGGAGGCACCATCGAAGAAGGGGAATACAACCTGGCACATAAAATACCCACAAGAAAGCAAATACAGGGGGCGCTGGACGCAGGAGGTGCTAGGACACTTCTGCGGAGGGACCTGGGGACCCTGGGGAGTTTCCCTGCAGGAGATGGCATTTGAATGGGACCTTCCAGAATGCGGAGAGTTTACATGGGTGGGAAGGAGTGGGGGAAGCATTTCAGGCCAGGGATGGGCTGGGGTCCTGGGGAGAGGCTGGGGTTCGCTCTGCAGACGGACGCACAGCCGTCTGGTCAAGGACACAGAGTAACAGCAGATGACACGCGCGACGCTCCGTGTGTGTGTTGGGCGGGTTTGGGGACGTGAGTCTCACGGGAGGATTTGAATGGTGCATAATGAGGGATTTGAGAACACGACACGTCTGGAGTTAGATGGAACCGAGGTTTCAGTCCGTGTCCTTGGCCGAGTTACTTATCCTTTCTCGGGCTCGCTTTCCTCATGTGGAGAAATGGGACTGAGTCATACAGAATTCCTCGTTGAGGTTCTATAAGGATTCGATACACATAAATTGCTTAGAATGGGATGAATAGGGCCAAAAAATGTCAGTGATACTACCTAAATTGATAGGGTATTATAACTACCACTACCGTAGTTACAGATCTATGTAGTAGGTGGTGAACTCCCCATTTTACAGATGGAAAAACTGAGGGCAAAAGCAACCAGTGGCTCGCTCAAGGTCCCCGGCTTATTAAATGGCAGGGATTTGAACCTCCCTGTTTCTCCCCTTCTCCCTGTCTCCATCTGGACTCGTGCCCGTAGCTCCGGACCTTGCCTCTCACAGAGTCCTCTGACTCCTGGCGTGGCCATCCCTAGTCGACACTGGATCACTTCACCTTGCCCAGACACTCCTTCGTTTTTGGAGGTGACCGTGATTTTATCTCTCTGGGCCATGCCCCAACCCCCTCCCCGTTCCTTTAGGAGATTTCAGGAGTGGCTCTGCCTCCCTTTCGTGCCACTTTGTGGCCCAGCGCTGGGCTCTTCCTGTGCTGTGTAGGAGGCAGCCGCTGCCCGTCACTCCCAGTGGCCTGGATCCGCTCACCTTCCCAGCTCATCTCTTGCCATCCTTACCAGGTCCCTCCACCTTGCCCTTTCTTGCCTCTGCACCTTTGCTCACGCCCTGCCCGGGAACTGGTTAACCCCGCCCTGCTCTTTGCCTGTCCACCTACTAATTGCTCTTTAGGACTCGGCCCCACGCAGGGCTGCCTCCCAGGCAGAGCTCAGTTCTCTCCTGGGGCTTCCCCAGCGTCGGACTCACGCACTCTGCAGACATCATGGGCCCACGAGTCTTTCTCTGAGCCCAGGGCAGAGACCAGACCTTATTTGTCTGTTTTGGAATTCTCCGTGTACTTAGCCTTCTATCTGTTACAGAATAGGAACTCAGGTTGTTTGTAAACAAGTGAATGAATGAATGAACACATGAACAAATTGAAGAAAATACCCCCAAAGCCACTCAAAGACTGTGCGCTGAGGAAAGATCCAGATCAGCGCCTCGCTCCGGGTTCGCTGAGCCTCAGCGGCTCTTGGCATGTTCCCTGAAGGTAGACACGGCTGCAGGGAGATGCTAAGAACAAAAAGACTCCCAAGATCATCCAGAACAGTGAGGTCCTCAAAAAGCTCCCTTTCCCCCCTTGTGCACACAGGGTAATTGTTTGTTGACTGAATTACTGACTGTATGCGTGGATGAGGACAGCCATACGTTAGAACTGCGAGCTCCTCCGGTCAGGAGGCCGGTGTGTGATGGTCTTGTGTGCCCAGCTCCCAGGACGGCAGTGGGGTCCTCGGATTCCAGGAGGCAGGAAAACTGCCATCAGCCCCAGCACAGATCAAGCCCCACCCCTAGCCTGACGACTGCCTTTCAGACGCCATGGGCAGGGGTTTTTTTTCCACCCTTGCAAAGTTCTTTTCACTCCTGTGGTCTGAAGCCAGTTCCTTAACATTGTGTAAACATGGTTTTGTGCGGTTGAAAATGTATTTTAAAAATGTCACTAATTACCCCATGGCCTGTAACCACTCTTTCAGGGCCGTAATTGGCCTGTCATGTAAATACCTAATTAGGGGTCTTGGAAAATGGGGCGGATGGGAGGACCCGGCGTCCCGAGGCCTCCTGGCTGCTTCTCCCTCTCCAGGCCCCGGGGGAGACACTGGGGTCCCCTGCGTCAGCGGCCGGCGGAGGAGGGACGTTCTCAGGCTGCACCAGGGACTGTGACAGTGTGGCCCCCTGGACGGGGCCGGGCCGGCACGCATCCGCACGCGGGGAATTCTCGAGCTACCAAGCTTAATGGGAACCAACTGCCACGACCCCCTCCCCCACTCTCCGTGCCCAGAGAATGTGCTCGTTTCAACTCAAATGACTCACAGATGTGTCTCTGGCTCCCCACTTTCCTTTTCTCCCCACATAGCCCGGCTCGGTAGGGTTCTGCCCCTGCCGTAAGAACATCTCCTCTGCGAGTCACGGCAGTCCCGGGGAGGTGGGCGAGCTCCCAGGTGGACCCGTGGTCAAGGATTCAACACGGCCCGCGGCACACACTGTGCCCTCCTCCCCGCTGACGCCTCGAAGGACAGAGATGATGTTTGTTTGTTCTGGGTAAAAACAGCTTTTTCATCCCAGACACGATCTTGGGCACCAACTTTTATCTGCCTCCGAGGAGATTTCTTTTTATGACTTCCCATCCGTGTGCAAAGGGCAGAAGTAGATCGATTGCATCTGGTCAGACAGTAGCCATTATTTCAGAGACGTGGCAGAAAAATGAGCAACGTCCACGTCCCCTGAGCTCATTCCCGCTTCAAAGCTTTTCCCTGTAACCAGACCCCTGGCTCGGCGGTGGGGTGATTTTCAGGAGCCGGGGTTGCCCAGGCCTGGGAAGGGCTGGGCCCCACGATCCGAGCCATGCTTGTATGAGCAGCAGACCCTCTGCTTCGTCTCTTCGAGGCCATTCTCGGGGCCCTGGAGATGGTCTGCTCTTCCTTGTCCTGGTCTGTGCTCTGGGAGGCCAGAGCAGGGGCCTGGGTGACAGCAGGAAGCAGTCAGGGTTCAGATTAGAAGATGCTCCCTGGTTGTAAGCGTGGGGTGGCACCGGTTACCAAGGGTCTACCAAGCGCCCATAAACTTGGAGGCTTGCAGGGGACCGAGGGGGAAGCATTAAATGAGAAACCTTTCTCTGCCTAGGAGCTGGGTGAGCTCGGTCCAACCTTTTATCCTTCTGAGCCTCAGTGTTCTTATCTAGAAAATGGGTGTGATAATGGGCCAGCAAGGGAGCCGGTGGTAGGATGGAATGAGACCATGGTCTAGCTCCATGGTGAGTGTTCCACGAGTGGTCATGAAGTCTTCCTGGTGTGTCTTCTCATCTGAAGACTTCATTGGATGGTGGAGGGGGGAGTTTAAATAATTGGTACGTAAAGCACTTAGCAGAGTGCCTCGCATACTATGTTAATTATTGCTTTGACAACTCTTCCTCTCCTATTGTCATCTTCTTGCTTAAATATTTTGACCCCGAGCAGGCTCCGAAATTGCCGTACAGGGGAATTCAATGACTTGCTCAAGGTGGTGCAGCCAGGAAGTGGCAGAGCTGGGACCGGAATCCAGGGCCACGTGATTCTGAGTCGGTGGCCCCCGCTTCGCCCAGTCATCCTGCTTGCGCTCACATAGAAGGGGCTGAGGCTGTGCACAAGCGATGGTCACAGAGGAAGTTCCCAGGGGCTCGGTCACAAGAAAAGAGGCAAAATGCACAAAGAAAGATCATCATTCCTGGGCATATTAGGGGTGTGAAGATTTTGTGAGGCCAGGAGGGTGATGTCTACAAGGGCAAGGAGCAAAAGAGACACATGGGAAAAAGAACACACATATTTTTGTTTATTGCACTGAAAAGAAGCCACAATGATAAAATCATGTTTCCAATATTTCCATTTTTTTGCGGACATTTCTTTCGCTTCCACGATGATAGAACAATTACGAAGGTAAGCGACATGTCGACACTTCTCATAATTCGTACCAACAAAAAAACACCTCTTGGATTATCTGATTTTCTCTCCTAGGATGCCTTTAAAAAAGGCTTTTCTCACAGGGCATACTCTTTGTTTAGTAAATGATGAATTGATTGGGTGTGATTTTTTTAATCATCAAATTAGCACATAATTTTCACAAAAATCTGGAAATTTAGAAAAATAGAGGAAATCTTTAAAAATGACTCACAGTTCTTGTATCCAAACATAACCACTCTTAACAGTTTAGTGTGTTTTGAGCTTTTTTCTCTAATAGTTAAAAAAAAAAGCCCCATGATTTTAATAATACTATAAAGGTAATATTGCCTCCTGCCTTTTTCTGTAGTATTTTCACATGGCCATTTCCATATTATTGCATAGGTTTTGCAATAACCTGAACCAATGTGTGGTAACTCAGCAAAGGAGGGATATCCCAAAGTTAATCATTCCCCCCAGGGTTGATACAATCCCCAATAATATGGCAATGAAGGTCTTTTTTTGCATGAAAATTTTTCCTTTCATCGGTCCCTCCCCTCCTCCCTCCTTTCCTTCTTTCCTTCTCCTTCCTTCCCCCCCTTTTATTCCTTAATGCTTGGAATTCTCCTTTGGATGAATTCTTAGAAGAAAAATACCAAGATCAGGCTGTGAATAGTTACAACCTAGATAGGTATTGCCAGTTTTCCCCCCTGGGGAGATCCCATGTACCATCTTGAGGTCCCTCTCATTTTTCAGTTTCATAACCATGGGGACAGGAGAGGGACAACATAGAGTCATCCGTCACTCAAGGAGCAGCGTCTATTGACTGCTCATTTCGTGCCAGGACTTTGCTGGTGTTTTTCAAGGCTTCCCCCCTGGGACTTCCCAATGATGAGTCAGAAGTCACAATGAATCAAAGATGGGACCGATCTCAGATTTTCAACTTTTCTCTGGGAATTGGCCCTCACGGGTCTCCGAGGGGACCTCTGACCATTTGGGGGAGTGCCCAGTGGTCCAGCATTTCCAGGAAGGCCATCCTGATGTGTTTGAGCACCCAGCTTCTGTGGGACAAAAGCAGCAAATGCTCATTGTTTGAGCTCCTGGGAGTGAATACTTAAGTGTCCCAGTAAGCATTAAAGCACTCCACCTCCTCCCCACCACTTCTCTCTGACAAAGCTTTTATACGGAGCACGAGCACCCATAAATAACAGACCAACCTATAAATAAATACAGCTGGGAGCCCACAAAAGCCCTTGACAAATGCTGTTTATTTAATTTCTCAAGTGTGGTCCATTTGAGATCCAATCGGAAAGGCCCGCTAAGCTTTTAAAAGGCCAGCTTATGTGCTTAATCTTGATTCCCCCTTTGAGGGGCCATCCTGCCATCTCCCCCACACCTGCTTAGCTCAATAAAGCACCATTGCCGTCTACAGGGGCAGGGATCAGGGACAAAGACGTGTTTGCCGGGTCCTCCCCAATGAGGGGACTCAACTCTGGACAGGTCAAAGTCACACCGTCATCATTAATCTCACCCTGGCCTAGCCGGTCTGATCCATCCTCATTATTCATTTACTAGGTGGGAAGGTCTGGGTCCTTCTTAACAGCTTCCAGAGGAGTGGGAAAAAAAAAAAAAAAAAACCAGTGGTAAGAGCAACGTGCAGCCAGTGTGGGCCTCGCGCTATGAAGTGTCTGAAGCATTAATTACTTCACAGGCAAGCAAACAGGGCGGCGTGTCACAGGAGGACATTGCAGTGGGCATCCAAATGGCCACACCTGCCCATCTCCTTCCTGCCCGGGGACTCTGGCTCGGGCTCTCCCTTCTGCGTCAGATGCCCTTCTCCTCTTCATCTAACTCACTTGCTTCATCCTTCAATAAGCGGCCACTATGCCACTCTTTCTGGGCAGGCTTCCCTGCCTAACATAGGTCCCCTCCAAAGGAACAGACTGCCAGTGTCCTTGGTATTCATTTTTACAGTGTCCTGTGCCTCTCTTACAGCTCTACCCACCATTTCGAGCACATTATTCGTTGTGCAGTATTTGCCGATGACCCGTCTTGCTCAGACAAATATTCCCCCCCCTGCTTGCCGTCGTCTCGCACCTGAGCAAATGCAAAAGCTTCCCTCCGAGGGCTCTCAGCTCTCCTCGGCCTCTGCGTCTCGAGTCTCTGCTTGCCACAGCAGCCAGAGGATGCTTTGAAAACAGAAGCCACGTTGCATCCCTCCTCTGCTCAGAACCTCCCGGGGGCTTCTGTCTCATCCCAAATGAAAGCCAAAGTCTTTACCAGGGCCAGCCAGGCTCCGCAAGATCTGGCTCCCATGACCTCTTTGACCTCATTTCTGGTCACTTCCCTCCTGCTCACTCTGTTTTGGCTGCACTGGTCTGTCAAGGTTCTAGAAGAGTCTGAGCACATCTCTGCTCCTCTCGCAAGTAGCTGTGGGGCTCTCTTTCTCATTGTCAAGTTCCTACTCAGACGGCATCTTATCCGAGGGGCCTTCCCTGATCAGCAACACCCATCCCCGGAAACTGTTCGCTCTTGTTTATGACGCCTCACGTGTTCTACGTTTTGGTCTTTGGCAAGCATCCTGCCCTGTCCCCACTGCTAGGCCAGTCCCCGATACACGTAGTAGGTGCTCCACAAATATTTGGCATAAATGAATGCCGTATTTTAAACTATGAAGCTCCTTGCTTGGACAATACGGAATCTTGAGGCGGGCCTTTTTGGTCTTGTATGGGATTTATCAGCAGATGTCTGTGCATCTTGTCTTTTTTATTCTGGGCAAAGCTTTTACGATGAAGGTCTTAGAGAGTTCCGGTGGGGTATGGTTATGAGGCAGGGAGGCTGTCCCCAAGGAACACACAAGAAGGGGAGAAGAATGGAATCATCTGGAAAAAAATGGAGCCAGTGGGCCGTGCTCACGTCTGGGCAGACAGCTGGGGATGCTGCCACAGGTCACTTGTCCCACGACGCCGTGTGGCGTGTGGGCTTGTCGGCCAGCTGTGGAGGAGTAGTGCAGAGCACGGCCAGCCGGTGGTGAGCTTAGCTTAGACTGAGCTCAAGTGTTGAGTTTTAGCCATCATCAGATTCCATGAGGGATTCTTTCATTAAATCCTCTGAGGGCTGAGGCCTTGTTTGCCTATGTGAAAAAAGTCCCCGCTTGGTATTTATCCTAAGAGGCAGGATGGGGCAGTAGGTAGAGTGACTTTGAATTCAGATAGTTGCTGGTTTGAATCCCGGCTCTACCACTCACTAGCTATTTTCATGACCTTCTTCAGGCAAGTCACATCACCTCTTTGAGATTTATTTTCCTCAGAAGTCATTGTACTTCCCTCCAAGGATGCACTTTCCTCCTGGACTTCTCCCGGAATTTCTCTTTTCTCGGTTACTGTGCACCAGCCACACTGGCTTCCTTTCTATTCCTCGAGGCTGTCCTGCCTCATGACCTTTGCACACTTGTTCTTTTCCCTGCTAGAATGTTCTGCTCCCAGTCCTGCACAGCTGATTCCTTCTCATCATTGAGGTCTCGAGTGAAATGTCACCTCCTCAGAGAGGTCCTCCCTGACCAGTCTATCAGAAATCGCCTCTAGACGACTAATAGGCAGTCACTCTATTTTCACTATAGCCTTGGACAGCATCTCAAAGTATCTTACACATGCATGTATTCACTTGTTTACTGTTTGTCTCTTGTTCTCCACAAAAATTAAGTTCCATGTGAATAGATCCTTGCTTTTGCTCACTGCTTGTGTCCTTAGCACCTTGGACAGTGCCTGGCACACAGTAGGTACTCAGCAAATATTTGCCAGAAGAATACATACATGATTTAAGGAAAAACTGGGTTGTTGGTAGCATAATTGTAGAAACAATTGCAATTCTCTGCCTTTCCTTACCTTTTGCAGTGATTTTGCTGCTCCTTCTATCAAAAGCTGGAGTTACTTGCCCCACCCCTGAATCTAACTGGGCTTGTGACCTAGGACCCATACATGCTGTAGATATGACAGCACCCTTCTCCAGGGCCCAAGAGGTCTTTCATGCTTCTAATCTAACTCTAGGAACACTGACCTCACTCTGAGTCATGTGGTCCTGTCACCCCTATTACCCCAACAACCACTCGATAGCCAGCCATGTAAGTGAGGTCATAGAATGGTAGCGGCCTCTAGCCAACCTACCAGCGGCACACAGATGCAGGAGAGGACCCAGCCGAGATCAGACAAACTGGACCCACATCAGCACCAACCAGCTAAGACAGAGACTCGTAAAAAGCTGCTGAGTTTAGGGGGAGTTTGTCAGGCAGCAATAGCTGACTGATACACGGGACACACACATACACAGACACACACACACACAGCTTGGCACGTTGTAGATGCTCTATAAATGGTGGTTTTTATGGATGCAGATATGCACTACTTGGTAGACAAGGGGGGGATTTTTCTACCTGGGGACTTGAACAATAAGTTGATCAATAAGATGTGGAGCCTTAAGCTGACCAGGAGGTGTGCCTCTCTGCTAGCCCCTGAGCAGCCCGTTCCTGCTATTTGCTAATATCCCTCTGGTCTTGCACTTGGTCCCTTGACCTCAAGGTCAGAAGAGCAATTGAGGAGCCTTACCCAGATCTGGCTCTCTGTTTGGCCTGAAAAATACATGCATTTTCCTGTTTCTATGATGTTTTTAGGCCTCTGATTTATGGCGATGAACGTGCCCCTCCGTTTGCCCTGGCTTTTGTTAATGACCTATCATGAATTATCCACAAAAGAAATGTTAAAGGAGCTAATTAGGCATTAACCTTACATTATAGATCAACCGCACAATTGGAGCCTTCACAGCTACAATTGTGACAGCACAAAGCATTAAGTATTGATGGCCCAGGAAGGGCCAAGAGGATGAAGGGTGGTGGGGGGAGCAAAAGCCAGCACGGGAGGGACACAGCGAAGATGCCTCCGTGCAGGCCGGCAGCTGGGAGGGGAAGTCAGCGGGGTGCAGTCTAACTGCCTGGGTCTGAACCCTAATGGAGCTTCTTATTAACTGTGTGACTCATAAGACAAGGACTGATAACAGCTCTCTCCCAGGGCTCTGAGGAGTGGGCGAGACACCCGTCGTAAGGGCTGCCATGAATTCTGCCCTCAAAAAGTATCTTCTCTCTTCCCTCTCCTTTTGGAAGCTTTGTCTTTTAGAGCTCAGAACCAAAGATTAGTCACTGTACCTCCTGGGGCCGCTTGGTAAAGACAAACCATGCTTAATCAAGTGAGCACCCTGAACATGAGTGCTGCACAGATTAGTGGAGTCGAGTTGGATATAATCCTTTTAATAAGTAGCCAGGTGACCTTGGGCGATAATGACATTATATACATATAATAATGCATACTTATTATATAAAAATAATGTCATATATATTATTATATAAAAATAATGTATGTATTATATAAAAATAACACTATAATTTACTATGAATATATATTATATATTACTTAGATATATGTATGTATTTATGTTAAATAACATGTTACAGAGAAATGCTATATAATATATATTATATATATCAAATACAGATGTATATCGTTACATATAAATAATATATAACATATATAAATAGTGTATAACATTATACATGAATAATTATATTTATTACATATAATGTAAAATATGAATTTATTAAAGATTAAAGAATGAATGGGAGAGGAGTCGGGAATCGAGAAACGGCTTTGGGTCCGGAGAGAGTCTGCTTCCATTTCCAGGCTCTCTGTATCCTCACCTTCCCTTTTGTTTTGAGCTGGTATGAGAGGACCTGCACAGCAATCTTCCAAGTCAGAGTATTGGGCTTTCTGAACTCTGCACGGTGTATCTTTGGCGTCCCTGAGACCAAGGGGGGGGGGCATGTATAATTTCAGCGAGTATAAGTGGATTGCCCTGCTGTCTTCTGAAGCCCCAGCCTGATGGAAGTTAACCATGAGCTCATGCCTTTTGCTGGCTAGCCCCATGGAGAAGCAATCTGGTATCGGGGGGAGCTGGGCGGATTGCATCATGGTGGACGGCGCACTCCTCCGGTGTGAGTTGTCGCTCACCCCGTCTGAGGTGGATGCCAGGCCGCCTCACATGGGGTCAGGTGTCCCTGGGAGCCGAGCGTCGGCAGAGGCCCCTGCCCGGTGCAGATGATGCATCGTGGGAGCTGAGCGTCATTGCCGCTCGTGTCACCCACCGCGTCCCTGGGATCGGACAACTCCCCGGGCCAGGTGCCAGAGGAAGCAAACCCCTAAGTGGGATGGAGGCACAATGGCTGACGTCACGTGTTGCGGGGACTTTGGGGGGACGCCGTGTGAATCCGTAATCAAGGAATCAGGAGTCAGGCTTCCTCATGTTCCCCGCACTGGACTGCTGGGCCATTATGTACAATTTCCACGGCCGATTCCGGGGGGGGGGACCCAAAACCTTACGTCCCAGGAGTTGCAACTGTGACACGTTAATAATGTGTTCTTGGATGCTTCGAGTTTTATTAACACGGAAAATAAATCTACATTAAGGACCAGTGGCGGCTGAATTTCATTTTGCAAAAATGTGCTGTGGTTTTTGTCCTTTAGAAAAGGCTGTTTTCAAGAGGAAAGTGTTTTTGAAACCACCAAATTACTCTTATTACCTTTTCCTTTTTGTGAGCCCTAAATTAGTGAAGGCATTTGGAGCAGTAATTGAGCTCGGATGTTTGGATGCTTGTGGTGGGGCCGGTGACTCGCCCCTCAGGTGTACGGGAGAAGGGGGGGATGGCTGAGACTGCGCACGCTTCCAGAGAGAACTTTCCACGCAGGGATGTACTGAGAGTCCTGCCCCGAAGAAGGAAAAACGGAGGGTTCAGGCACTCACGCTTGTCCTGCCTTTCCCTGGATAAGCGCCCGGCTGGCTCCCTTCTGCCTAACTTCATTCCCCATCCGCCTCTCCCTTTCTTTCTCCTGTTCCGCTTTGCCACGTGCTCCTCTCTCTGCTAGCTAGCTATTTATCTATCTATCTATTTATTTATTTATATTGTGCTAACCTACACACAGCATAAAATTTCCCATCTTGGGGCACCTGGATGGCTTGGTCGGTTGAGCTCCCGACTCTTTGATTTTGGCTCCGGTCATGATCTCAGGGTCATGGGATGGAGCCGGGCTTTGCACTCAGTGGGGAGTCTGCTCAGGATTCTTCTCTCCCTCTCCCCTTCCTTCTGCCCACATTCTATCTTAAAAAATCTGCCCTTTGCCATTTTTAAGGGTGTCCTTCGGTAGCCTTGTGCTGACACTGGCGTGCAGCCCTCACCAGCATCCGTCTCTAGAACGTCGTTCAAACGGGAGCTCCGCACCCATTAAGCACCAAGTGTCCCTCCCCCGTTCCGTGCAGGATTTACCGTGAGGGATCTGCTCCCACAGTTGTGGGGGCTGAGAAGTCTTGCCAGCTGCGGTCGGCAGGCTGGAGGACAGGAGCGCTGGCCGTGTGGTTCCACGTAGGGGCCAAAGGCCTGAGGACCAGTTCCGGTGAGAGCAGGAGAAGGCTGTCCACGCATCGCAGTCAGGAAGAGAAAACGAAGCCCCCTTTCCTCTGCCTTTTTGTTCCACACGAGTCATGATGTTCTCAGGGTTCATTGTACAAAGTAACATGGATCAGCAGGTGGAATCGTGTGTCACGGTGTGGAGACACCACTTCCTGTTTATCCACTCATCTGTCGATGGGCATTGAGGTTGTTTCCATTTCTTCGCGGTCGCGGGTCTGCTGCTGGGAGTACCCGCGGGCAGCATCTCTCTCTCTCTTAGCTTCCTTCTCCAGAGACCCTTACATGATGGGCAGGTGTCCTTCCTCCCAGACTCACTCAGCAGCCTCAGGCTTGGGGTTCTCATCCCATCTCAGGGGCAGTTGGTCCATTCCTGGCGGCCATATGTAAAGATACCACAAGATCTGTCCCTTGGCTTGCTAGCTGGGTGGGTGCGACACGGGAGACAGAATAAGGAAAAGACACAGTGTCTTCTAAGAAGCGACAGTCAGACGTAGTCCCCCATGGGGCAGGAGGCTGTAGAGGAAAGTCTGGCTGTGGCATCATACAAGCTGAGTCAAATCTAGGCCCTTCCCGGCCTCGGGTGCCTCAACCAGAACATGGGCTGATGCTTTCCACACTCCGGGGCCACATCGAAGATGAAGGAGGAACAACCCATACTGAGGGTCAGGTGCCCAGAGGTGGTAGACGGCTCTTGGCTCCTTTTTGCCTCCTGGAGCACAGACCTTAGGCAGCCCAGGACTGTCGAGATCAAGAGTTCGAAAGGCTGCTGCTTCCGTTACGGTTTCGGGCAGAGAACACTGAGGTCTGAAATCGGGGCCTGCCTCGGGAGGAGTCAGAGCTGGCAGTGGCCTCGGGCCTCCCCTCTCCTCCAGGAAGGTCTCACTTTGCAGCTCCCTGCCCGGGAGAGCTCGCTGGGGTCCAAGGGGCTGTGGCTAGAACACCACGTTTTCCTCTGTCTTCACGTTCAGATCGCAGTGTCTGCGGGCTGCAAGGCTGCCCTTGACGCCGTCTGAGCAGAGCTGATCTGCCTCCACTCTGGTCTCCCTCTCCTTTCCCTGCTATCCAGCATCGGGATTTCTCCTCCCCAACACTGGGAAACTTCTGAAGGCGAGTCCATCCCAGTAGATGGGGAGAGGACAAAGCCCTGGGCTTCTGTGGCTTCAACGAAGGTGGGAGTTTTCCAGATGTGAAGGCCTCTGCTTTCTGCGTCCCAGGTGGGGGAATCTGAACCCCTTTCGTTTTTTAAGCTGACAGTGTGGTCCTGTCCCTGAGACTCACCGACAAATGCTTCCTAAGCACCTACTGCATTCTAGGCTTTGCCTTCTCGTGTGTGCCAACGTAGTGATGTCAGTTGATTGCCCTCGTGGCAGTCAGAAGGTTGAAGGAATGAGAGAGACAAGGCAAATGACTAGCTCTTCAATGAGATAAGTGGTGTGATGGGGAGAGGCACGGGGTGTCATGGGAGCAGGTTAAAAGGGGCGTCGAATGCAGGGAAGGCTTCCTGGAGGAAGGGGTGTGGCCAGAACTGTTCAAGGATAGAGATGATGTAGCCAAATTAAGAAATGCAGAGAAGGCATGCCCGGTGGAAGGAACAGAAGGTGCACAGGCCTGGATCTGAAACAAAAGTAGAGCTTCTTGGGAACTGTAAGCCATTCAGCATTGCTGGGGAGGGGAGCCAGGGAGGCACGGAGGTTGTAGGAGACGAAGCTGAGAAGATGAACGGCAGCCAGAAGGGGAAGGCGGCTCCTACTCTCTGTGTTAAGGAGTTTGGCTTTGATCTCAAGACCATGGGAGCTACGGAGAGAACTTTGGCAGAAGGGAGAGAGGCACAGTCAGATTTGCTTTGGAAGGTTCCCCTCCGCTGTCATAGAATGCAGCCGATACCTGGCTGGTTTGGAGAAGGGAGACTGGGAAACCACCAAAAGAAAACCAGAGGCGAGGTCCAATGAGTTCACTTGAACCTCTATTAAACACCAACGGTGTACCCAGCCACTCACTTGGATGACAGGAATCAGCCCCAAGATGGTGGATGCCTGAGCAAGGACCTCCCTGTGGAGACATGATGGCCAAGGCGGAGAGAAAATAGATTTGAAGATGTAGACGCGGGAAGGGGGGGGTCACTGGAGGGGACGGGAGAGAAAGGTAGAAAGGTCAACCAGGGCTTCAGCTTGGCATGAAGATTTATAACCTCCCAGCTCTTGCTGTGGCCCCCTCCCCATGCCCGCCCCCTTTCTCTCTCTGGCGGCATGTTCTAGAGACACACATTATCTCTATTAATACCAGCCACAAGGTCATTACTCAGGCACCAACTTTTCCTCCAGCATAAATATTTATACAGGACTGACCTGTGACTGCTGCGTTTTTGTTTTATTTGATTCCTGCCGCCTTTTGTGTCTTGCTAGTCTGTCGGCTAACGTGTTTAGCTCCTCTGTCTGGAAGCTTCGGAGCCAGCCAAGTCTCTGGGAATGGAAAAGGGGCGGGGGGAGGCAAGAAGGAGGAGGGGGAGGCCGGGCGGGTACCACTTGCCTGACACCAGTGAAAACCAGCCAGGCGGATGCGAGGAGGTCTTGGCGGGCTGTTTAGCAACAGGCTGGCAAAGCTCTAAAGGAAAGGGCCTCCCTCAACCCTGTGATGTCCTCTGCACCCCCCGAAAACCTAGGTCAGGAGCAGACTTCCCATGAAACTAACAAAATGAATGCTTCAAGAGCCCACATCTGTGAGACCCCCTTCTCGGGCTCCCAGGGCTCCCAGTGGGGATCCAGCAAAATGTCCCCAGGGTCATGGATTCTTATGAAATTTGCAACAGCCAGGCATTTTTGTGTGCTTTCTCTTACAGGTCACCCCACCCAACTGAATGGGTTACAGGTCCCCCCAACCTTGATCTGTTCCTCTATGTGGTGATTTGAATTCCATGTGGTTCTTCCTCTGGCAGTCAATGTCCAATGTAAATATTGCTTAAAAGAATAATAGTAGTAGTAATGCTAGCAACAACCATAAAAGCAACTAGTCCTCTCAGAGTGGGTACTGCACACCAGGCTCTCATTGAGTTTTCACGATGACCTTGACACAAGCATTATCTCCCCAGGATTTGGATGAGGAGTTGGGGGCTTAGGAAGGTTAAGTGTTTAGCCCAGGGTCCCTTGGTTAGTAAGTGGGGGACCTGGGACTTTGACCCTCTTTCCTCTAGCCCTCTAAAAGTCATTGGGATCATAGAGAGCATGCCTCCTAGACACCAGGTACTGGATATATGCATATTTCTTAATTAACCCATATCAAACAGTTCTGCACACCGGCTCCATCCTGCAAGTGAGAAAGCAGAGGCATGGGGAGGGGGGTGACATTGCTAAATCTACGGCAGATATATCACAAGTCAGACTCCGGCCCCTGCTGTGGCTGACCCTTCCCCAGCTCCCCCATCGCAGCTGCTGCAAACTGGCCGGCCAGGAAGGTCCCCAAGCGCAGAGTGCTGTTAGGTAGTTCAGCGAAGGGTGATGCTCTCCCCTCTTTCTTGTATGCTGTTTTGACAATTTTATGAAGGAAACCTCATACATTGCAGAAAGGAAAGATGGAGATGCTAGAGAATTCTTTCTTCTGCTCTGCACGTGGGTTGGCCATGAGGCCAAGGTGGGGATGGCCACGTGTCAGAGTGGGGTGGGTAGTGGGGAAATTGCAGCGTGGGGCGGCTGGGCAAGAACAGAGGAGGGTGCCTTAAAGGGTTGTCTCTGTGCTCCCGGATCTTCCTCCACTTCAGCAGCCTGCCCTGCGGCCCAGACCTCAGCATTGCAATGCCTGCCAAGACCTGCTAAACCACGGCAACTTCTTCTCGGTGCCCTCTCGATGAGTCCTCAGCATGTAGCATAGTTCCTGGCTCCGAGTAGGTGCTTCGTAAGTATTCACTGTGCAGATGAATAAGGAGATAGACGACCTCTCACCAGGGACCGCCTCTTAGAAGCATGTGAATGTTCATGGAAGTTCTGAAAATCAGCAACGTCCCGAAAGACCTAACGGGCTAGGGTACACCGAGCAAAGCGGGAGAGATCTGGGGACTGGGGGTCGGACAAATGGTCGTCTCCCTCCATAACTAGTTGTGAGACTTTGGGAAGTCATTCCTTCCCTCTGAGCCTCTGTCTTCCCATCTGGAGAAAGTAGGGGCGATCCGTATGAGTTCTCAGTGGTGAGGCCGGGGGTGCCATGAAGCGCAGAGTGCTCTACTTGGAACCAAGAGCCAGACGTCTTGGGCTCACATCACTGCTTCACCAGGACTAGCTGCGTGACCAAAACGCAAGTGACTCAACCTTTCCCCACCTGGGAAATGGGAGTTGTTATAGTATGCAGCTCACTGAGGATTAAATTAGGTAATGCATATAAAATGTAGAGGTCTTAGAACATCGTCTGACATGAAGTACATGAGAAACACTTGTATATGATTATCATTTGTATCTACAAATCGGGAGGTATTGTGTTCGTATTATAGTCATAAGAGCAATCATACTAGTCAGGTGTTTACAAGGCATTTTTCCTCTGCTCCTTGCAAAATTCCGTAAGGTGTTTACCTTTGCTTTCATGGGCTCCATTTTGCAGATGGAGAAATAGAGGCTAAGCCACTTGGCTAAACTCACATAGCATCTTGAGAAGGCAGCAGATATTGTGCTAAGTTTGACATCGAAGTCTGCCTGCATACTCAGAATTCACCAAGGCTAGGCAAGTAACTCCAGTGCACAAGGGACCTGGCCTAAACAAGAGATAAGCAACCACACAGGTTTTGGTCAAGCATAATTCTAGCCAGGTTACATTGCCTTTTAGGTTTACACTGATTCTCAAGGTTGGCCGCCATTTGAATTATGTAAGGATTAAAAAAATAGTGACGTGGGGTGTCACGCCCAGAGATTGTAACATAATCGATGTAGGCATTGGCACCTGAGCGGCAGGATTTTTAAGTTCCTCAGTTGATTATGATGTGTAGCCAAGATTGAAAGACACTCTTCAAAAGCACTAAGTGAGCCAAATAAAACATGCTAGCTGCCATATTCAGCTAACGAACCACCAATCTGCAATCTTACATAAAGACACGGTATCTTTGACTGAGATGAATCAGTCCATCTATCCACTCATCCATCCATCATCTACTCACCTACACACTTACCTACCCATTCACCCTCCTATATATCCGTGCTCTCATTTATCTATCCTTCATTCCTTCCGTCTATGCATCCATCAATC
This sequence comes from Nasua narica, assembly GCA_028533885.1. NCBI lineage: Eukaryota > Metazoa > Chordata > Mammalia > Carnivora > Procyonidae > Nasua > Nasua narica. Next base: position 10,165,218 of record CM052808.1, on the reverse strand, counting down.
CAACCACTCATCGACCCATTCCCCAACCCCCTTTCCACCCATCCACCTATCCATCCACCCATCCATCCGTCCTTGCAATCATCCATTCATTCATCTGCCTCTCTCCGAACCCACCCATTCATCTACTGACCCACTAACCCATCTATATTTGCCCGTCTACCTGCCCACTCATCCATCTTTCACCTATCTCTCTATTCTCCCTCCCTCTGTTTCTTCTTTCGTTCTTCCTTCCCTCTTTCCATATTTCTTTCCCACCTTCATTCCTTCTCTCTTTAACTCTGCTCCTCTCCCCATCCCCAGACCACAGCCTGGGCTGACCCTCAAAGCCATTTTTCTTGCAGCATATTAGCTTCTTCCTCTCCTTTTCCCCTGAATGTTTCTCTTCCATGACTAAGGTGCTAGTGAACTTCTTGGAGGTGCCTGGGCGGAAGTGAGCCAGAGAAAGAAAAGAAATCTGTTTCTGGTTTTCCCTGGATGACCTTTCTTTCCCGAGGAAGTCTCTTATAAACACTTTCAGCACAGGCGGATGCCAAGACTTTTGAATGGCTCCTCCAAGTCGAAAGGCAATCTCAAGTACATACCTGGTGTGCAATGATCTGGATCCAGGGGGAGGCTTAAGGGAGGCGCTGAGCGTGCAACCCAGGGCCAGCCCCAGGGGCTTCCTCCCCTCCCACAGCTGGCAGGCACAGCGGCAGTGCAAGGGCAGGGCCCCAAAGCCTGTTCCTGAGCTTCTGACATGACCTTCTACTTCAAAAGTCTGTCCCCATCCCAACTTCTACAGTAGAGTTTGTTCCCCTTGGTACTACTGCTACGTCAGGCCAGATAGTTCTTTGTTGTGTGTGGGGGTAATTGTGCTGTGCATTGTAGAATGGTTAGCAGCATCCCCAGTCTGTCCCCTGGATATATCAGCAGCACCCTCCTTTTCAAGTTGTGACGCTCAAAAATGTCTCCAGGCGTGGTCAGCTTTCTTTCGGAGGGAAAATTGCTTCTGGTTGAGTCCCACTGTTTTAAAGCAAGTTCATGGTAATTGGCAAGATGTCACCCGCCGGGACGTTCTCTTTCTTTGCGAATGATTATTAATCACAGTAATGGCTTCCAGAATCATCACGATAGGATCAGCTTTAGACATGTTGTCCTCTCTAGTAAAAACAGTACCAATGTCGTAATGATAGTAATGATGCCATTGATGATACTAAGGGCTCTCACCATGTGCTTGGCCTTGCATTTACATCAGACAGCGGTTCTCACCCGTGCTGTAGATCAGAATCACCTAGAGAGTTTTAAAATTCACCATGCCCGTGGAGCCCTGGATAGCGCAGTCGGTTGAGTGTCTGACACTTGGTTTCAGCTCAGGTCATGATTTCTGGGGTGTCAGGCTCTGCGCTCAGGGCGGAGTCTGCTTGGGAGTCTTTTCCTCTTCCTCTCCTTCCCCCCTGTGCCTCCTCCTACTTTCTCTCGCTCTCAAATAAATCAACCTTTAAAAAATAATTAAATAATATAAAATAAATAAATTAAATTAAGTTCATAATTCCCTGGAACACCCTAGACCGATGACATCAGGATCTCTGGGGGTGGGGTACCAGCATCAGTATTTTTAGAGCCCCCTGGGGATTCCAGTGTAGAGCCATGCCAAAGAACCTGTGGTCCAGGTTTGCCGGGGACATTCACCTTTTGTACCTGCTGTCCTAGAACAAGTGTAACAAGTACTTCTCAGGGTGCTCGGGTTTGGACGATAGATTGTGCAGTCACCCAACCGGTATCTCATGAAAGCTGACCAATGCTCACAGATAGGCAGAGCCATTGTCCCCAGATATGCCTGCCGAGAGGGGAGACCCATAGAGATGAAATTGTTGGCTCAACGCGGCACAACTTGTTAATGGTCGAGTTAGGATTCAAACCCAGGTCCGGTCTCACCCTTGAGCTGGGGCCTGCTGAACCCTGGGCTTTACCATCTCTCACACCAGCCTCCCTGGAGGGGTTCCTAGGCGTATAAAGCAGATGAGCCTTTATGAAGAGTTGGCCTGTGATAAGGGCCATTTTTGCTGTGTAATGACAACATTCACATTTCTCAAGATCCTGAAGGGTTTTTGAGATAAGCACATGCCTATGTTTTCCTTCCTGGAATGTCCTTTTTTGTCCTTGTTTTTTTGGCATGTGAAGGCAACACACTGTTTTTTCAATTGGCGTAAGCTAGGTTGTGCTGCAGTAATGATTCCCAAGCCTCAGTGGGCTTAAGAGCAAACAAACAAACAAACAAACAATCAAACACTCTTATTTTCTTTTACGTACCTGTCCATCTTGGATCCGAAAGGGGAGAATAAATTGCTAAATGAAAAAGCAGCGTGTAGAGTATAATCTCAATCTCACCGTGTGTGTGTGTGTGTGTGTGTGTGTGTGTTTCCAAAGAATGAAAAGGGTACAAAGCAAGATGTTAACAATATAACAGTGCTTATCCTGTAAGAGGTGGAATTAGGTGTTATCTAGTCTTTTCCTGGTCACTCGGTGTGTGATCCTGGTCGGCAGAGCAGGCTCGATCCCTGGTCTCACACTGGGCATTTCAGTGCTGCTCGGGAGTGACACACACCACTGTGCTCACAACTCACTGGCCAGAACTGGTCACGTGGCCCTACCAAACATGGAAGAGGCCAGAAAAGAAATCTTGCTATGCGCCTTAAGGTTAGAGAGCTCGGAACACAAGGTAAACAGGGGAGATGACAGCCACCTACATGAAGAAAATTCAGGAAATGCAGAAAACCACAAAGAAGATCAAATACTTGCTATTGATGGAATGTTTGTATGTGCCCCCCCAAATTCATATGTGGAAACCTAACCTCCGAGGTGATGGTATGTAGAAGTGGAGCCTTTGGAAGGTGACTAAGTCAGGAGGGCGGAGGCTTCATGATGGGACTAGTGTCCCCTTATAAAAGACACTGCCACAAGCTCCCTTGCCTGCTTCTGCCATGTGAGGGCACAGCCAGCAGGTGGTCATCTCTGAACCAGGAAGTGGGGTCTCGCCAGACACGGAATCTTCTGGCACCTTGACTTTGGACTTTCAGCTTCCCGAACTGTGAGAAGTAAATATCTGTTTATAAGCCTCTCAGTCCATGATATTATGTCACCACGGCCAGAAAAGACTAGATAACACCTAATTCCACCTCTTACAGGATAAGCACTGTTATATTGTTAACATCTTGCTTTGTACCCTTTTCATTCTTTGGAAACACACACACACACACACACACACACACACACACACACACGGTGAGATTGAGATTATACTCTACACGCTGCTTTTTCATTTAGCAATTTATTCTCCAGTAATTTCTCTGATCCTGAAACAGTTTTCAAACACATGATCTTCAGAATTGAAAAATGTTCTCTTGTAAGACTATCCCCAAGTTGATTTAATTGGTTCTCCATTGTTGGATATTTAAGTCATTCCTAGTTTTCCTGTAATAGTGCAATGATCACTTTAGACATAAATCTCTGTGTGTCTCTGATTATTTCCTCAGGTTAAAGTGTCAGGAGAGGAATTCATTACCCAATTAATAGAAATATTTTGAATAAATGTGATAAATTGCTTCCATGAGGTTATACCAATTTATGTTTCTGCAAGGAGTCCATGAGAATGCCCTACTCCCTGCCTTTCCCCAGTGTTAGCTAGTACCACCACCGCTTTAAACCTTTGCCAACCTTGGGAAGAAAATAAGTTCTGTCTCTATTTTCTTTGCATTTCTTTATTTGCTAGAGAGGCCAAAGTTTTTATATATATTATATATATGCTTATATTATATTATATATGCTTATTAGCTTTTTGTAGTTCTGCTTTTATGAATTGGTTGTTGATGTGCTTTTCTGATTTTTCCATTAGAGATCTACCTTTTTGATTATATGACTTCGTTATATATTAACCATTATAAGTTAAGCCTTGCTCTTGTAACTTAGAAATATTTTCCCTCAGTTTTGTCAATTGTCACTCTTCCTCCAGGTGTTTTTATTTTTGTGGGTCAGTCAGTGGGTTTTGATTTCTTCATGAAGTCACATCCATTAATTTTCTGCATTATTGTTCCTGCCACTACCCTTGTGCTTGGGAAGGTCTTCTCCATTCATAGATTGGAAACTCATTCATATTTAGATTCTTCACATGACCCGTTTAATCTCTTCAGCTGTTTGACCCTGGGCAGGTCACTTAACCTCTCTGTGCCTCGGTTTCCTCCTCTCTCACCGGGAATATAATAGTACCAGTTTGTAAGTTGAGTGACACAGTTGAGCTCATTCATATAATGCTTAGTTCCTGGCACAAAGAAAGCCTATACGTGTGCTAGCTTTCTATTAAGGGTGTGTTAATTTTTCCCAATAGCGGAACCAAGTAAAGAATCAGATATCCTAACAACATCTATTGAACCATCTGGCTTTCTAATTTATTGATTGATTTGTCTATTTTCTTTATATTAGTGCCGCGGTTTATATTTTCGTAGCTGTAAACTGTCCCTGAACATGTGATGGTACAAGCGCTCCCATGCCTAGCCCCTAGTTTGGCTTCAAAGCCCTTGGTTGTTGTTATCCTTTCATTTATGTATTTTTGTAGATAAGTCTGCTTTTTATCCCATCTACCAAAACTCCAATAAAGAATCGATGAGTGGAAATACTGCCAGCAAATTGAAGAATGGCCCCTAGCCTCTCCTGGAGAATGGAAGATGTCAGGCAGGCAAGACATTGGTGGTGTCACCTGATCTAGATTCTGGAAGGACCAGCACATGCTTGTATGATTCCCTGGCCCCCAGTGGAGTTCAGACCCTCCCGCTGCATATGAGTCTCTGCCTCTGGAAGGGTATGAGATGTACCAGCTTGACAACACCTCCTCCTGGGCAGGAACTCTTTTTGAATGAGAGGAGCCTGATGGGGGAAAAATTTTAGAGACCTGCTCCGAGGATGGTGGGATTGACTCCACGTGTGCACAGTTGTTCCCTGCTAACGTCCGTACTTAGGTCGGGTGCTGGTGCAAAGCATGGGTTTAGAGTCGGATAAACCTGGGTCAGATCCTGGTTCTACCACTTACGTGCTGGGTGACCTTGGCCAAGTGGGTTAACCTCTCTGAGGCTCCAGTTTCCTTGTCACATATCATTTATACTGAATGGAACGATACCACTTTTCTCACTGTGTTTTGGGGAAGCTTAAATGAAATAATGCCTATCCCTAGCTATTATTGTCATTACTCATTATTACCACGATTACCATGCTTGTCAGTGGCAAATGTAAATGTAGCTGTTCTTGTGTTTTCTTTCTCAGAGACCTTTCCTTGTGGAGGTCACAGTCAGGGCTCTTCGGAACCTCGGTATTGGTCCACAGCTTCCTGGGTATCCCAGGGTTTCAGACTGGCCGGCCTACCTCGGAACTCTCAGCAGTTAACGTGTCCGAGGCTGGCAGCTGGGAAAGGCGGGCAAGCTCGGCCCATACCTTCATTTTGGGCTTTCGGCTTCTAGAACTAAGAGAAGAGGTCTCTGTTGTTCTAAGCCACGAAGTTTGTAGTAATTTGTTACACCAGCCCCAGAAAATTAATACTTCAAAATTAATAATTAGGGGCGCCTGGGTGGCTCGGTCAGTTAAGCGTCCGTC
>CM052808.1:9979926-10159102 GCA_028533885.1 Nasua narica | reverse complement strand
GGGTCAGGGCCAGAGTAGGGAGGGTCTTTTCTTTCCAAGCACAGCGACAGCCTCCTGAGAGGTGTTAATTAGGAGAGTGACATGTGCTGCTTGATGTCACACGAGAGAAGCTTGACTGCTGTGGGGAGAGGCAGGAGCGGAAGCCAGAGCATCCGTTAGGAGCCTGTGGAAGTCGTCAGGGCAGGAGATGGTGGTGGCTTGGTGGCAATAGAGACGGGCCAAGGGGTCACGCCCAGGAAATCTTTTGGGAATAAAGCTGACACAACTTGCTGATGGATTGGCTACAGGTAACCAGGGAAGGTGGAAGAATCAAATAAGACCTCTGTGTTTTGGGAAGTTTACTTGTACTTATTTATAGATAAGCACTTCTATTTATTTTAAATATATACTTATATTTATATTATGCTTATATTTATATAATACTTATATTTAAGTACTTATATTTAATTGTTTGGGGATGTTATTATCCCCATATTATGGGGATATTATTGGGGATATTATTATCCCAAATTATGGCTGGGGAAACTGAGGCATCTCTAAAGGTCAGAACTGGACCTCGGATCCAGGTCTTTTTGCCCCTTGAGGCCATTTGGAATCCTCTCTGCTTGACTTCTCTCCTGGTTCGTGTGGCTCTGTTCCTTCCTCAGGGACCGGCTCGCCACCCAGGATCCAGCCCTTTCCCCTTGCTTTGGGTGAGAGACCTAGTTGGTGCAGCTCAGTCGGGTAACCCCTGAAATGTCAGATCCTGTCAACTCTCCCGAGGCAGAGATGAGCGGGGCAGAAAGTGCCTCTGGAACCCGCTCTGGGAAGTGTGTCTCACCAACCCTTTGAATGCTACCCGGGATCTCTGCGCCCCCTGCCCCTCCGATGGCTTCTAGCTTTCCACTGGTGACAGCTTCGATGATCTCCTGTGACAGGGGGAATATGCAGCCACAGGGATGCAGCTCCGTGCCCGGGAAATGTCACCTCCAATCCATGTCACAGAGGAGAGCGCAGCAATTAAAGAGCCAGCCAGTTTTTTCAGCTCTGGCTCCAGGCAAACCGTGGGGGTCGGAGAGGGAGATGGGGAGGGAGGCGAAGGGAGCGATGGCAGCAGGGGAGGAGGGGAAGTACGGCAAGTTCGGGGAAGGTGCCGGTGTTCTGGCACACGGTAGGTACGCCGGGAGTGTTTGTTGAGTGCATAAGTGCGGGTTGGAGTGGGCCGGCCCTTCAGAACCCGGGGGCTCCTTGCTCCAGCTCCGGAGGTAGTCCGTGTCTCTGGCTCACAGCTGAGGCCTCTGCAGGACCTGCCTGTGGCTGAAGGGAGCTGCTTGCCCGCCCTCCAGGGGATGCCTTTGCCCGCCCTCCAGGGGATGCCTCTACCCCGCGACTGAGCCCCGTGGGTGGAGAAAGGTCCAGCCCCTTTGCGTTGATTGAAAACGGTGCTGGGGAGCCATCTCAGCTCCCAGGCTCCCTGAAGGGCCGTGAGACCTTTGTTGTAATGCATCGCAGCCCACGTTCCCCCCGTGCAATCCTTGCCCCCTCCCCCGGACAGGTGGTTTTCCCAGGAGCAGTCCCCAGCGACCCCTCTGCCTGCCCATCTCGGCCTCGGAAAACCCCATCTCGGGCAAATACCTTAAGTGACAATAATCGTCAGGGCACGGCTGTTCATGATGTCCACTGGGCCCTTTCCAAGGCAAACCCTGGGCTCTCCTTTGTTGTGAAGAATCTGGGTAATGGGAGAGATGGAGAAAAAAAGTTGGAGAAGAGTCACAGAGGTTTCTATGTCTCCATAACAAAAATCCCCAGAGTCTAGGGAGTGGGAGAAGCCAGAAAATCCACGAAGGTGGGGTTTCAGGGGCCGATACTTAAAAAGGGGAGAGAGAGAGGGTATTTCTGTGGTGTACCTAAGCTCTGAATGGAGGGTCCTGGGGAGAATAGAATTTTAAGGATGTTTACTGAACATTTACAACGTACCATCCTCTCCTCCCTTGGAGTCTGAGGAAGGAGTGAATAGAGACGCACAACACCTTTACTTGGTTTTCTGACTTTAGAGACTGGGCTCCATGTGGGACAGGGTTTATCTGGGTTACCAGGAGGACCGAATGGAAAGGGGGTTCATGGCAGTAAAAGAAAGAGCATAGCTGTGAATTAGCAAGAGGGCTAGGAAAAAAGAGGAAAGCTCCCCGTGGCTCGGAGAAGAGTTGAACAGAAGTAAAGAGAAATCGGCTGAAACCAGAGCGAGAACGACAGGTTCCTTCAGCATTGGGTACATCAGCTGGATTAACAGAGCTCTGCAGGCCTCTGGGAGCACAGGCTGCTCCTTGCACAGGCGTCGCCACTCATCTGTCAAAGTTGGTGTGTTGATTAGGATGAGGCCCGGTCGCTACAATAAAGATCAGTCTAATAGTGACCTGAGAGAACCGAGTGGTTTATTTCTCTTGCAAAGGTCTAAGCCTCCACAGTCTATTTGCTCTGGTTATCCCACAGGGATGGAGTCCCAGGCCTGAATTCTTTCTAGCTCATTTCTCTGCATTAGCCCTGGGGACCCAAGGTGACTGCTGCCGTTCCTGCCAGAAAATCTGCATTTTGTTCAATGGGGCGGGAGGAAGGGGACATGGAAGAGGGAGTCTTCCATTTAAGGTTAAGACCCATTGCTTCTGTTGCCTTCCTGTTGGACAGAACTTCGTCGCATGGTCATGGCTTAGGTTCAAGGGAAGCTAAAAAGTAAAGTCTTTATCTAGGTGGCCGTGTACCCAGTTAAACGTTATGGATTCTGTTACTAAAGAAAGAGTAGAGGGATGGCAGTTGGGGGGTGACCCAAGCAGAGGCTGGCCGGGGCTGATGATGTGGCTCATTACAGACTAAGTTTGGAGGGAGACTGCTGGAAAGATGGGGCCTTTAAGGAAGAGAGGGGAGCGGAGTAGGCAGGTTCTGAGAGAGAATGGTCAGTTCTTGAGCTGTGAAATCCATCTCAGTTCTCAGTTCTCAATTTAAATGCTGTTACATATCAGTCAGGGTGCTTTTGCCTGGGAAGAACAATAGACTCCGATTGGAACTTAGTAATTAAAGTGCATAGTCATGTCATGGGGATTCCGAGGTGGGGCGGGTTCAGCCATGGATCAGCGCACGGTTCAATGATGTCTCTGATGATTCAGTGACTCGGAGTTATCCTTCACTCTGTCATCTTCATTTGTGGCTTCATCCTCAGGCTGGCTGATTCTACTCATTGTCGCAACGTGGTGACCGGCAGGGGTGAGGCAACAGGCTGCTTTGGTCCTACCTGGTAGTAGACATCGAGAGGGAGAAACTGTTCCTACACTCAGCCTCAACAAGTTCCTTCTGGTCAGTTGTATTGGACCAGTTTCGATAATATTCTCTGCCTGGATAACAGAAGGTGCTTATTAACTCAGACTCAACAGCTTCCGTATCTGGAGATGGGGATGGACTGGGTGCTTGGCTAAAACCAGAATTCTGTTAGATTCCTGTTGGGAACCGTAAAGCTTCCATTCATCCCACAATAAACTCCCTTCTCCTTAAGGTGGCCTGAGAGTGCCTTATCCCGGAAACCAGAATGCTTAATTAATGCACCAATAAAAGATTCAAAGGCAAGATGCTTCGAAGGAGCTGAAGGAGGCAGGGGGAAGGACAGGATAGGAGGAGAGATGTGGCCATATGTGCTAGTGAGCTTCCAAAATATGGAGAATGTCGAAAAGAAGAATCTGTTGCCTGTCACCTCCCAGGTCATTCAAGGCAATTTGTGTGATAGAGAGAGGACAGATGGGAAGCCACTTTGGAGAAAAATCTAGGTCATTCAGGAACATCTTAGGCAAGTTACAGATGAGACAGGAAGAGGGGGAGTAGAAAACTCCTACTCTGCATGGCCAGAGAGATTGTGAGGAGGGCAACAGCTCGCCATATTGGAGAAGGGCATCCATAGCCAGTTGATGGCTACATTCAGGATGACATACAGCCATTATTCCAAGGGCCAGTGTGACTTGTGGTGGCCCTTGGAACAAACCTTCAGAAGGATTCAGAATCCTGGTGAGTGACATCCCTGAACTACGTAGTCCTATTCCAGAACTTTCTTGCTCAGCTTTGCTGTCTGCCTTTGAAGAAGTATTCCTTAGCAGTTTGGATGTCCCTTCCCTTTCTTGTGAGTCTTCCTAGAGATGGCCTGAGCATTTTCCTTGTCCTGTTCTCCTAAGAAGCAGTGTGTCAGAAGGACAGAGGACGGTCTCTGGAGTTGGGGTAAACCCAGGATTTGGCCATCAGGTTTCTCACCCAGTTTCGTTGTGTGTGAAATAAAATGAATCGTATCGACTTGAGATGTGGGATCCAAGGACCAGATGTAATGGATACAGTAGGGGTGGTACTCACTCTGCATTTTGGGGGAAATCGTGAAACGTTTCTTGCCCTGGTGGCTCCAGTCCTCAAGACCACAGACCACCTTCTGTTCTTCTGATGTCGTTCATTCATCTGCTCATCCGCAGCGGCAGCTCGCGTCTGTGCTGGCAAATAACTTTGTCCTCATCTTGACATTCGGATGCAGGTCCGCAGTCACCCTTCTTGATGCTCTTGAGTTTAATTTTGCTCTTTGCTTGGGTTCGTTTCAGCAAAGGAAAGGAAGACTCCTTGGGGTCTACTTTTAAATTGTGCGCATTTGGACATGAGAAACGAAATCATGGTATTTCAAGGGTTTCTAGGTGATGACGCCGGAAGTAACCCAAAGCGAAGAGTGAAATGAAACTCAGGAATGTCAAGGAGGATGCCTTAGCACCTCGATCTGAATATTAGGATGAGGACAATGGGTTTTTAAATTAGTGTTTTTGTTTTATATCAGGCAATAGCTGGCAACGAGTATAGAAAGCAGAGAGAGAGCAAGAGGGGGGGTTGCTTGAAATTTTCAGATTTTATACCCCCCGTCTGGATTCTCCTGCTGAGAAGCAGGCTGGACACTCAGACCTGGAAACCCATGCCAGACATCTAAATACTAGAAGTCCACTTCTGATGGTACTTGGCAACATTGGGCCTTTTTGGGCCAAGGGTTTAGTGCCAAGAGTAATGGTGATTTACACCCCTAACCCATTTGGGTACAAAATGGTTTTGATTAGATGCATACCATGTTTATTAAGCCTTGCACAAAGCAGGCTAGGGACTTGACTGGTCTGCCATAAAAGGGAGGGAGATTTACACGGCTCCCTGCAGGATTCATTTAATCTCTTGGGGATTTACTGACCTTCAATTAGAACTGTTAAGTACTGTTTACACGGTCCCTAATTCATACAAGACCGATGTAAGGTCGAATTTTGCTTTCATTAAGGACCTATGAATCAGGGAAATAAAAATAAAAAGTCTTTGCCAAGCAAGACGTGATTTGGTTAAAAACAAAAAAAAATTGAAAGCAAAAAGCCACTGCAAGTTGAAAGCCTTACTTTGCCATAATTTAGGAGTAGCCTGATACCAAAGAGTTGATCTATTTTTAGGATGGGTTTAAAAAGAAAAAAAAAAAAACTGATGTGAGATTATTTGTATGAGGATTAGCTTTACAGTTTTAAAACTCTTTCTTACAGAGAGTTGGGGCAAGACAGATCCTTGATTTGTTTTCGGTTGTTCAAAAATCAGGATTCCCTTTTATTTACTAGAAGGAAGAATGCAATTCGTCCCTCACTGGAGCCCACCGTATGCACAGAAATTGCCTCTAGCTATGGCTTTGAATTGCAGAACATGGACTCCCATTGGGTTTATAAAAGATACTGGGGCTACATAAAACCATGACACATCATCCCTGTACATTACTCAAGGACTTGGGGGAAAAACATAGTTTAAAAGATATTGGAAAAGAAAAGGGGGAAAAAAAACCACTACAGTGTTGAACGAGAAGTCGCAAACTCAAATGCCCACAGGGAACACTTGCAGGTGGGAGAATGAGTGAATTAGCCTCATTGGGCATGAGTTGGGTAAAGTGAGGAATCCGTTCCCGTCTATAGAGACACCCAGGGCTCAGTAAATCCTGTTGCGTGAATTGTTAGGTGTTCAGTGTTTCTCCTGGTGTTAGGACTTATTCTTAAAGGAGATCCTTGTACGAAATGTTCAGAGCCACAGCCTCATTCCAGGACAAGTGATTTTATTATATTTTTCTTTAAAATGTTTTTTATTTATGTACTCTCTACACCCAGTGTGGGGCTTGAACTCACAGCCCTGAGCTCGAGAGTCTCATGCTCTTCTTGACTGAGCCAACCAGGCACCCGCAGGAGGGGTGATTTTAAACCCTTTGACACGTTGTAGGCATTGTTTCCTGTTTCTGTCTTGGAAGCAGAACCCTTAAACTCTGATGACCTAGGGTTGTACAAAACAAATTCAATACCAGGGTGGCACTATAGTTGTCATTGTCACAGCCAACAATGATCTCGTCTACATCATGTCCCTGAATGCTTCCAACTGTGCTATGTGGCGTTTGAAAGTTGGGGAAACTGAGGCTCAGCAAGGTGAAGTCTTCTGCTCAGGAAGTAGCCAATGAAGCTTCCCACTCAATCTTGAAGCCCAGAGCCTGTGTTCTTGGCCATCATGAAATGTCACTGGAGACTAAGTGGAATTCTAGAGCTTTTCTTTATTATGTAGTGTGGTCTTCACCTAGAGTGGGAACTGGGCGTGGATCTCTGCACCGCCGTGCTCACTTCTGTCCATCGGTGGAATGAATTATTCCCTGGACGATGAGGAGCTTGGGGGCCAGTAACGGAGGAGAGGCCTGATGGCTCACGATGACATTTTCTATATCCTGAGACCCACTGGTGAGGCTGGCGAGTGAGATCCCCTTTCCCACTTCCAGAGAATAGAAGAATTTCAGTGTCAGATGAAATAATGAGTTGGAGCGACACCCACTTTGGTGACCTGGTGGTGAGTTCAGCTCTTGCCCAGATAAAGTGCAGAGGGTATTTGATAGAGAAAGTTCCACACCTTTACCCTCGGTGGCTTAAAGTCCCTGTCTTAGGTTGCGCTTTTCCAGATGTAACTATGATTTGAGGCTAGATCGTTTAACTGGGAAGTGATCCCAGGAAGCCCTGGGTAAGGAAATAAGGAAATGAAAAGAGTGTATTAATAAGCAAGTTACAGCCCTGAAGTAGGGTTGCCAGATAAAAGACACCCAGTTATGCTTGAATGTCAAGAGAAACAACAACTAATTTTCAGTGCTTGTATGTTCCGTATTACGTGGGACATTCCCACACCATTATTCATTGTCTGTCTGAAATTCCAAGCTAACTGGGCTCACTATATTTTTATTTCTTGTATCCGGCACCTTGCACTGGGGGCTTCTGGGAGATGGTGTGGCACACACTGGAAAAGCAGGGAAGCAGGGTTGTTTACCCTCTATCTTAACATTTGTCAACGGTTGAGGGCTACTCTGGGTTCGTCAGCTCCTTGGCACCTCTGGTCTGCTTTGCACAAGGCTGGACTCGGTTCCTTCAAGTAGAGAGCACCCCAGCCAGGAAGCCACAGGTGCTTGCTCCCCTGGGACTAGGGTGAGGGGAGCAGGGTGCCTAGGCTACAGAATTTAAGGAGCTGTTCATTCATGCAAGGACATGCAAAGACAGCGTCGGCCTAATTCCCTGCACACTGACTCGGCCCTGGCTTATAGGAGGAGGTCTCTGGCAAGCAGGCGGTGAGTGAGGGGATGGGGGCAAAGCATCTGAAAGGATCACAGGATAGAGGACGCCAGGTAGGAAATCCTGTTGCCTTCCCAGAGTTTTGGATTTTCCTTTAGTGCAGGTTCCCCAAATTTATGAAGACCTGCCTGTTTTATACATGAGCAAGAAAGAATCACTCTGGCCATTGGGCGCCTAGGTCTCTTTACTCCTTGCTGATGTGTTCTTCATGGCCCAGTTATCACGCACATCACGTCTCTTGTGTAATAATCATGTAATAACCGTCTAGCCCAGCGAGCTATACTGGTAGCTCTTTGGGGCTGCCTTTTTTTTTTTTTCCCCCTTGGAAGAGATGATAGAGTTGAGATCAGTCTGAACTGATGGAGAAGGAAATGAGGAAGGGGAGCTTGCCCAACCTCAGCGAGCAGAGATTCTCTCTGCCCTGTATGGTGGGTGGATGTGAGAAATAGGACCTCTCCTCCACTCCTGTCTTTCTCCCACCCTGCCGTTCACATACTAACATGCACTGAGTATCTTCTTGGCTCCCGATGCTACGTTTGTTCATTTTATCTACAGCAATGTGGTGGGGGGGCAATCTGTTTTTGGCAACCGAAGGTTTTAATTCTCAGGAGAAGGCATGGTTTTCCTTAGGTAGGCTTTTTTTTTTCTTTCTTCTTTTTAGAATGCAACCTTTTTTTTTTTTTAAATTTAAATTCAATTAACTAACACGTAGTACATTGTTTTTGATGTGGTGTTCAATCCTTTCTAACATGCTATGCTATCAACAGACTTTTCAAGTTGTTTAGAGTCCTCTTATAAACTTTTCTTTCTTCCATCTCTTTATCTATATGGTATAGTGGTTTTAAGCATGAACTTGAGACTTAGAGCTGGGTGTGAATCTAGCCCCCAACACCTGCCAGATGTGAGACCTGGAAACCAGGCAGATCATTTAACCTTCCTGTCCTCAAGTTCCATGACTGTGGCTCGGGGATGAGAATGGTATTTACCACGTACGGTTGTGTAAGAGTCGAGAGAGGGGAAAATCATGCTCCAATAATTACCAGTCTCTAAATCTCAGTGGACTGAGATCTCAAACAACACAAGCTTAGTTTTTATTCATGCTACATATTCTTTGCACATCTGCTGCTATCACCCTTATCCTTGGGTCAAGAGTAACCAAAGAGCATTTACAAAAACAGGAGATATTACAGGATAGGTGGGAGTCATGAGTTAGGCCGACACCCACTTTGTTGATCTGATAGTGAGTTGGGCTCACCTCTAAATAATTCTAAGTGGGATTTGCAAGATCAGATGGATTGGAATTGCTGTTTCAGAGTGGATAATCCCCAAAGCAACTGGAATTTGAGTGCAAGAATAATTTTTTTGGTGCGGGGAGGGAGTGATTCCAGGAAGCACTGATAGGGAAGTGACAAGATGAGAAAGGAAGGGAAGGGAGCCCGTGCAGGGTGTGTTAGTGGATAAATGTAGGCAACTGGGCCCAGTGCCAATGGTGACCAAGGCCCCACCGCCTGCAGTGGCACTTCTCATGGTGGCAAGAGGAAGACGGCATGCATCCGGGTCATGCACTGGCAAGGAAATGCTCCAGCCAGGCCAGCAATAGGTGTAATTTTCTCCCATACTCAGTTGGCCAGAATTAGGGACATCGCCCTACCCGAATGCAAGATACCTGGTCAAGTGCAATTGCTCTAACAGCAGAAGAACCTGCTGTATTATTGAACGGCACTTACCTCTTTCACAGGTTGTGTGGGATTTGATGAAATCGTATTTGTAAAGCATATGGTCTAGAAACCGGCAGAGAGTGAATGCACGATAAATTTTGGTTGCTCTTTTAATTATGCTGCTGTGTGCCCCGCTGCATGATGAACAATTTAAGGGGAAGGACCTTGTCTTACTTCTAACGATCCTGACGTTTATCACTGAATACTTTTCACTACACCAAATAGCATCCCCCCCAGCGGCCCCAGGAGGTAGGTGACTACTCTTTTCAATCCTATTTTACAGATGGGGAAACCCAAGTCTGAGTGGGATTAAGTCAGCCTGCTCAGGCTCCTCTAAGCAAGTAAATGGCGGCTTGAGGATTTAAACCCATGCCAGTGCCCGTGCATTTGGCCCCATGCATCTGTGTCTCCGGACTTTGTACTGCTAGCGTCTCGAACACCAAGCCCTACACGGAGCGGGGCTCCATGAATATTCGAAGAATTGACGGGAGGAACTTTTTCCGACCTCGTAAGTGCATCACAGACCTTCCATCTATTCCTTCTTCTCACATGCGTTCTCCCCCCAAATGGCTGTGCGCGCCATTGTTCTCCACTATTGGCCAACACAGCCTCCTCCTGCCATTTAATTACCACATGCAATTCTGAGATTTGGCATCTCTCATCAGCTGCCCCTTTGCCTCCTCTTCTCCTCCTGATCAAAGCCAGAGACTTCTCGGATGCCCCAGTGTTATAAGGCAGGACATGTCTGTGGTACCATGACTTTTCTTCATGTAGAAGGTAGGCGGAACATTCCAGAAATTTACAAGGTATTAGAATAATCTTCTTAAAGTTTTAAGTGCTTACTGTCACCTAAAATTGCAACTCTTTTAGGGTTCCGATTTTTTTTTTTTTTTTCCTCTTCGGGTCATCTTAAAAAAAGAAATGGAATTTCATTTAGGGGTCCCTCTGGGAATCTGACAACTTCTCCTTCCTTTTATTCAGTTAAAGGCTGAAAATATCAACTGGCTCTTATCTGATTCCTTGTCTACTAACATTATGTTCTGAGGAAAGCCCCCTCCTGCTCTGCAATTTTAAAAAATTGTTTTTTCTTTTTTTTTTTTTTTTAGTGGTGGTGGGTCATGGTAGACAAATAAAAATCATTCCGAGGTTATCTGAGACCTGCCATTCCACACAATAGCAATAAGAACGTTTTCCAAATTTAAAACTCTGATGGAGGAAGTGGGTTACAATAGGAGCGACCTTTGACCCTGATCAGTCATAATGGTTTCCTGGATTCAGGGATATTATGGGCTGGGGCCAAGGGTTTCAGCAGAGAGAACACAAGATGTGTTAAACTTAGAACACAATGTGCGAGTTCCGGGTGGGGCTGTCGGAGAGACATCTTTCTTTCTTGCCGGTGAAAATGATTCCTTTTCCAAACAAGGACCTGGGTCTTTCTTGTGGTCTGGCCAGTGCCTGGGTACTTTTGTTCTGCTGCTGGTTTGAAGAGGAATTTTGAGATATCGATGAATCTGAAAGTCTTGACTCTAGGGACCATTTCTAGGCATTATTTACCCCCTAAATATCTATCGAGTGACTGCTGTGTGCTGGATAACTGTTCTTGAGGTTGGGATCTAGCAGTAAAGAAGAAACAACAGCCCCAAAGCCCCATTTTTGTGAAGCTTCATTCCTCGGCACAGTTCGTCAGCCTCGGGGCTACTGACATTGCGAGCTGGAGAATTCATTGTGGTGCGGGGCTATCCTGTCCATTGTGGGCGTTTGGCAGCATCCCTGACCTCAACCCACTAGAAGCCACGAGCACCCCTCCCTAATCACGACAGCCCAGAATATCTTCAGTTGTTGCTAAATGTGTGGAGGACCAACACTCCTGGTTGAGAACCACGGTTCTATGGGAGGGAGACAGACTGTGAAGGTGTAAGTAGGAACCGAAGAAATATAGTTTATTGGAGGTTAATCAAGACAAGAGGGTTGAGTCTCAGTAGTGGGGTGGGGATGCGATATTGTTGTAAATGATGTAGTTGGGGAAGTCCTTCTGGAGAAGGTGACATTTAACCAAGACTTGAAGGAAGCAGTGAAGTGACCCGCAGGGCCATGGAGGGGACAGCCCGTGCAAATGCCCTGTGCATGGATGCTAGCCTCCGAATCACCAAGGGCATCTGCAGGGGGAGTTACAGGAGCATGCTCAGAGAGGAGGCAGAGAAATCGAGGGAGGGAGCATCCAGACTGTGCAGCATGGGCCCTCTGTGGCCACTGTCAAGGCTTTGCTTTTCTTCAAGAGGAAGGGAAGATCATAGTCCAGTTTTAAGCAGATGCATGAGATGGTCTCTTCCTCCCTCCCTCCCTCCCCCTTCCTTCCTTCCTTCCTTCCTTCCTTCCTTCCTTCCTTCCTTCCTTCCTTCCTTCCTTTCTTCTTTCTTTCTTTTTCTCCTTCCCTCCCTTCTTCTCCCCTTCCTCCCTCCCTCCCTTCCTCCCTTCCTTCCTTCCTTCCTTCCTTCCTTCCTTCTTTCCTTCCTTCCTTCCTTCCCTGGCTGCTGCTGGGTTGCGAACAGACTATGGGGGATAAGGACAGAAGTAGGATCCTAGTCAGTCAAACTTTGACTCTGGGTAACTTAAAGAGGAGCGTCTCGGTCTGGGCCTGACTAGACATCTGTAAGCCTCTCCAGACATCATCCCCCCTTCCATTAAAGATGCACACACAGTGGTGGCTGGAGTTGCCCACTGTGGTAGACCGTGTCAGAAAGACTGGACAGTGAATTTGCGTGGTTTTCTCTGTCACCTCTTCTTGTTAGACTCTGTCCTGGGTAATGTCCTGATTGTCATTTTAGAAACAGTCTGTGCCAGGTGGAAGGCCAAAGGCTGAGGGAATCATAATTACTAATCACGTGTGATAGAAATAAGCTAACAGCTACTTGGCTTTTGTTATTTGCCAGAGGCTGTGCTATCCTCCTTTCATGCATTACGTCCTTGAATTCTGGCCACAGCCCCGTGAAGAGGATACCCATCTCATTGTTTTCCTCACCATCCAGATGAGGACTGGAATGACTTCTCCAAAGTTGCAGGGCCTCAAACCTCACTGACTGAGAGGTGTCCGAGAGGGATGCAGCCAACCGATGTGGAAGGTGGAAACTCCATGATTGCCTGGGGCCCCAGTTCCGTGTCTAGTACTGCCCCCTCCACGTCCTGGGACTCATCACGGGACATTGGAGACGGGTGAGCTGTGGGCGGAGGGCAGCTTAAAGCCCCCCTCCCCCCTACCCCCGCCTTTCTCGGCTGGAAGCATGGAATTAATAGCTCAGGCTCTGTGCTCTATAGGCCAGTTCAAATCCCAGCTTCCCCCATGTAGGATTCTGAGATCTGAGTCAGTTACTTCACCTCCCTGAACTTCAATTTCCTCATCTCCAGGACTGGAATAATAATAGTATCATGGATGTTGTTGGTGCCCCACCCGTATCTCCTTGCCCCCTCCTACCGCCCGAGCCACTTATAGCTCAGGTGGGCGGGTCCCAATGTAGTGACGTTCACTCCCGGAGGGCTTTCTCTGACTGCTCGCCTGTCTCAGCTCAGGATGGGGCAGATCAGAAGTGCCAGGAGGTGATATCCCCAGGAATAACCTCAACCGATAAAGAATGACAAATGGCGGATAAAAGTCCTACTTCCTCATGGGACAATTCTGAGGTGTGTTCTCGTGGCCCCGCAGGAGGTCCATAGCTTGACTCTACCCCAGTTACCCTTAGCATTGAGCACTCACTAACACACCTTTATTTCTGCTTTCTTCCCCTTGTCCTCCTCCCTCTGCTTGCTTCCTGGGATCATCTCCCAAATAAACTATTTGTATCCAAATCCTCATCCCAGGATCTATTTGGGGGGACCACACCAGACCTCCTTAAGACTGTGGTGATGGTTATGAGAAAGTGAATGTAAAGTATTTAGCATATTGTTAGACACGTGGTAAACATTGAAAAAAATGGCAGCTATGGCAATGCTGATGAAGGTGACGATGATGTTGAGGACGATGATGATGACGGGGGGAGGAAGAAGAAGAGGAGGAGGAAGAGAAGGAGGAGAAAGAGAGGAGGAGGGGAATGAGGGCGATGCAAAGGGAGAGGAGGAGGAGAATGTGAAGGAAGAGGGAGGGAGGGGAAGGAGGAGAGGATGATGACCATGAAGAAACTAAGGCCCCGAAGGGAAGAAGTAAGTGGCGAATAGTAGATTGGCAGGTCATGGGGAGCTCGGGCAGCTGCCCAGCCAGACCCGTAATGGAGTCAGCCCCCGTCCACAGTTTCTCCTACCACCTGAATTCATGGAGTTTCCTCCCTGTGGTCAATGTTCTCTGGGAGATAACTCATCTCTTGGTTCCCGCTGAGCAATTGACGGCCAATGAGTCAGTGAGTCCTAGCCAAGCACCGATTCTGTATAAGGTGGGGTAGGAAGGACAAGAAATTATAAAATGGGGTCCTTTTCTGAGCTACTCCTCCTTCGTGAAGAAAGCCACGTCTTCTGTTCACAAAGGCCCTTCTTGCCACCTCACTCTTGGACTTTAGATCCTACCACTGGACAAGTGGGCGCCCAGCCTTGGGACTTGCGTGAGTGTATTGAGACCATTGTTCAGCTTCCTGTGTGGGGTGGCTTATTGCCTGTTGTGCTCATCTGCTTCAGAACTCCCTGTTCTTAGATGGAAAAGTATGGAAGTTTCCAAGTCAACGTGTGCTGTTGTGTGTTTCACCTATAGAAAAGTTGCTGCATTTATCTCCGGTGTTCTCTTGGCCACTGGTGAAGGGATTGAAGTTAAATCTTTAGAAGGGTGCATGGAGAAATATTGGCATTTGGTGGATGAGCTCTAGAAGGGTCAGAGCTGGGATGCACCTGGACGGCCGTCTCCTCCAGCCCTCCCTCATTTGACGGTAGGAAAATCAAGACACAGAGAAGTTACTTTACCACGTGATGCCACACAGCTTGAGGATAACGCAGCCCAGAATAAAACTCACTTCTTTCCATCCCCACTCCATTGTTTTTCTTGCTCTATTATTATCCACCTCTTATAAATCAAGTTGCCAGAAATGCACCAGGAGCATCATCTGGTCAAGGACAAATCTTTTTGTGAAGTGAGCAGTAGCTTCCTCGTTCAGCATTTCCATTGGTCTTGATATTCATCTACCAAGTTTAGAAAAAAAAAAAAAACACAAAAACAGAACAACTCTAGGTTTTAAAATAGCGAAGACTGTAAAGAATTTCTGTTCAACCTCAATGTCACAGAAGCATGAAAAGCTACATGTCGCAATGAATGGTGGATTTTTCACTCTAAATAAAATGTAATTTTCCTAATTGATTTGGTTGAATCTGTGCCTTCTGAAGCTTTGTGTTTTCCAATAAAATGGCCAACCTGCTGAGCTATGTCTGGAGGAAAGAAAGTTAAAGAGAAGAGAGAAGCCCTGGGGAAAAGAGAGAGAGCAAAAAATCAGAGCACCAATATATCGAAACTCTCTTCTTTAAGACAGTAGAGAGAGCTCACAGAGAATTAATGAAAACCACCTTTTTGGCACCCACTTGCACCTCAAAATTATTCATTTAAATTTGTTTATTTATATCTTACTTTATTCCTTCAGAAAGGAGGAGGAGAAACAATGCCCTTCAGATAAGATTATTAATACACAGCATTTATCGATCATTAGCATGTGCCAAGAACTGCATAAACACGATCCCATTCAACTTGTTTATTACATTTACTCTGGGAGGCAAGTATTCTCAGTCTCAATTGTAGCGAGTTAAACAGTGGCCCCCAAGAGGTTGTCCACCTGGAAATGGTGTGTGTGAACTTATTTGGAAAAGGAACCTTGCAGATATGATTACATTAGGGATCTCGACATAAGATCATCTTGAATTATCTGGGTGGGCCCTACATCTAAGGACAAAGGGCCTTCATAAGAAGACAAGAATAGACACAGGGGTGGAGGTCATGAGGAGGAGAGATTCAAGTGACATGTCTACAGCCAAAGGACTCCCAGGATTGGTGGCGGCCACCAGAAGCTCGGAGCGAGGCACTGAGCGGCTTCTCCTTCAGAGCCTCCAGAAGGAACACCCTCACCGACACCTTGACCTAGGCTCTGTCCTCCAGGATGTGGGGAGAATGGATTTCTCTTCTTTTAAGCCCATCAGTTTGTGAACTCTGTTCTAGCAGCCCTAGGGAATGAATGAACCATTTTATAGATTCAGGTTCCAAGGCCCAGAAAGGTTAAATCACTTATCTATCCCTACAATCCAAAGTGCTAGAGCTGGGTTAGAATTTGCAGATTCATAGCTGATCCCGACAGCAGGTTGGATTTTTAAAAACAGCTGAAAATAGAGGGGGAGAAGCATGAAAAGCACTCCCCTAATGTTAATGGGAGCTATCCTAGAATGCTGGGGGCGGGGTGCAGGGCAGGGAGAGGATGTCCACACAACTCTTGCTTTCTTTATTGTTCTTTTATATACTATGCACGTTTTCTACAATATACAATATTGACTATATAATTGGAAGAAGAAATTAAAGGGATTGCCCCTGAGGGCAATGTACACTAGCAACATAGTGTGTTAACTGAAGAAGGTTGCCTGCAAACTTGCAGGTGGAAAATTATTACTACAAGTCTCTCAGTCTGTCCTTACCTTGGGCTCATAAGCTAGGTACTGCTATATCCCCATTCTACAGATGAAAATTCTGAGTCTCAGAGTTAGAAAGTACTGGGCCGTTGTAGTCAAGTCTCCACTAAAGAGAATATTCCCTGATCCTCACCATCCCTTTGGTCCTTCCTTCAGTCTAAATTACAAGGCATTACTAGAAGCGCACATTTTTGTTTTTCTTTGGACTAGTCAATGTTCAAGTCCTCCAAGTCCAAGTTATGGAGGGACAGACGGACAGAAGTAAGCTTTCTTTTTTTCCTTTTTTTCTCCAACCCATTCACTGCTTCTGAGTGGAAAATCTGGTAGTTTCCTGGTGTTAAAGATTCTAATCTGAGCATGAAGAGAGAAGAGTGAACATGAGATCCTAATTCTACTCTTGAGAAAACCTAAAGGAAACCTTGTTCTCTCAAGCTCACAAAAGAATTCACAGGCAGGTTGAAAGCTATGGTAAGCAATTTAAACTTACAACCTGAGTCTTGGGGGCTTGGGACTGGGTATTCTTTTTTTAAAAAAAAATTTTTTTGAGATTTTATTTATTTGACAGAGAGAGAGAGAGAGATCACAAGTAGACAGAGAGGCAGGCAGAGAAAGGGGGGAAGCAGGCTCCCCGCTGAGCAGAGAGCCCGATGCCACCGATGTGGGGCTCGATCCCAGGACCCTGAGATCATGACCTGAGCCGAAGGCAGAGGCTTAACCCATTGAGCTACCCAGGAGCCCCAGGACTGGCTTTTCAACAGTGCACATTTTAGCTAAGAATATAAAGGACTGAATCTCTTATTTTTTTTAGATTCAATTTGTCCTGACTGAGTCCCGTTGAGAACTCTGAGAATTCTAGAACACAAACTGTAGAAAATTGGCCTGGAGCACACCTTAGCCAGGACCACCCACTGCCTAAAATCTCAGTCTGTGCCCAGCATGTGGCCACACACTTCATAGGCATTGTCTCAGGGCAAACCTGAGCAGTGAGCATTCTCGTCTCCGTTTTCCGGGTGAGGGAACTGAATCCTCCTAATTGGTCAAGGAGCTTGGATGTGGCAGAATCTCAGACTGAGCCAGAAGTACCTGTCCTCGGGCTGCGGTCCCCTCTGTGGTGTTGTCTCTTCATCCCTGCACGTTCAGAACCATGCGTAGATGAATTAGAATCTCACAGATTAAATGTTCCTCTTAAGACACCCAGGGAGTGTGGATATCAGAATGTACATTATGGCCAAAGGCATTGCGAGTGGTCTGGGAAAAAAATAATTCAAGGAAAAGTAGTAAAGACTGGTGATATTGACAATCATTGTCCAGATTGGGTAGTTACTGGACCACAGTCTACTCCTCGCAATAATGTGACCCCCAAGAGTAGTTTCCCCTCCCTGTGGCGATTTCTCTACTAATACATAGAGGCGTTGTTGTAGAATCACCTGGGAAATCTTTAAAAAGTTATAAATTCTAAGGTTTTTCTTTGACTTTCTAAATCTAAGTCTCCTGGGGGAGCTTATTAATCATTTAATCAATTAATCAATTAGTAATTAATTTAGCAGATGCTTATTGCTATTGGACACTTGGCTGCTGGAGATGAAAGGGTGCGTTTGTTAGGGTTCCGTCAGGAAACAGAATAGGCCACTCTGGTTAGGGTACCTTAAGGGGTCACATTATTGCGAGGAGTTAAGACAAGGATGTGGGCAGGATATTTGAGAAGCATAAAGGACAGTGCGGGACCTGCAAGCTAGCAACACTGGGGCTTTTCCAACCTCTAGACCTGAAGGAAGGGGAAGTGTTCCATGTGTTGCCTGAATTCGAGGGAGATAGCTATGGAGGGAGGACCTCCTTAGGAGAGCTAGAACCTTTCTTGAGAACAGATTTCCCTAACCTCATCACTCTTGGGATTCGGAGCTGGATCCTTCTGTGTTGGGCGGGGGGCTGTTCTATGCACTGTCGGGTTCTGTGCATTAGCTGCAACCCTGGCCTCTACCTCCAGGAGGCCAACAACATCCTCTAGACTTTGCCGCATGTCCTTTGGGGGGTAATGGTAATGTCATCCCCCATTGAGAACCGCTGATCTAGAGATGCAGCCATCTTGTAGTGACCTCCTAGAGTAGAGATGACACCCTCATGCCCCACTTACCTTTCCTTTCAGTCTCCTGCTAGGGTTTCCCATTGGCCAAAACTCAACCAGAGGCCAGAAGGTGAGGAAGCACGGTGATGTACTCGAACAAGGTGGCTCTGAGAGAGCAGCAGGGCATAGAATGGTGGATGGCAGGTGGAAAGGGGTCAACACAGACCCAGCACAAGTAGTCAATATGACAGATGGGACATTCTTTAGGAGCTCACAGTCTCCTAGTGATGGGTCTCGAAGGGGAAGCAGATAATAAATACATATACAAGATAATTTCTGATCATGATTAGGAATATGTAGACAAATTAAAAAAAAAAACAGCAATGCAACAGTGAATGCCTGAGCTCTCTGAACATGTGAACATTAAGTGAAGACCTGAATGATGTTATGGGGCCAATGTCATAAGTATTGTAGGGGGGATACTTCTGGCAAAGGGAATAGCATGTGCAAAGGCCCTAAAGTCTGCATTCATTCATTCATTCGTTTGTTTGTTTTTGCAGTACTTTATTGGGATGTATTTTATATATAGTAAGATATGCAAGTAATAAGTATACTTGTTAATGAATTTTTGTATATGTAATCAGTCCCATAACCATCATCTGGATTAAGGTATAGAATATTTCCGTCTCCCCAGAAAATTCCTGTATTCCCCGAATTGGGTCCCCCTATCTTATGACAGTTCTGACTTCTATTGCCATAGATTAGTGTTGCCTGTCCTTGAACTTTGTATAAATAGAGTCACCCAGTGTCTGCTTTTCTGTGCCTGGTTCTTTCACTCAGCATTAGGTCTGTGTGATCCATTCACATTGGATGTAGCAGGAGTTCGTGTCTTTTTTTAACTGAATAGTACTCCACTGTATGGACATACCACAGTGTGTTCATCCCTTCTCCTGCTGGAGAATATTTGGGTTGGTTCCAGTTTGGGGCTGGTATGAATGAAGCTGCCACGAACATTTGCTTGTAAATCTTTTTGTGGACATATGAATCCATTTCTCTTGGACACAATTTGGGGAGACCCAGGAGAGATGAATCTTTCCTAGAAATTACCCATTTTCTGTTTGATTCTGACACGAGGCTAGGCTGGTAAACCACAGAATTAAAGGGCTTCTGATGCCCCTTCCAGCTTGGAAATCCTAATGCGTGTAGCAATTTCCCCCGATCGCTGCCAGTCTCACCAAACACATAGGTCTGTTTCTTGGTTCATCATTATCCCCCAAGTACCATGCACACCCAAGACAGCTGTCCTGGTGCTCGGTACCTGGGCAACCTTCCCCTGCCCGGCCCAGCCTCCCGTCTCCTCCTCTGGGGGCATGTGTATTAAATCATGGCACAGCGGCTAATTCTTTGCAGCTTGCTGGTTGCTGCCTCCATTTGAGCAGACAGGAGGGCGCCCTGACACAGTTAAAGATCACAAGCTTTGATAACCTGGCTTTCTGATTTATGATAGTCCGGGTCTGCGTGTTCCCCTAATGAGGGGAACTTGGAGTGTCAACCTGTTTATTAAATGCTCAGAACCATGTGTGAGCCGGGCCAAGGCAAGAAGTCAATCATATTTTCATTTATTCTGCCTGTCCCCCTCCTGTTGGCTCAGTCCTCCCTCCCTGAGACTGTCAGCCTGCCAAATTCCTTCTTTTCATCTCTAGAGGGGAGGACTTTAGGACAGATCATTTGCGGAGACGGTCGGGGTCCGCAGTGTTTGCACTTTCCTACTGATTTCCTAGGTGTTTGGAAGTTAATGATACTCAGCACCTCATGATTCTTTCCTATATGTCAAACAAAGGCATGAAAGGGAAAGTGGCCAGAGGCGAGAGGCAGGGGCACTGGGCAGGGGGGCACAGAAGCACATCCATAGCTTTCTCTGCTCGTTACCCCAACCCTACAGAGACTGGTGTCAACGCCGGTGCAAGACGGATGAATATTCCTGAAGTTGTCAGGGACTAATGAAGTCTTAATTCATCTCCTGTAATTCCCTTTGAAATTAAAAAAAAAAAAGGACAAATCAAAATAATGGATGGCTCAGCTGCTTTAATCTGTACTTCTTCTCACCCTTTTCCCCTTTGCATCTTGGTCAGTGTCATTTCCTTAATCTCCAGAGAGTCTACCCTGATTCCTTTCAAGTGGCATCAGCTCTGTCCCTTAGATTTGGTCTTCTGGACGTGGCATATATATCTCTGCCTTTCTGGGGCCCCGGGGCTGGATTCTGTCCTTGGACATGCAGGGGGACGGGGCTGAGCAGGCCACTGTAGAGTTGCCTCGGGGAGAAGAGCTCTAGACAGCCCAGCCCAGAGACCCCTGAAGAGTTGCGAATGTCACAGCTGACTGGGGAACTTGGTGCTTTAAGCATCCTTTAGTTGAGGTGCTGGTTTTTATGGTTATCCTGTCTGTGCACTCCCATGATAAATGGCCTTGTTCATTAAAATACCTCTTGTTCCATTTAAAATAACCTTAGGAAGAAAAAAATTATTAAAAAAAAAAAATAACCTTAGGAAGAAGTTCAGGAATGGCTTGATCTGTTCTCCCATTTCTATTCAATTCTTACATCCCGAATCTTGCCTAGTGCCTGCTACATAGATGTTTGTTGAATGAATGAACAAGTGGGTGGATGAATGAACAGAATAACCTAATTGTGCATTGCACAAATTTTAACTTAGGTTTGGTCTTGATTTGTTTTCATTTAAAGTATGTAAATAAAGTCTGGCCAGTGGCAATGTGGGATAGCTGAATGCCTGTGGCAGAGACTAGTGGTCATTTAGCCATGTCCACTCTCTCTGTCTTCCCCAGTAACAGAACTCCATGTTTAGCTGGGTACTGGATCTCTGAAATAAAGAATCCATTTCCCAGCCTCCCTTACATCAAAGTGTGGTCGTGGCGGCTCCAGCTATTGAGATTTGAGAGGTAATGTTATATGATTAATGTCCTCAAAAGACAGCAGGAATAAGCCCTTTGCCTCTTCTTCTTCCCTTCTTTCTGCAGTATAGATGGAATGCAGACATAAGGGATGGAGCTCAAGCAGCCATCTTGGACTATGAGGTGGGAAGCAAGAAAGGTAAGGCAGTAAGAGAAAAGTAGCTTGGGTCCCTGTGGATTGTAAAACTGACATGTCAGTCTGGACTGCTTGCCTCTAAACTAAGTTATGTGACAAAGTAAATTTCTAGTTTGCTCAAGCCATATTTTGGGTTTCCTGCCACATGTAACTAGACCTAACTTTAAAGGATTTAACATTTTTTTGAGGATCTGGAGCTTCACTCATTAATATAGTCAGCTGCTTCAGGTTAAAATATCTTAAAGATAAGGCACCCAGAGTGTAGTGGCCACAGAAAAAATGGCCTACAGTCTGCTGACTAAGAAACAAAAATTGTGATCAATTAAAAAGAAAGTAGCTTGAACCTTCGATAGAACAGAAATGGTGGACACTGTTTTCTGAAAAATGTGTCAGAGAACAGGGTGCTTGGGTGGCTCAGTTGGTTAAGCGTCTGCCTTTGGCTCAGGTTATGACCTCAGGGTCCTGGGATTGAGTCCCGCATCAGGCTCCGTGGTCAGCGGGAAGCCTGCTTCTCCCTCTGCCTGCTGCTCCCCCTGCTTGTACACCTGCTCTCTCTCTTTCTGTCTGCCAGATAAATAAATAAAATCTTAAATCTATCTATCTATCTATCTACCTATCTATCTATCTGCATATATATAGATACAAATATCAGAGAACAACAATGAACATTATAAGCCACAAATCTAGGATGAATAGATAAACAAGTAATTTATAGGGGACATACCAGGACCAGTGTAAGTATGAAGCACCCAGCGCAGTGCTTGGCATGACCCCGTGATAGGCAAATATCCGTTTTCTTCATTCCGATCTCCCGAAACTTCAGCATCTGCAGCTTCGCAAAGCGAGCAGCATCCAGGTCAGGCAGGGCTTATTATGTAACGTTAATGTGTTTGGATACTATTCTGAAGGCAAGAGAGAGACACAAAGAAGACTGGAGA
The DNA here is from genome assembly GCA_028533885.1 of Nasua narica. Taxonomy (NCBI): domain Eukaryota; kingdom Metazoa; phylum Chordata; class Mammalia; order Carnivora; family Procyonidae; genus Nasua; species Nasua narica. The sequence continues at coordinate 10,137,005 of CM052808.1, read as the reverse complement.
TTTTGATTTCAGGGGATGTACGTTTAGAAAGATCCTGGCCATTAGGTCTCGGTTGCTGCTACTCAACCCAGCCCTTGCGGTGTGAGCGCCACCATAGGCAATACGCAAATGAGTGGACATGACTGTGTCCCAATAAAACTTTATTTATAGGAAGTGGCGGTGGATTGGATTGGCTCAGCTCACTGGTGGTTGTTTGCTGACCCCTGGTTTAGGTAATTCCACGAGTAGTAAAAGCAGCACGTAACAGGTAAGACAAGTGCAAGGTGCTATGAAACACAGACCTCCTTAGGAAGGTAGTCAGGGAGGACTTCCCTGAGGAAGCGACATTTATTGAGAGCTGAGAGGAGAGTCAGTGCTAAGCTGAAGGAGACAGCTGCGGGCTCCTGATGAAGGGGAAGAGGAGGGCCAGACACAGGATTCCAGAATCCCACGCCATCTTCCTTCTCCCGAGGTTGAGAACAGAGTCCACCAGGATAGCTTACATTTCTGGATAAAATCTCCAGACTCCACAGAAACAAGTTCAGGAATGGCTTGATCTCTTGTAGCATGTTCCAACCCCAGGGAGGAGAAGGCACGTGGCCCAAGGAGCCAAATGTGGTCCATGCAGCTGCAGCAGGAGGTGCTGGCGGGCTCCTGAGGCAGATGGGGACAGACGGTCCCGGACTCAGGGGCCATTTCTGAACACGGGTCTGGAAGAGCAGTGGTGCTCAGAGGCCGAGAGTGCATCTCTGGAAGTGCATCTGCATCTTGAGACGGAGTCCAGGGCGGGGCACGGATGAGGGGAGAAGTGGGACTAGTGGCTTCTGGCTGGGGCTGCTTGCTTCCTCCCACAGACACCCTTAAGCGGGAGGCCGCTGACCGCTGGGCAAGACGCTGTCAGTTTCTGATGGATCAAGGCAGCCGGAAGGACAGTGTCGTTCCTGGTCTCTGGCGTTGAGCTCTACGCCTCTGGATGCGGCAGACCACTCCTACCTGTCCTGAGGCTTCTCTCTATTTTAAGATGGAACGAAATCCTGCCCTCGGACAGCTATCCCTTTGATGCTTGGTTTCAGGCAGAACAGAATGTACAAACTATCCAATTCCCCTTCCCTTATCTACTCCTCCACCCCATCGTTTCTGTGGAGTCTGGAGATTTTATCCCGAAATGTAAGCTATCCTGGTGGACTCTGTTCTCAACCTCGGGAGAAGGAAGATGGCGTGGGGTTCTGGAATCCTGTGTCTGGCCCTCCTCTTCCCCTTCATCAGGAGCCCGCAGCTGTCTCCTACAGGACCTGTCTTGCATCGGTGTGGTTGGCTTCCTAGCCTCCCAGGAAGGGTTGCCCAGAGGGAGGGTTGTGGGACAACCGGAGAGTCAGAGAAGGGGAGCAGCTGGAGGATTTCTACCCTGTCTCTGCTTCCACAGCATCTCCTGTGGCCGCTGCCTCCCCTTCCTGTCCCACTCGCGCTCCTTCCTCTGCTGCCTCAGCCCCATGGGCAGCCCCGGCCTGGGCTCTCCCGCCTCCCGGGTGCCCCAGCCTCTGGCTCCGGCAAAGCGACCTTTTCTCGCTGTGCCCCCAGCCAAGGAGAGTAAGAGCTTCTTTTTCCGCTCTGGGTTGCTTCGAAGTCCCTCCATCCTCTTGGCCGTCGATCAAAGTCTGTCCCTCTATCAAACTCCCTCAGCTTGAAAGACCTTTAAGTGGTTTCTCTTTTCCGATGAGACCCAGACAAATACACACATAGCATCTCATAATTCGTTCTTATTTTCCTGTGCACAACCTCGGGAAGACTCCAGGGCGGGCCCTGTGACGGCAGGCTGTAGACAGTAAAAAAGAGGGAGAACGCTGTCGCCCTAAGTCCTGGATTAAGGCCATGTTTCAGGGGAGACAAGAGCACCATTTTTTGGAATCCCAGCTTCATAGAATATCTGAAAGTCAGGCTTCTGGGACATATTTCACTCCTCTGAGCCTCAGTTTCTGTGTCTCTGGAGCGTTGTTCTGTAAAGCACTTAGCGCTCTCTGATCCATCGTAGAAGCTCATCACATGTTAGCAACGGCCGGAGAAACTCCACCATCCTCTGGTTAATCGAGCCAACAGATGGCTGGCCTTCCCCCCGTCTGTGCAAACATACATCCTGCAAGGCTCTTGGCAGCTCACAGGTCTCAGAGGCTCGAACGTCCCTGCTTTCCTCACTTGAGGCCCGTATTTACTGAACTTCGGTCAGGTTGGGTCCCAGACCGGTTTGACTTCTACGTCTCCTTACAAGACGACACTGATGATGCCTAAGCTTCAGAAGCCTCACCGCTCAGACTCCTTCCAAGGCCCTGAGAGAAACGCTATCGGCGTGTTCAGGGGGTCACGATTCCTTTTTAAATTGTTTAATTTGGTAAACTGGATTTTTTGAGAGCAATATTAGGTTCACAGCAAAATTGAGCAGAAAGTACAGAGAGTTCCCCGAGACCCCCCTGCCCCCCCCCATGACCAGCCTTCCCCACCATCAACCGTCGAACTTACACTGACACGTCATCATTGCCCAAAGCCCCTAGTTTACGTTCAGGTGCACTCTTGGTGTTGTCCATTCTGTGGGTTCGGGCAGGTGTGTGGTGTGCATACATCCTTGTAGTATCGTGCAGAATGGTTTCCTTCCCCTAAAAGTCCTCCATGCTCCACCCATCCATCTCCCCTTCCCTTATAACCCCTGGAAACCACTGAACTGTTTACTTTCTCCATAGTTTTGCCTTTTCCAGAATGTCCTGTAGTTGGAATTACACAGTACGTGGCCTTTTCTGATTGGCTTCTTTCCCTTAGAAATAAGCATTTGAGATTCTTCCATGTCTTTTCATGGCTTGAGAGCTCCTTTCTTTTTTGGGTTGAATAATATTTATTATCTGGATGTAGCACTGTTTGTTTATGCATTCACCTACTGGAGGATATACTGGTCGCTTCCAGGTTTGGGCGATTCTGTATAAACCAGCTATAAACATCTGTATGTGGGTTTTTTTATGGACATAAATTGTGGACTCTTTGGGTAAATACCAAAGAGCACAATTGCTGGACTGGGTGGTCAGCGTATCCTTAGCTTTGTAAGAGACCTCCAAACTGTCTTCCCATGTGGCTGTTCCATTTTGCTTTCCCACCAGCCATGAATGAGAGTGCCTGTTCTTCCACATTCTTGCCAGAATTTGATGTTAGTGTTTTGGACTCTGGCCATTCTAATACGTGTGCAATGGTATCTTGTTGTTGCTTTAATTTGCAATTTCCTAGTGACATATGTGGCTGAACATCTTTTCAAATGCTTGTTTGTCATCTCTCCATCTTCTTTGATGAGGTATCTTTTGCCCATTTTTTAATCTGGTCTCTCGTTTTCTTATTTTTGAGTTTTTGTTTTGTTTTCTTTGGTTTGTTGTTGTTGTAGTAGAGATGCAGAGGGAAGGGGCAGAAGGAGGGGGAGAGAGGATCTTAAGCAGGCTCCCTGGCAATGTGGGGCTCAGTCTCACAACCCTGAGATCATGACCTGAGCCGAAATGAAGAGTCAGAGGCTTCATCGACTGAGCCCCCCAAGTGTCCCATTATTGTTGACTTTTAAGAGCTCTTTGTATATTTTAGACAACAGTCTTTTATCAGATGTGTCTCATAATGTTCTTGAACATCTTTCAAAGTAAAATATTTTAATTGTAGTTGGTTAAAACCACTGTCTATTTCCACTCTCCCTAAATGTAAGGGGTCATTGAAGTGACTGAAAGGGAAGTCAAGCTAGGGCTAAATTTAGACTAGATTAAATGGGCAGTATCTGCTTGGTTTGAAGTCATTTCTGTGGGAGGATATATCTAGGCACAACAATGTGCAAATGGCTTCCAGAAATGTTCCTACCATCCAAGACATGCCTACTCACTGATGTTGTGACCTACAGGTGCACGTCCTATGTATGAGCGTGTCCTCTGGTATGGCACCAGAGGGATGTGGGCCGTGGGAGAGACACAAAGTTTGAAATATATGGAGCCAGGAGCTAGTCTATGGAAAATTCTCTCCATCTTCAGATGGGTAAAATTGGAAGGATTCAGTTGAATGAGAACTAGTTTTTAAAAAAGTTCATTCCTAACAGGAATATGCTTGAAAGTGTAGGTTTAATAAATAAAATCCTTAAAAAAAAAAAAAAAAGGTGCCTGGGTGGCTCAGTTGATTAAGCGTCTGCCTTCAGCTCAGGTCATGATCTGGGATTGAGTCCCACATCAGGCTCCCTGCTCAGCAGGGAGTCTGCTTCTCCCTCTGACCTTCTGCCTCTCATGCTTGCTCGCTCTCAAATAAATAAAATCTTAAAAAAAGAAAGTGTAGCTTTAACAGATATACATATACTGGATCTTCTTTTTTATTTGAGGAAATCATATAAAATAAGGATTTATCCATTTCAGTGGTCCCAGTGCAGACCCCGTGGCCATATCACAAATGGTGGGAAGTTGCACGTTTAATGCATTCTACATGTTTTAAAAAATTGATCAACGCTGCTAAAGAAAATGAATTACCCTAATCCTTCCATGGAAAACATTACAAAAAGATTGCTATGTAAGGAAGTGATTAAGAATTTGTGGCTAGAAGTTATAAGAGAAAATTATTTCAGCCGTGCCAGAGGTAGTTAATGAATAAAAATATGATCTTTTTCTATGGGTTTCGTAACATTTGCCGTCTTTTCACCTTTTCTAAAGGTGGAAAGTTGCGGTTTCTCCGATTTGAGATCAATATCTATTTTTGTGTGTAATTGTCTATCTGTGACTTGGTTTTCTTTCAAAGGGGCCCCCAACTTGTGTGAGCTGCAGACCCCACAAAACTAGGATCCACTCCTTCTTATGACTGTAATTACACAATTTAAAAACATTTCATGGAAGCCAATAAAAACCAAGAGTGTAAAGAGAGAATCACACGCATAAAAGTGAAATGGCATGCGTTGGAAAAATCTGGTCAGATGTGAGTTGTTAAAAACAAAGCAGTTAAGCATGGGTGAGATTGGGGGAAAATAATCCAAATAATGCTAGAAGGATTATTCCTTGAAGCTGCTTTGCAGTGACTTTTTAATTTCTCACTTACCTCAAAGAAGCCCCAACTGGACCTGCAGATAAGACCTTGTCATATGTTTTAGGCAAGATGGCAAAACCAGGCATGGAGGGGAGAGGGGGGTGGTAGGCGTGGGGGGGAGGGAGGTGCCATTTTCATTTGCGAATTTCCTTCTCAGATGAATGCTTCAGGCAGTCTCTCCCAATTGTTCAGAACCCGCAACTGCGAGGAACCCTAATTGCCATTTCTTCTGGTCCACCTACTTCACTGTAAGATGGGTAAACTGAGGCCCAGAAAAAGAAAATATATTTCCCGGGGCCACACAGTCATGGGGCCGCGGAGCCAAGGGCCCAGCTCTCCAGGCGGGCTGTCCTTCGGTCTTTCCACTTGCAGGTGTTGGTGCGGTTGAGGAAAGGGGAAGGTAAGCAGGAATTCGAAGCTCCGCATGCCTAACTTGGTAGGGCATTCGTGAGGAGGAAATGGGAGGGAAGCCTCAGAAACCCTCAAAGGTCCTCTCACTGCCTGGTGCCGTGTCCTCCGTGAGGGGACTCTCGCCAGGACTGTGCTCTGAGGTGGGAATCAAGATGGGAAGCTGAAGTGGTTCCCTCGACCAGCCTCACCCCTTACCCAAATATACCGACGTCCTCTGGGGTAGAGAACAAGGTGAAAAACACCAAAAACAAAACCAGCCATCTAGGCCTGGTTGCCGTGGCATCCATCTAAGTTCTGGATTTCTCAAGTGACCAACCAGGAAAGAATCTGGAAGGTGTCTTGCCACCATATTGGAGGCCGGGCCTCATTCCCAGTGCTGAAGGTTTACTGCTGTTCCCCGGTCCACGATCAGGGACTGCCTCAGTCTGCCGGTGAGAAGAGACAGGCGAGGGCCTGGGCTGATCACACTCGGGGGCATGGGGACCTGGGTGGTTGGGGGACCTGTGGTGGCGTGGACAGGTCACCTCGGCTCGATGGATTCGAATTGCTTCTATGTGGAGATGACAGGCCCGGTTCAAAGATCAGAGGGCAACCAGGAAGCACCTCCTCCCTCCCTCCCTCCCGGGGGCACTAGGACCCCGAGCCGGTCTGTCTGGAGAACCCACTGTTTTCCTTGTGGAGACTTGGGCTCTGATTGCCCATGGGGATCAGCATTCCAGCTGTCTTGAATAAAACCCCCAGCTCTTTCAAATCTCCAGTTAAAGCCTGAGCCCCAATAAAAGTTGCCAGGCTGGGTTGGGGATGCGGGACCCACACCTTCTGCACAGTCATGGGAGGCTATAATGAGGCCTTGCCAGGAGGCCCAGACCCTGGGCTGGGGCCTGTTGCTGAGCCCCCTGCTCTGAGGACACATGAAAGTGAGGTGTGTGTGTTAGCTGAGGACCAGAGCCAGCAAAGGATGTTTTTGCCCCTCCATTCACGAAATTCCTCACCAGGAGGAATGGAGATGCAGGCATTATGGAGAAGTTCCATTTTCAAGGCTTCGGGAGAAAAGATAAAGAGTTAAATAATTAGAAGCGACTGCCTTCTGGCAGCTTCCTCGAAACGTATGGTCACTTAGACGAAATTCCTTGCATGTGGAGGGTATATACAGCTATTTGGGAAATAAATGAAGGAATGGAGTACGGCTTTCCTTATCAGTGCATTTCCAGGACTGATGATCTGATTGATTCTATAATCTGTCCTGTAGTGGAAAAGGCAGGCAGCTGGCCGCAGAATGGGAAGGAAGATTCGGGAAACACTTCCCCGAAGCTGCCCTTCCCTCGTTCCCAAGCCCCCGTTGTGCAGAATCTTCAGAGCGGGGCTTGAAACTCCCAAACCTACGGGAGCCAGGCGGTGCTACAGGAGCGAAGTGGACAGGGACAGGGAGTGAAGGGGACTCTGATGATCTGGGGAACCCATGTCCCCTCCGAGGGGCACAGCCCCTGCCCACGTCCACTAACTGTTTCTGGGCAGGATCTTGGGTCCGTGTTGCCAGACCTTCTGGCTTTTTAAGAGCTATGAGAACACCACATGATTTAGTGTGAAGTCTGCTGCCTTTGAGAATACAGGCAACTGGTTCAGTTGTTGTAAAGCATCAGGTGGCCAAGCAAAAGCCCAGTCGAGGGCCACCTCTGGACTTGGGAGGTCAGTTCGTAAGCTTGGATTTGACACGTGGCTCCAGCCTTTCATTGCCTGTTTGGGGGGGCCACGCTCGGCCTGGTCCGAGACGGTGAGGAGGACTTGGAAAGTGGGCAAAGGCAGAGCCCAGCCAGCGTTCCAGGCACGGAGGGCGGAAAAAGTCTGTCGCACCTGGGACACCGAAGGCAAGAGAGAGTGCCTCGTGCGTGTCTTGGGATTGGGGACAGGTGGGTGACGTGACGCGAGCTGTCGGAGGGGAGTCAGCTGGGGTGGGGACTTGGGGGAGGGGGTCACTGCTTGCAGAGGAGCCTTTTACCAACCAGGTGAAGCACGGGTTGATAGGACTGATCACCGCTGGAGTTGTCTTAAAACATGAAGCCAGATGGGGCTCCCTTAAGCTCTGCTTCTGGACCCAGACTGCCAGGGTTCAGATCCCAGCGGCCCCACTCACCAGCTGCCTGGCCTGAAACGACTTATCCCCTCGTGCCTCAGTTTCCCTGCTTCTGAAATGGAGACGGTCGTCATAGACTGGGTTTGAGGACTGAGGGAGTTCATTCCTGTCACGGGCAGGCGGGCACTCCGCCCGTGTCCCCTCTTTCTATTACGACCCCCCCTTTCGCTGTTACCTAGACAGCCAGACGCGTCCATCCATGATGTGTGCTGCTGGCCCTGGGAAACCACGGGCCGGGAGTCAGGGGTTTAAAAGCTCTTTTCCAGAGCCGAGGATTCTGATTTCTTAGCTGTGCAGAGAGGAAATAAAGCCCTGCTCTTCTAAATGGACTGGGAGGAGTATGAAATTACGACTGAGTCCGCTTGGAGCTTTTGTGCACGGCTTTCACGAAGGCTCAGCCATTAATCATGCGCAATTACTCTGACCTTGGGTGAACTGCAGTCTCTTGAACGTGGACGATCTCACTCCCCAGGGGCCCGGAGATGCAGAGCCGTCTGCTTGCTATCCCAGAGCAGGGAACCAGGTCCGTGACCTCGGGGCCGCACTGGGTGTGTCTCAGCCTTGGACTCTCCCCCTTTTCCCAGGGTCTGCTTTCAGACCCAAATGCCCTCCCAGAGGGAGCGGGCCAGAGCCCATGAGGGAGAAGCAGGTGAAATCGGTCTTTGCCCAGAGTGTATGACTTTGGACACGTGGTTTATCCTCTCTCGTTGCCTCAGTGTTTCCATCTTCAAGTTGGGGTGAATAACGTCTGTCCCGTCAGTTTACCGTGTGGACGGACGGATGCTGTGGGTGGCCCTGATGTGACTCTCCCGTTGGGCGAGGGGACTCCACAGGCTCAGGGTGCTGACGTCACTTGTGCACGGTGGGGCTCCTGGCTGCTTCCTCGGGGGTCTGACACACGGCCGGAGCTCAACGGGTGGTCGCTGCTCTTGTCTCTACCCAAGGATTGGCCGCCCTTGGCAGCCCTGCCCTACCCAGGGGTACAAATGCCCCCAGACCCCATCAGGATAGAGGGTGGGATTTTGATTGACGGGTTTCCTTCCCCCTCCCCTCCCCTCCCCTCCCTCCCTGCCTTCCTCCCTTCCTCTCCTCTTCCCACACTCGGATTCTTGATGAGCGCCTACCCCCGCCAGGCATTGCGCCTGAACCCGCTGGGACATGCGAGTGTATCTTCCTTCACGCCACACCACAGTGTGACATCCACACTAGTCATTTATATGTTGTCTGTCTCTTCTCTTGTGGGAGTCATCACCCAGGTGGTGAATCCACCAAAAGTCCTTCATGTTTCAACTCTTATTTTTTTTTGACTTTTTAAAAAGATTTATTTATTTGAGAGAGAGAGGGAGAGCGCCCATGAACTGGGGGCGGGGGGCAGAAGGAGGGGGAGGGAATCCTCAAGCAGACTCCACACTGAGCACGAACAGAGCCCATGGTGGGATCAATCCCGTGACCCCAAGATCATGACCTGAGCCGAAATTAAAAGTCAGATGCTCAACCAGCTGATTGACCCAGGTGCCCCTCAACTCTTAGTTTTTACAACAAGGCGAAATGAAGCATCTTCCCCTCCCAAAGCGTCTTACACATAGCTGCACTGGGAAACTGGACCATGCAGGAAAGTACGGAGAAGATAATAACCACTAATGCCACTGCCACTAAATTAAGCTTCCATTCACATTTGCTGAATTTCTTTCCAGTCTCTTCCTGTGCATAGCCACATATTTATTTTGTGTGGTTGAACTCATACTGAGTATATATTCGTGTACTATGTTTTTATAACGAAGGTATTTTCTCATTAAACAAGGGCAGTGTTTCTAATAAATATTGACATCTTCATTCATACAATCAACAAATATTTTTTGAGACATGTACTACGTGCTCAGGGGTGGTTTTCGGGGCCGGGGACCCAGCAGTGAGCAACACGGGCCAAAACACCTGTCCTCTCAGATCCTACGTTTGAGTTCAGGGAAATAGTATACCAAACAAATAATAAATTATGGATGTGTGAGATGGTAATAAATACCACAAATAAAAATAAAGCGGAAAAAGGTAGGGATGTGTGTGTGTGATTTTGGTTTCAAATAGGATGGTTGGAGAAGGCTTTACTGAGAAAATAACATGTGGGCCAAGAACTGAAGATGAGCAAAATGAACATCCAGATAGAGGGAACCACAGGTGCAAAGGTCCTAGGGCAGGTACATGTGAAGACATGTGGGTACATTTGAAGAACCTTGTGGAAGCCTTGTGGCAGAAAGAGAATGAAAAAAGGGGGTGCTGTTGGTTTGCCTTACCAGATCCCCTGGGGTCCCTTTTGCCAGTTAAGTATGCCCATCTCCCAGCTGTTGTGTGTATTGTTGTTAATGGCTCATATTTTCAGTCCTTCAGAGAATTACTTTTAGGTAACTGGAACCACCTTACCTGAAGGTGTCTGAGAGTTTCTGTTCCTTTCTAGAGTTGTGTCCCCATAGCCAGTGACTGCCTTGTCCTAGGATATGAAAGCTGAGCCTCTTTGTTTTTCAGGTGGAACAATTCTGCAATGCCGTTAACAGTTTAGAGTTGCCTGTGAGATCAGGTCGAAGCTTAGCTTCATCAGAAACCACATTCTTGTTCAGCTTCCTCCACTTCCTGTCTTGCTTCTCTGGGCCTGGTATAGGTTTCTCTGGAGAACACTCTTGATAAATCACTTACATCTGAATCCTTGTCTCGGGCTCTACTTCTGTGAAATCTGAGCTGACCTAAGCCAGGGCCATCTTGTCCCGCGTATACTCAACCAGTAAGAGTCTCCATGTTCACATGATGGTGACATACTACTTCTTTGGTTCTTAATTCTATGTACTTGCCTTGATAGCAGTGTGCTCTGATAGAACATTGACACTCGCAGCTGATTTCCAACTTCATATGGCTCCCAAGGCAATAATGAGGCCTTCCTAAATGTAGGGAGTGTGCACTGAAGCATTAGACAATGTGGAGTTAAACCCTGGTTTCTCTACGTTGCTGACTTTACTCTAAGTAGTTCTGTAAACTCTTTGAGCCTCACTTTTTTAAGCTGCAAAATGGGAGCAAAAGTAATGCATATCTCAAGTCAGGTATATGAGAAGCTTTCATATGTAAACTTCATGACTGTGAACAGTTATTATTAGCCATAAATATGGCAGTCGGAGATCATAATTGAAGAGTAGTGATCTGTGTTTGTACAGATCCCAAAGATATGGTCCCACATGGGCTCTTTTGCCCCTTTAGTTTCATCTGTGAAGAATCTCTTTCCAATTCCTGAATTTTGCCAGAAATTCAGATTTGGGGTAACTCAACCATCTTTATTCAATGGCTTCAGGTGCAAAATTACCACCAGGTGGTAGTGTGGTCATATGTCCCAAGCAAGGCAATTTGTCCCCCACCTTCCAAAGCTACTATAAAAGTTTTGTGATATATCCCATGCCATACATTCTGCTCTCTGTAAAAACATAATGAAGTCATGTAGAATTCTCCAATGAAAATTGTACACTCGCCAAGATATTTTTTTAAGGTACATTTGTAGAGTGACTTAGAAAAACTGTTGGAACAACTGTAGTCAGATTCTCCTGAAGCAAAAGCAATAAACATCTCAACCAGGTGATAAATTGTGGAAAAGGAAGATTGAAAAGATGTTGCCCCAGATGAATCTTGAGGAAGGTTTAGTGGAGGAATTGAATGGAATCCAGAGTGTTGTGTCCTTACTGAAGCACAAATGTGTCACTTGTCATTCTTGAAATTCCATTCCATGTAGAATCTGGCCTATAGTAGGTGCTCGATAAACGTTAATGGAATCAATCAATCAACCAACCCATGCATACACGAGTGAACGATTAAGGACAGTAATGGCTGAAAGAATTTTCTCTACAGCATGAATATAAAGAAACTCATCTGAAATATGTATGTGCTTCAGCTTTTGGTGAAATTGGACTGGGTTGAATAAGCAATGTAAATGGGGTTGAGGTACCCAAAGATCTATGAACTTCCTGTTGCAGCTGAGCTGATTGAGGAAGGAAATTGTTTGAACAATTCTGCTGAATCTGTTAGGGTCTTTTCAGGCCCCTGAATAAAATCAATCTCCATTCCACCATAGTGTTGAGGAAGAGAGAAGATCTTGAAGTCATGATTTCCTTTCCCTCATGATACCAGGTTCCCTTGGCCAGTCCTCACTATCCACTCCATGACCTGTCCATTCAATGATGTCTCCGTCCAATGATCTTGCTTAGGCAGATCTACAACTCTCCTAGTTCCTTACAGCAGGTCAGAGACCAGGCCAGGCCACATCATGAAAGTCTCTGGGATAACACCAGCAAGAGCAACTGAAATGGCATCAAGATAATCTGTCCCATCTTTGTTATGTTCATCTTGGTTTCAGGCATCATTAGGCTATCTTCCTGCCTAGTTTCTTGCTATTGGTAAAGCAGAAATCAACATTTTCCCACAGTCTGGTGCAAGTACTCTCAAATACATCTAGGATGGCTGGGGTTGAGATTCCAGACCCAATGAGAGGAACTTCTCTGTCTCAAGTTTGTATTAGCGAGGGATGCAAATACTGCACAGGATAGAAAACCTGACTCCGGTGGCTTAAACCACCCACGTCACAAGAGGTCTGTTAGTAGGAGGTTGTTGGCATTGGCTCAATAAGCCAATAGGATTCTTTTGGGAGCTGCTATGGTTCACTTGGACGTTCCTCATGGCTAAGACACTAACTTCCTGTGTTGCCAGAAGGGGAAGAAGAAAGAAGACACAAGACAATAAGACCCAGCTCCATCCACGTAAGAGATGCCCAAAGAAAGTGGCTACTAAAGGCTAGGGACTTACCTGTCACACTGTGCTAGGCACTTTCCAGTTGCTAATTTAAAAAATCCTCACAACGACCCCTTGCAGTGGCTACAGTTAAATCAGTCCCATCTTACGGATGCAGAAACTGAGGCTCAGCATTGTTGAGAGACTTGTCTAGCTAATAAGAGGCATATTTGGGATTTGAACTCAAGCAGCACCATGCGCTTAGTTGCTGTGGACCTGTGTTTAGCTGGGTTCAGTGGAGGTTGCCCTCCCTCCTATAAGGGGCGGCCAGAGGTTGCTCTCTGTCTTAATCACGGACATGCCTGGGGTCCCCACGCCCCGCCCCACTCTCAGGGTCTGCTGATGCTATTCTTCTGGGCCGGCAGTAAAATGACATTTATGGGGATTTTTCCCTTTGAAGTGAGAGTGTTTGCGCACTTCACTTTAAAGCAAGGGAAAAAACAAGAGCTCAAGCAGATAAATAACTGCAGCCTTGGAAAAAGGACATGACGTCTGTGGAGGCACAGTTTCCATTTTGTCATAGAGAAGTCATCTTATATGAAAAGATCTTTGTCTCTTTTCAAGTGGTTCTCCTTATTAACTCCTTTCCCCACTTCTATTCTTTTTAATTATGAAGTAGCTGTTTAGTTGTTTTCTCCTTTTCTTTCTTCCTTCCCTTTCCTTTTCCAGCCCTCCTTTTCAGTTAGTTTTTCCTTCCTCTTCCCTGAATTTTCTTTGAAGTTGGAGGACACTCTTTCCAGTTCTCAGATTACAATATTTATGGTGAAGATTTCAAATGAGATAGGATTTTGGAATACTGGTGCTGCTACTTACTAGTTGTTTGACCTTGGGTGAGTGGCAACTTCTCTGAATTTCAGTTTCTTCCTCCATAAATGGGATATATATTAATGTCTATCTCCTAGATTCTTGAGGGGAGAGAATGAGTCACTCTAAATGTTGAATTTAATGAGAAAAGGGAGTATGTTGTGTCAACGCTCTCTAGGCGAAGCTAAGAATGTCATTGATCCTTCCTAAGATTTTGATATGCTTACTTATATATTATGGATATTCTATCCTATCCATTCAACTTTCATTCATCTATCCTCCCATTATCCATCCACCCATCTATCCATCTATCCACTCACTATCTATCCATCCATTCATCCTTCATTCATCCATCCCTCATCCATCCATCCATCCATCCATCCATCCACCATTTTCCATCCACACATTACCCATCCATCCATCAACTCCTGACCAGTTGGTGTTTATAGTCAGGTAAAGGAAAGAGACAATAAACAAAATATGTAACATGTCAAATGGTGATAAGTGCTAAAGAGGAAATAAAAAAGATCAGGAAGTGACATAAGAAATGCTGGGCACTGGAGCGCCTGGGTGGCTCAGTGGGTTAAAGCCTCTGCCTTTGGCTCAGGCCATGATCTCAGGGCCCTGGGATGGAGTCCCACATCGGGCTCTCTGCTCAGCAGGGAGCCTGCTTCCCGCTCTCTCTCTGCCTGTCTCTGCCTACTTGTGATCTCTCTCTCTGTCAAATAAATAAATAAAATCTTAAAAAAAAAAGAAGAAGTGTTGGCGTAGAGAGGAAAATGAAACAAGATGAAACCAGAGAGGGAGACAAATCATAAGAGACTTTTAATCTCAAGAAACAAACAGGGTTGAGTGGAGGGGGTTGAGAGGGATGGTGTGCTGGGTGATGGACACTGGGGGTGTGTGTACTATGGTGAGCACTGCGAATTATGTCAGACTGATGAATCACAGACCTGTACCCCTGAAACAAATAATACATTATATGTTAATAATAATAAAAAAAGAAATGTTGGGGTAGGAAAGGGGTGGCAGTATGAAATAGGATCACCAGAGAAGACCTCCCTGAAAAAGGGACATTCAAGCAAAGACCTAAGGGAGTGAGGAATCTCTAAGGATATCTGACAGAAGGGCATTCCAGACAAAGGAATACAAGTACAAAGTCCTCGAGGCATGAATGTGCCTGGAGGGTTCAGGGAGCAACATGGGGCCAGTGTGGCTGGAGCAGAGAGAGAAGTATGAGATGAAGTCTGAGATACGGGGTTTTGGGTCATAATAAAAACTTGGCTTTTACTAAGACTGTGGTGGAAACAACTGGAAGGATTGGAGTAGAAAATGACAGGATTTTATGCTTTAACAGAATAAATCTGACCTCTAGGTTGAGAATAGAACAGAAGAGGAACACAGATGGGAACAGAAAATAGTTAGAAGGCACTGTAATAGTCCGAGGGAAAGTGCTGGTGACTGTCCCAGGTGAGAGCAGTGAAAGGGGTGAGGGATATTTTTTTGGACCTTAGCAGCTAGATAGATCCACAGATGTATAAATAGGTGGAGAGGTAGATGAATGAGTGATAGATGGAGGAAGGAAGGAAGGGAGGGAGGGAGAATAAACATGTTAAAAAGTATTACAGATGGTATTTTGTGTGTGTGTGTATGTGTTTTTCTTGGCCCCATTTCTAGTAGCTTGAACGTGCTTCAAGCATAGTAGGTCCTCAAAAATGTTGAATGAACGTGTGTGAGTGTGTGTGCTTGTAACAGGCACTATCACACAATGCTGAAGGGAAGGACTTTTCCCAAGGGCAGTTTTATAATATGTATCAGGCTTTACAATATGTTTCTGCTTGGGGACAACAGTATTGTCTTTCAAATGTATCCCAGGAAAATTTTCATGGATGCATCTGACAATTAGCTTTAAAGATATTTGCTCATCCATGCATTATTTATCATGGCAAAAAAACCCCCCAAAAGCCAACAAAAGAACTGAAAAATAACTGAAATGTCCAGCAATTGGGGAATGGTTAAATAAATTGAAGGACTCCATATGTAGGCATTACTACAATGCTATAGAAGTCTACTGATGGACAGAGAATATCCTCATCAGATTCAAGAGCTTATAAATGTGTGGAAAAGATACACAGAAGACAAGACAACAAAATACTAACAGTAATTTATCTTGGGGAACATTTGTCATTTTAATCTATTTGTATTTAAATTTTTCCTACAAAAAAACATATATGTATTGTAATTTTAAAAGTAAAGTTTTCAAAAACAAAGTCGCAATAATAGAACCACTATTTAAAGTGATATAGGGTAAATGAGGTCCAGGCTAGATCTACCAAGCTTCGTAAAGTGATCGTAATAGACATTGAAGGCCAAAGGATTTGCATTTTACTGGCTTCCCATCCTGCCTACTACAGTGTGTGTTCTTCCTACTTATTCATATATGTGCCTCCAGAGGTTAATATGCAGTAGATAGTGAAGGTAATTTATGGAGTTCACTCACTCAGACACATTTGGGGGCAGGGGCAGGGAAGGAAGAGAAAACATACTCTGCTTGTCTGACCATAAATAACTCAGATTGGGGGTTTCCATGGATATAGTTCACCCCACGGCCATATCAGTCTTCAGTAGGCTGGTGCAGTACTCAAGAATACCCTGGAGCAATAAATGGTCCCTAATGGAGTAGAGAGTGGAGATGGGATGGTGTCAAGCAGCGATTGGCAAATGTGTTCTCTAAAAGGCCAGATAGTAAATATTTTAGATTTTTACAGATTGTGAGTTCTCTGCCACAGCAGTTGAGCTTTGTTTTTGCAGTGAAAGCAGCCATAGACAGTATACAAATGAATGGGCATGGCTGAGTTTCAATCAAACTTTACCTACAGACACTGAAATTTGAATTTCATATAATTTTCACATGCCACAAAATATTCTTCTGCTCCCCCCCCCAACCATTTAAAATGTAAAACCATTCTTACCCTGTGGACTATATGAAAGTAGGTGATGGGCTGCACTGGGCCCATGGGCCATAGTTTGCTGACCTCTGGTGCGAAGAATAGAGTGGAGATTTATACCACTGGAATTATTATTTTTAATGATGTGGAAATACCGATTTTTTTTCTACTTAAATAACTATATGCTTTTGATAACAGAGTACCAGATGCCCTGAAAATGAATATTTTTCTAATGCATGATATGTAATTTTAAAACTGGCTAGGATGATGTGTCAGATCAATTGATAACTGCAATGTATAAAACATATGAAACTAATTCCAGGAAATACCTTATATTTATGTCCTTGGGTCTGAATTTCTGAGCTCTCTGTGTTTAGGGATGGAATTTGGTTTATTCAAGAAGTAGCAGGTTATATATCTTGATGGCTACATTACCTCAATATTTCCTTCCCTTTCTAGAGCAGGTAAGCCTTACAGACTGTTTTAGTTTACGGCAATTACATTTGCTTATCGCTATGAAACAGAATTTCACTTGAAGCCAGTTATTAACGTCCACAATGCACTTCCAGGAAATAATTTTGAACGTTTTATTTATTAAAAAGAACTCGATGTTTGTTCAAAGGCATTGATGTAATTTATGAAGTTCGATATTAGATATTTTATGAGGTATTATAAAAATGCCATTTTCTGAGACTCCCATTGCCTAATTGTACTGTGTTATGTTCACTGTCAGAATAAGGTGCTACTTTGCATTTGGTTTCTATGCCACGAATCGGTATGTTGATTAAAGATGCAAACAAACAAAAACTTCTTTCCGCAACCACAAATTCTTCGGATTTGTGGATTTATTTTTTATGAAACATTCTCAAAGGTATACCGAGGAAGCTACTTGAAACACTTTTAATGGCTCACCTTTATGGGAAAGGAAGAAATTTGCGAATTTGGGAACCTATGAAAAATCTGGGACATACACCGCGATAACAGACCCTGTCAGGACCCCGCCACTATCCCTTCAACTATTCTAGTACATTCCTCTGGCGCCAACTCGGAGCATCCAAGATTCTCCACCTGAGGGCTTTCTTTTGGCCACAGTGAGGTGCTGTTACAATGTTGGGGTGTTCATTCCCTAGGAGCAGCCCCATACGGATGACGGGTGGACGTTGAAGAGGAGGCCCCAGCTTCCTCACCCCTCGGGGAGCACAACTCTAAAGACATTCTGTTTCCAGAGCTCCCCGTAGGACTGAGCTCCCACCTGGCCTTGGGGGAAGCTGTTCCATAATGCAGTGTATCCGTTACCCATTGCTGCATAGCAGACGATCCCAAAATGTAGTAGCTTAAAGCCACACGTGCCTACTATTTTACTGTTTCTGTGGGGCAAGATTTCAGATGTGGCTTTAGTTGGGTGGCTCTGGCGATCCTTTGCGGGAGAACTCGGATTCTCTTACAAGGGTGCAGTCATGTTGTTGGCCAAGGCCGCGGTCATCGGAAGCTTGACCAAGCTCACTCCCATGGCTGTTGGCGGAGGCCTCCACTGCTCACCACTCAGGCCTGCCCTGGGTGTCTTAGACACTAGTCCTAGACACTTACTAAGTGTCTCTTGACATGGTCGCCGGATTCCCAAGAGCAAGCCATCCGAGAGAGACAGAGACCAAGCTGGCAGTGGAAAGGCCTTTTATGAATTAGTCTCAGAAGTTGCACACCAGCCCTTTTGTTTTACTTTTCTCACTAGAAGGAGCCACCAGATCCTGCCCACACTCAAGGGGCGGGGGGGATTAAAGTTCAAAACTTTAACAGTCTTAAACTGATTTCTTTCCCTTTGCTCTCACTTCCCAGAATCGCGTCCGAGCTAAACTGTCCTTCCCTTGGGGTCTGCATTGGGGAAAGCTAACCAGAGGCAGGAAACAGCACCACTGCCAACTGTACTAACAACATCTATTGAGTCCCTACTGTGTGCCAGGCACTGCATAAGTAATTTTTTAAGAATTTATTGATGTTTCATGATGATAAGCCATTTTTGTCATTATTTTATAAATCAAACTCACAAAGATTAAGTAAGCTGCTACTCAAGGCATTCCACAAAGGTCAAAGCCTGGCCTTCATGCAGTTATTCAACCAACCCAACCGTTGGTCCTTGTTCTGGGTCCAACACATAAAATACTGAATAGCTGCCAATAAGATACATCATTCAAATATTTTTCCTGCCCTCCAGGTACTTACAGTCTGGAGGATGAGGTGGTAAATATGACATTACAAATGGCAATAAGTACTCCTATGAGAGAAAAAGACTGAGTCTGTAAGATAGGCTAACTGGCAGATCTGCTTTAGCTAGGAGGGCCTCCTGGAGGTGGTGACTTTTATTCCAATGCCTGAGGATGACAAGATGCTGACAGTTGAAGAGTGGTGGGGGGGGAAGCATTCCAGGAAGAAGGAATCACATGTTCCCTTAAGTCCAGACTCTGCAGCCTCCCATCTGGCCCAACTGAGGACTACCTGGTCACAGGGGATTGATCCCTAGGAGAAGCTGTCAGCCCAGGACAGCCTGTGAGGCTGACTGGTGATGGTCCTTCCCACACCTCATCATACAACCTGTCCCTGGGGCATATCCCCTGGCCCCCAGTGACAACTCTGATGCAGAAGACAGTTTGGGATTGGACCATGAGCTACTCTGAGGGTA
Organism: Nasua narica; assembly: GCA_028533885.1. NCBI lineage: Eukaryota > Metazoa > Chordata > Mammalia > Carnivora > Procyonidae > Nasua > Nasua narica. The sequence goes on along the minus strand of CM052808.1, from coordinate 10,118,182 downwards.
GAAGCTCCCTTAGGGGAGCAAAGAGCAAAAATTTGTGGGAGGGCTGGAAAGAGCAGGTAGGAAGCACTGACCGTGTCTTTTTAGGCACTGTCACTAATGCACACCCTGGGTCGTCCTTGTAACTGAGGAAAGTTCCTATGTGCCTCTCTTTCCCAGGGACAAAAGAGCTGGTCAGAGGGCTTCTGTGGCTTGACCAAGGTCACATGGGAGGTATAAGTTAACTGGCTAAAGCATCTGCCATTTCTGCCATGTGGCCTGATGCTCCTCCTAGAATATGACAACAGTCCGTAGAAACAAGCCATTGGTCTTTCCTTCCAGCCCGGGACATTCTGTCCCCTGTGTTAGTCAAGGAGGACCAGGAGCTAAAGCAGCAACAACTCCAGAATGTCTGCGGCTTGACTCAAAACAAATGTTTCTTGCTCATTTTGATGAGGGTCCTGAGAGAGATTTTTATAAGGGCCAGTAGGCTTGGAAGGGGCACAGCTCACATCTGCTCAGGTTCCTGCTCCGGAATTCAATCCCGCCCCCCTGACTGCAAGGGACTCTGGGAACGGTGATGGAGTTGGGCATCCGGCAGGAAGAGCCACGTGGATTTAGGGAGAAGCCAGCCAGTCTCGCTGCATCTTCTAATCATCCCCCAAAGAGACGGCAATGACTGAACACAGCCTTCTCTACCGAGAGTGCTTTTCCACATTCAGCCTCATCTCAGTCGTGAAACATTCTGGGACTGTAAGAGAAGCGAATGCATATGGCGCTGGTCAAGGTCACCATGGTAACTTCCTTCAACCTCCCAGCATCTCTCTTAGGGGGGAGAGCACGCTAGCGTGGTCAGCGGTGGAGAGACAAGGAAAGGGAGGCACAGAGGTCTGAGCACCTGCTCAGGTCACAGCTCGTCCGTGGGGGGAGTAGGGTTCCAACCTGGCTGCCTGGCTCCCACACTCCGCTTGTCCCCACAACATTGTCCTGCGTCCGCAAGGCAGAGGATGCCGTCCTTGTCACCACTTTGGAGACAAGGACAGAAATCCAGAGAGTCTGAATTGCTTGCTCCTGGTCTGGCCCAGAGACCAAATTTGAACCCAGGTCCTGCGTCCTTTCTAAGGCAAGACTGGAGGGAGACGCCCAGGACAGGACTGACCTTGTTTTGATCCTCCTTTAGCAGAGTGAATGTAACTGTGCTGTCCAGTGTGATAAAAATCTCGGAAGCCCGCTGGAGCTGCAGGAGGCTCTTCCCAGGCCCCCCTCTTCCCTTTCCTAATGAGCCCAGAGACGCCGGCAGGACGGCGGGCGGCAGCCAATGGACAATTAGCGGAGAGGGCTGTCCCACATGGGCTGGGCCCTGCATCAGGGCCCTAAGTGTCTGCTTATTAAATCACAGCTCGCCTGGAGCCGGTGCTGCCCCCTCCTCCCGCCCCCGGGACGCCGGACACAGCCCTTGGCCAGGCGGCCCCTGGGATGCAACTCAGCTCAGCCCACAGCATCCGGGGAAAACACAGGCAGAGAAAGACAGGAAGACATTCCGGCCCAGCACAAAGGCCCGGCGTCAGCAGCAGGGCGGGCGGGGGGCACATTCCTCTGCCCAACAACAAAGGGTATCACGAGCACCTCCTGCGTGGGGCAGCCGGTGGCAGAGCCTTTCAGCTCTCTGAGCCTCAGTTTCTCTGTATGGTTCCATGGTTCCAGGATCTGACCCACCCGCATTAAACCAAATGGTGCACACGGAGGCCTGAGCACGTGCAGAGGGTCGGGGTGCCCACCCATGCCAGCAGCTGCTGATTAAAATGCAGATTCCGGGACTATGGCCCTAGCCGGAGATTCGGGGGCCAGAGCCAAGGAATCTGCACGTATGGGTTCTACAGCTAGGCCGGAAGCCCGGCAGGCTTGGCAGAGTAATGCGATTGGACACGGGTCAGCACGCTGTTGCCCTAGAAGTGCAGAGAGTTGATGTTTCCCGCTTTGTCGGGCAGTGTGCTGGTGCAGGAGAAAGCAGCCCCACCCAGCCTGCCGTCGGGCGGGCCAGGCTGCGTTCCAATAAAACTTTATTGATGAAGGTTGAAGGTCATATTTCGTATCGTTTTCACATACCACGAAATATTTTTCCTTTTAAATTTCTCAACCACTTGAAATACCAAAATCATTCTTGGTTCACGGATCATAGAAAAAGAGGCAGTGCACCGGATTCGGCCCGAGGGCCACTTTGCCAATCCCCGCATTAGTACAGAGTGGCGGCTTACAATATAATTCTCAACTTTTTAGTGGCCGCGTTTCAAAACAAAGTAAAAAACAGAAAGCCGGATCAAATTGTCCTTAATGATAGATTTTATGTAGCCCGTAGTAGATGACGTATTATGCTTTTCACATATCATGGATATAATGGTATCGAGATATTTTATTTTATTTTGTGTTTGTTTGTTTGTTTGTTTGTTTTTTTGCACCGAGTTTGGTGTGTCTGCCGCACTTACAACACATCTCGACCTGGACTAGTGCATTCCAAGCACTCCATAGCCACATGAGCTAGCGGCCCCCACGCTGGGCCTCTCAGCTCTAACTAGTGTGGTTTCTGTCGGCCGTCCCACGAGACTGTGGTGCCCTGACCAGCCTCCCGTTTCACAGAACAGACACACTGATGCCCAAGGAGGCAAAGTGGCTTCCCTGTGGTCACACGGCAAGTCAGTGTGCACAAAGTGTGTGCTGTGGTCTTCCAGAGGTCGGGGGCAGGGACAAAGAAAGCCAAGCTGAGATGCCCCTGCTAGGGGTCGGGGCTCTGGGAGCTCCCAGCAATTCCAGGAGGGCATATGCCCACGGGCCACACGCTACAGACAGGAGGGCTGGGGCTCAGAAGGTGGGCTCACTCACCCAAAGTCATGGCGCTGGTTAAGTGGCAGGGGGTGGCTTGAACCAGGGAGGGCCTATTGCCTGCATGAACCCACCACGCTGTATTGCCTGCTTGGGAAAGGGGGGACATGGCGGCTACAGCGAGCAGTTATTAAGCAACTACTACGTTCCAGACATGGTGTGCCGCCGTTATCCACGAGAAGGGTAAGAAGCCCAGCCTAAGCCACAGGAGCCCTTTGTGCTGCTTTTGGTTGCTTCTACTTACCCTCCGTGATGCCTCCCCTTCCTTCCAGGGGGGTCCTGGTCACTCGAGCTCACTTCGGTGCCCTTCCGCCAATGCCCCGTGAGCTCAGTATCCACGCCGACAGTGCCCCAGCACCACTGCTCGGTTCCTCGGTTTCCTCTGCTGCAGGACCCCATTCTGCAGGTGTCTGGAGAACAGCCTGGAGGGGGAGTTTGATAGTTTGATGTGTTCACTAGGCCGGGCTATGGCACCCAGGGACCCAGTCACACACTGATCTGGGTGCTGCCGTGAGGACCTTGTCTCGATGTGGTTAGCATCTCCAATCCGCCGACTTTAATTCAGGGAGGTTACCCTGCAAGGTGTGGGTGGGCTTCGTCCGATCCTTTGAAAGATCATAAGAGCAAAAACAGGTTTCTTCCTAGAGACGAGGAAATTCTGACTCAAGCCGATAGGTCCTGCCTGAGCTCCAGCCTGCCCTGCAGATTCTAGATTTTTCAGCTCTACCACTGGTTCCCTAAAATAAGTTTCATGTTGGTTCGGTTTCTCTGGAGAGCCCCGGCTCCTACAGTAACCCCCCACTACTTTCGCCTAACCATCACCTGTAAGAGCTGGCCTCTGTTAGGGAGTCTGGTGGTCCTGCTACTTTCCCCAGACCCTCTCCTCTCCCATTGCCCCTGTCTGCATCCTTCCCGAATCACCCCTCCAAACCCCATCAACCTGCTGTAGGTTTCTGCATACCACCCCGTCTCACGGAACATCCTCGCTCTCAACTTCCGTATTTTGTTTAACGTCTGTTTCTCCCATTGGATGGTGAAGTCCTGCCTAGCTGGGGATATGGTTTCATTCACAGCCTGGAGCAGAGCCGGCCCAAGAGTAGACACTCCACAAAAATCACTGAATGAACTAAAGAATGCACTAGCTTATTGAAACCTCGCCTTTCTCTATTGAGGTGGGCACTATTAGGAATCCCCGTTTTCTAGAGCAGGAAACGGAGGCTCCGAGGCGTGAGAACCATGTGTCTGGGTCTGCGGAGCGAGGAGGTAGCAGTGCGGGCTCACCCTGCCGTCAGCCTGCCGCGCCCGCTGTGGATGGTGGAAAGCAGTTGCCCACCCCAGCCCGGAGGAAGCAGCCGGCCGCACCGGAGTGCAGCTGAGGCCACGGGCACGGGCTGTGGCTCACGGCTGTGTGATCTCGGCCAAGCACTGACTTTGCTAAGCCTCGGCTTTCTCATCCGAACCATGAGGAATGTGACCTAAGTCACCAATGTCTAACTACTCAGTCTGCTGAGAACAGTGGCTTCCTCAAAGCCACATTCCAGACACCCCTCTCCTGAGACTGTCTTTTCTCTTCCTTTTCCAGTCCTGGCCCCCGTGGGATCATGAACAGCCTCGCTCTGGGCCTACTTAAGGCTTGTTTTCGCCTGTGTCACAGGTGGGTGAAAATGCTGGTGATGGTTAGGTGAAAGTAGTGGGGGTTACTTACGGGAAGATAATGTGAGATCATATCTGTGGCACAAAATACTTTAATGTGCTCTCTAGGCACACATCTGGGCTACATTTCCCAGCTTCCTTTGCAATTAGGGTCATGTGATGGAGTTCTGGCCAATGGAAGGTCGACTTGGCCTCATAAATTCCTCTATAGTCCTCTACCTGCTTTCTCCCCTCACCTGTCAGCTAGATGCAAAACTCTGGGGATTCGGATGCCCTGGAGGCATGATTCTGAGTGTGATTCCCTGGACCAGCCACACCAACATCTTCCAGGAACTTGTTAGAGATAGAAATTGGGGGGACCGACTCCGGGCCTACTGAATCAGAGACTGTGGGAGTGGAGTACAGAAGTCTGTGCTTTCAAAAACCCTGCAGGGGATTGTGATGCACACTCTTGTTGTAGAACCACTGGCCTGGGAGATGGCAAAGGCACAAGTGAGAGGGAGCCTGGGTCCCTCAGGAAGCAGGGCACACCGCTGCTGACCTACCCTTAAGTCACCAAGCTTTGGGGCTGCTTGTTACAGCAGCTGGCCTGCCCCGACGAATAAGGTTTGTTCTAGTAACTGGCTTAGACCAGGTACGGAAAAGTGGGGGCCTGTTACTACAGCGTCCATCACAGCTCTTCAGTCCTATCTTGAGGATTCCACATGGGGGGGTATCCCCAGGGGGTGTCCCCCAGGGGGACACTGAAAGGCTGGGCCTCCACGGCCAGGATGGAGCAAGGAGTCATACGCCAGAGTCCCTGCAAGTTGGCAAGTGAGACTCTCTGCCATTGGAAATGAACTTCTGCCCGTGTAGCAGAGGCTGGGGATGGGTGGTGGAGGGCTGGTGCCCACAGTGACCTCCCCAGGCGAGGTGGCAGGAAGCCGGAGACAGGCATCAGCCCAGCATCCTCCAATTAGCCGCCATCCCTGACCCCGTTGGGGTGGGAGGAAGTGCTGGCGCTTTCCGGCGCTCAGGCCCACCTGCCTGGAGGGCTGGCAGGCTCGGCAGCTGGGGTGGTGGCACCTGAAGGTCCTGGCCTAACAGGGCCCCACTTATTCCTGGGATCTGCAAAGGGTTAGTGGGTGGGGGGCCGGGCGGCAGGGAGGAAATGTCAGGGAGTAATCACATGGGGTCAGGCTGACCTCTCGGCCCAGCCTCGGGGCCAGACGTGCCATGTGGGGCCAGGCCAGACTTGTTTGCTTGGAGTCCTGGGGAAGGAAGTGCTCTAGCAGTTGGAAATGGTCCACTTCCCAGGAGCTCCGGTTGATCTGTCTGTGCCCTTAGAGGGAGGATGCAGGGTCCCTGGAGCTGCCTCTCTTTGGGCAGGGGTCAGGGGTGGAGGGCACATAGCAAGCATCTGCCGTCCACAGCATTGCTCCTGGACACCTAGGAGGGTCTGCGTGACGCTCCCCTCGCTCGAGCAGCATACGACACATTCACTGACTGTGCATTGGTGCCCGGATGAGGCTAAGCACTCAGGACGTCCGTCTCCCCATTTTACGGGTGAGCGGATGGGCGCACAGTGAGGAGTCCCCTTCTGGGTTCCCACCTGCCCAGGGGAAATGGGGAGGCTGACGTCTGAGCCAGCAAGGCCGACTCTATAAAGGCCCCACTCTTTGTTTTAATTGTGGTAAAACACACAAAAACGTGAAGATGGCTCTTTTGACCATTTTAAAGCGTACAATTCAGTGACAGTGAGTGGATTCACAGGACTGTGCAGCCGTCACCACCACCGGTTTCAGAACTTTCCCATCTTCCGCACTGAAAGTATCCCCGTTTTCCCAGCCCCCGACACCCCCCCCCTTCTACTTTTCTTTCTCTGTGACTCTGACTCCTTTAGGAACGTCGTGCAAATGAAGTCATACAGTGTTTGTCCTTCCGTGAATAGGGCTGCTCAGGTCTTGGGGGTGCAAATACGTCTCTGAGTCCCTGCTTTCAGTTCTTTGGGGCCATATACCTAGGAGCAGGAATGCCGGGTCATGTGGTTGAATTTTTAAATTCTATATTGAATTTTTATTGATTTTACTTATTATTATTTTTTTAAGATTTTGGTTTTAAGTCTTCTCCACACCCGGGGGGAGCCCTGAACTCACAGCCCTGAGATCAAGAGTTGCCCGCTCTACCAACTGAGCCAGGCAGGCGCCCCTATATTCTGCTTAATGTCTGTGAGGAACTATCACCTCCTTTTATGGGGAAGGGAACGGGCCCAAGGACAGGAAGATTGCCCAAGTTCAGGGAGGGAAGTCAGCCAAGCTGGGATCTTGGTCTTCTCACCCCTAGCCCAGCGAGGCATCTGACCTGAGGTTGGAGAGAGTTTTAGGATGAAAGGCCATTTGGAGGGGGCCCAGAGGGGCCAGCTATGGGACAATCTGGGGGAAGAGCATTCCAGGCCGGGGGAAGGGAGGGGCTGCACGAAGTCCCAAGGCAGTGGTACGCCTGCCCTGCATGAAAGATAGAAAGGGGTAGGACTGGTGCTTCAGAAACCAGGGATGATGCCAGTGAGGTGGGTGGGCAGGACTACGAGGGTAGGAGCCATAGCCTGCGACCCAGCAGTTGCACTACTAGGCATTTATCCAAAGGATACAAGCACAGTGATTCAAAGGGGGCACCTGCACCCCAATGTTTATAGCAGCAACGTCCACCACAGGCATGGAAAGATATAAGAAGATGTGGCATATATATGCAACGGACTGTTACTCGGCCATCAGAAAGAATGAAATCCTGCTATTTGCGATGACGTGGACGGAACTAGAGGGTATTATGCTACGTGAAATGGGGGAGAGAAAGACAAACACCATATGATCTCACTCATGTGTGGAATTTAAGAAACAAAACAGAGGAACACAGGGGAAGGGAAGGAAAAATAAAATGAGATGAAAACAGGGAGGCAAAGCATAAAAGGCTCTTAACTCTAGGAAATAAACAGAGAGTGGCCGGAGGGGAGGTGGGTGGGGGTAGGGGGTAAGCATGGGGGATGGGCATTGAGGAGGACGCTTGATGGAATGAGCCCTGCATGTTACATGCAAGTGATGAATCACTAAATTCTACCCCTGAAACTAATAATACACTATATGGTAACCTAATTGAATTTAAATTAAAAAAAAAATTTTTTTTGAAGAATATTGTAAGGGGCGCCTGGGTGGCTCAGTTGGTTAAGCAGCTGCCTTCAGTTCAGGTCATGATCTCAGGGTCCTGGGATCCAGCCCCGCATCGGGTTCCCTGCTCGGCAGAGAGCCCGCTTCTCCCCCTCCCTCCGCCTGCTGCTCTGCCTGCTTGTGCTCACTCTCTATCTCTCTTTCAAATAAATAAATAAAATGTTTAAAAAAGGATATTTTAAGCTGAACGATGCTCTGAGAAGACTGATACTCTGAAGTCACTCTGGCCAGTGTAGGGAGAATGCACAGGGACCACACAGACTTCGTTGGGTGTTTGGCACCCACCTCTAGTTGGGGAAGCAGGGTGGGAGTCAGGAGGCCGCTGCCAGCCCCCAGGGGAGAGGGTGCTGGTCCCCTCTAGGAAGAGTGAGGCGAGACGCAGCAAAATCGGCCGAGTGAGGGTCCTTAGGAATCGCGCTCTTCAGAACAGGGTGACAGATCCAAGAGGGTCAGGGGAGGAAAAACAAGGAACCTGAGTAGCCTTGCTTGTGTATTCACTGAGCCCTGTCTTTCCTAGGACTCTGGGATAACGAAATAGAAAGCACGTCCCTTTTCAACGCTGTACAGTTTGACACAGAAATTAAAAAGGGGTCACGATTCACTAAAGGGGCAAAGCAGAAGGTGAAAGTTGTAGTCAGTGAGGTTTACCCCAATGTCCTGAAAACTAGTGATTTAAAGAAAACCCGAAAACCTATTTTTGTGCATTTTGTTCAGATGCCTGGAATTGAACCCAGGATTTGACCCGTGCTTGCTGTGTGACCTCAGACAAGTCACTGCCCTTCTCTGAGCCTGTTTCTTCATTTGTAATTGAGGGCAATAGTGCCTTCTTGGCGGAAGTGTTGTGGGAAGTGAGTAAAATGTATGTCCCAGGATGCCCCAAAGGGTGGAACGTGTATCTAGGTCATTTAAAATCATCTATATATACACGTATATGTATATATATGTTGTTAGTTTTGTCAGTAACGTATATATATAGTAACAATAATTTATACATATGTATGTTTATACTAATGTATTTTTTAAGGGGAAAAAAAAAAACTAGCCTTGGGATTTCCTAGAAGCTCGGAGTTGAAGTGAGGGTAAGGGGAAAGGCTGCCCTGACTCGTGCGTGGTCCAGGCAGGGCCCGGCCGCCTGGCTGCGGGGGGCACCGAGACCGCCCACGCTGTGCTCTGCAGGCCTGGGTGCACAGCGGCTGCTGCAGAAATGCTGACTGATGGCTCTCTCTGGAGAAAGATCTGAGAGGAACTCTGGCTGCTTTTCCACCGTCTCTGTCCTCGGTCCCCTCCCTTTCCCTCCCCTCCCCTCCATTTAGCCTTTACAAGTTTACGAAGACGGTTCTGGCCCCATCAGGGCTCCGGGCAGGTCCCCGAAGAAGATTAAACGAGATGAATATTTCATGGCCCTGACTGACAGCCGCCGAGGACCTGTTGAGACTCTGGCGCCCACATCTAGTTAAGGCGGGGGTGGGGGGCGGACGGGAGCCGCGGGGAGCCCGTACACTGCGCATTGATCCGCTGGGCCCAATCCGTGCTGATGAAGTGCTCTGCTCCCAGCTCCCAGCCAAAGGCAGCAAGTAATGGGCTTTAAGAGGCCCGGGGACCAGGGGCAGCCTGGCCACCCAGCCCCCTGGGGGCCCGCAGAGGCTCCACCAGGCCCCGGAAGACCCATTTCCCCGTCTCCAGCTGTGGCCCCTTCTGTCCCCATGGTGCCAGCGCCGTCGTCCTAAGGAGCTGAGCCTCTGTGTTTCTGACGCCCCCGGCTCTGCTCATCACCCCATTAAGGCCTGACGCCAGTCTCCCTTCGCCAGGGGACCCAGACGACAGGGTGGCCAGGCGCCTGCCATCCTGGAGACTCCGCGGAGTGGGTGCGGACCCCAGGTAGCTTCGGAGTAAGCCCTGGGAGCTGGCTCGGACATGGTGGGGCTGTCCCTTCTATTTGCCCCTCGGACGGCCAGGCTGGGCTGCCCGGGGAGGCTGAAATGGGCATTACTGCCCTTCTCACTCCAGTGGTTTCCAGATCCTGAGCTGTCCAGGCTACTTACCCTACTTTCCTTCCACAGAAATGCCTCCTAGTATCTCACTCTGGCAGGGAAAAAAAGCACGTGCTTGGCACGCGAGGCTTACCCACGAACCTGCGACTCACCTTTATTGCCTCCCAGTTCTGGAGGACAGAAACCCAAAATGGGTCTCACCGGACTGAAATCAAGATATGGGACGGGCGGTGTCCCTTTGGAGGCTCAAGGGAGAGACTCCATTTCCTTGTACCTTTTCCAGCATCTAGAGGCTGCCTGCGCTCTTCAGCCAGTGGCTTGTAGTCCGTGTCTCCGTCCTCAAGGCCGGCAGCGCGGCGTCTTCAAATCTTGGTGACTCTGCTCCTAATGTCACACCTCCAGAGCATCAGAGGGAGAGGGAGGAGCAGACTGAGCAGGGAGCCCTATGCGGGGCTCGGTCCCAAGACCCTGAGATCATGACCTGAGCCAAAGGCAGATTCGTAACCGACTGAGCCATCCAGGTGCCCCCTTCTCTAACTTTTTAAAGGACCCGTGGGATCACAAGGGTGATAATGCAGGAAAGTCTCCCCCACCCTGTCTCAAAGCCCTTAATCATTTCTGCACCCCCCCCCCCCCCCGCCCTGTAACAGGGATCAGGAGGTACACATTTTTTGGGTAGTCACAATTCTGCCTACTTCACATGGCCTTGGACCAACCCCAGCTCTGTCACTTGCCAGCTCTGTGACTTGGAGCGAGAACCTCGTCTCTCTGAGGTTCGTTCAGCTTCCTCTGCCAACGGGGGGTGGGGGGGTGTCACATGAGGGGGCTTCTTTGGACCCTGGCTGATGAAACGGTCCATAGGAAGGGGTCCGGCATTTGTTAAGTGGCTTGCCACCTAATGAATACGTATTGCCTGGTCGGCATTGGTGACTCAAGCTGACTAAGGCACCCATTCTCTGCCCTGGTTTGGAGGTACTGATTTACGGTCTGATTAAGTGAGCTTTCTAATTTTTAAATTTTAGCCATGCAAGCTCTCGTCCATAATGGGTCTGTCGGTACAGGTCCGCGGACGTCATGGGCGTTGCTCAGTATGAAAGGCAGCTAGGGGATCCGGGAGTCTGGCACTGCCCCCAGGCCCACCTGGGTGACATCCCCAAGCCCTCGGGGTCACCCAGTTTGAAAGTGCAGGTCCAGAGAGCAGGCTCAGCTCTCTCGGAGATAACACCATCCACCTTGCAGGATCGTTGAGAGTCAGAAATGGTGCTCATAGAGTGCAGGCAGAGCCTAAGAACAGAATGCCCAGACACAGACACCGCTGGTGCCCCTTCCAGGACCTGACCCTCTGATCTAATCCCAACTCTGCCCTTTCTGAGTTTTCCTCAAGCCCGGAACGGATAGATGGGCTGTGGATGCTGTAGGCTGAACACAGCGAGCCGTGAACCTGGGGTTTTTCTTCTCAAACTCCCACTAGGGTTGTTTTAATGTCCCTGCCTCCTCCAGAAGCCACCCTAGCTTCATTGCCATGGCAATAATGGTTGCCAAACCTCATGCCCATGAACCGGGGACAAAGCAGTAGGTCTTGGCTTCGACGGTAAGAGGGCAGAGTTTTCTCTCACTCGGTCCTGGAGAAGGGATAGGAATGAAAATGAGCACCATGGTGCTCTTCAATCTCCAGCTCAGAGAGGTCCTTGGGTCACCACATTTCAGGGTGGGCCAGGGGAAATGCCCTTGGATGGAGAGCCTGGCTGCCTGTGCGCAAATCTCTGCACTGGATTCCCTTGGCTGTGTGTCGTTGGGAAAATAGCCTCTCTTCTCTGAGCCCGAGTTTCCTGGTTGCAATGAGTCGCGAAGATAACCTGAGATAATGAATGTAAGGGCTTAGTTCAGGGTCTGGTCTCCACTGTATACGTCCAGTAATTCTGAGCAATTACATTTAATTATTACTCCCCAACAATTAATTTTATTAGCAGCCATGGAGCAGAGAGTACATGAAAAGGAAAAAAGACCCTCACCTGTGCTCAGTGCTAAAGCAATACCAGGCTTTCTTTTCATTGCTGCCTTGTGTGTAGAGAGCAAACATCCCGAACTGTAGAGGGGCGAGAACTCCCATCTTTTGCGTATCAGACTCTCCCAGAGTTTCCTGAATTTTCTAGTTGGGAACCTTCTTAAGGAGGCACAAAAGGAGAAGCAGGACCCAGTCCCAGACCTGCTGTTCTTGCCAGCCCTCAGTCCTAGGCTTCTCTGTTGTTGGTGCGAGCCAGTGACCGTTCTTGTGTGCCTGTCCTTTGGCCCATGCCCAGGTGATGGTTGACAAGAGTGGGTAACTCCCAGGCATTCAAAATAGTGAAGAAGGAAAAGAGGAAAATAAAGAATGGGCTGCTTGTAAGTTATTGGGATAACATCACCTATTTAATGTTAATTAGTGTTCTTAACAACCAATTGCCGTGTCATTAACTTACAATAGCAATCTTGGGGGCCAGCCAGCACGCTCTGGACAGACTAGCTTGGACAGCCAGTTGGGGCTGAGTGTGCAAAGAGACTCAGATTACAGACCGATTGGGAACTGGTGTTGCTTTGCATGGGGTGCAGGGAGCTGGGGGCAGGCAGAGAGGAGACCTGAGGAGTAAGGCATCTCTCTAAGTGGATATTTATAGCTGTGCTCTCCAAATAAATGATCCACAGAGAGGGCAGGAGGGGTGAGGCTGCAGGAAGTTGGCCAAGCCTGGATGCTGGATCTTGCCAACGTGACATCTCAGGGAGTTGATCCACCCTGGGATCTGGGGTGCCCAGTGGTGGGGAAGGAGAGAGAAGCCTGTTGGGGCATGATGTGGTAGCAATTTCATTTCTCTGCTTTACGCTCAAAAATGTGGACCTTGGATCAATTACCTACCCTCTGTGGACTTCATCCTCCTTAATGTTAAAATGGCACAACGGTCCAATAGTAAGCATCCGAACCATAGTTTCCATGTCTTTGTATTCACCGACTCTGGTGGCCAACCTCCAAGATGCTCCGCGTATGATGCCATCTTTGGTACTTCTGCCCTGTGTGTAGTTCATTCCCATACAGAATAGGGCTGACCTGTCATTGTGGAAATGACATTGGTGGCTACAGAGCCTGGGTCATGGAAAACACTGGCTTCCACCTTGTCCTCTCTTGGCTCACTTGGTTTGGGGGGAGTCAGCTGCCATATTGTAAGGGCAAGCAAGCAGGCCTGTGCAGGGGCTCACCTGTGAGGACCTGTGGCCTTGCACCATCAGCTGGGATCAACTTGTCAACCATGGGAGTGGTGACACTGTCAGCCAATCCTTGAACTCCAGTCAAACCCCCTGATGACTGTAGACCCCGCTGCCATCTTGAATGCAACCTCCTGAAAGATCCTGAGCACGAACCACTCAGTGGAGCCTCTCCCCCATCCCTCGTACACAGAGATTGTATTAGGTATTGTTGTAGTGAGCCATTAAGTCTTGGGGTTATCTGTTCCACACCCCTGGATAACTCATTCACTGACGTGTCTTCGGCTCTTAACCCTGTGTCGGCCATGTGGGGGACATCTAGTAGATAGCTGTTTGTGACTATGATATTACTTCATAAGGTTGCTTTGCATGAGATAATCCATGGAAGTCCTTAACATAACATCTGGCATGGAGCAAGAGTCCAATAAATAACTACTATTGGCATCACCATCATCTTCGTCATCACCAATATTATTAGTCCATGTTGGTTTAGGGATAGAAGTGGGTAGGGTCTTTGGGAATGGGACTCCCAAAGAGCAGTGTCCGAGGAGGAAAAATAAAGGGAGAAGCAGCAAATCATAACAGGGTAGATGAAATAAAAGGAGGTTGATAAAGAAGAGAGGAGACTGTACATGGCCCTTGGAGTGGGGATCCTGGATCCACATCCTGACACTACCCTAACAACTGTGAGTCAGTGAGCAAGTTCTAGACTTGGGTTTCATCACTGTTAGATGGAGTTGCTATCCCCCTGCCCACCCTCTTGGGGTAGTGTAGTAGAAAGTAGAGCTGGGGGAGTCAGGTCTGGTCTGACTTTGCCCTTACTTGGTTGAGGTTGCCCTTGAAACCTATTTAGCACATTGTGAAAGAAAGGATTTGGATTCTGTAACAAGGGGGTTCCTTCCATCTCTGGTACCCTACGGTGGACTGTTTTTTTGCACATGGCAGTCCTGTGGGGACCAGATAAGGAGACTGTGCTTGGGCAGAGGGATGTTAGAGAGGAAATAGGCAGAGGGAGGTCCCAACACAATGCCGGGGTTCCCCCTCAGGGTCTAAAGTCCCAGCAAGTGCTCTAAGGTGCCCATATAGGAAGCCAGGCAAAGGGACATAGTCCCTCAGAAGCATACTGTTGGCCATGCTTATTGCATTTGGCCAGATTCAGTTCCAGTTCCTGAGTCCCCAAGCTGCACTGGCCATTAAAGATCTAGCTTATCATTTCTGCCAAGAAGAGGGAATTTTATGAAGATTTTTCTCTTCCCTCCACTTCTCTCTGGGTTTTCCGTCCCTTGCTAATGTTGCCAGCTTTACACGTGTAGAATTCACCCACTCGAGCATTGGCTGTCGGACATCTCTCCTGTGCTGGATTCTGGGAGTTTAATGGTGACCAGGAAGGGCACGAGCAGTGGTCTCATGAAGCCCAAAGCTTTGTAGGAAAGGGTTTTGGGGTATCCTGAGCGTTGAAAATGGTGATATCATGGGAGCAACCATCAGGGGATCTGAAGGTTGAGAATCAGGGAAAGTCTTCCAGCGGAGGAGTGTTGAAGATCCAGGCTCTGGCGTTTGGAGGAGGGTCTATGTGTCAAGGGCAGCTGGCTCCAGGGAGTCACTCCAACGGTGCCTGGTGGTGCAGGGCAGGAGGGCATTATGGCCGATCTTCAGCGGGCTTGAGTGAAGTGCCTCAGGTCCTCCGAAATCCGAGGTCACGGAGTCAGCTGATGGCCCAGTGGGAGTCTGGACTACTTCAGATGCTAAATACATTAATCCCCTCAAACTGGGGTGGCCGCCAAAGGGGATTTATGGATGCATGTATCTGGGAGTCCAGAAGTGGGGCTGACTTTAGAAGCCGGAAGTCTCCCTGATGGCTCATGTTCTCGCTCTCTCTTGGTCTCTCCCTGTCTCCAGACTTGCCTTTTTGTCTTTGCCCTTGTCTGTCAGAAGATGGACATTCTTCCAGTCCACGGACCTCGTAGCCGAGAAGAGAGTGGCTATAGGCAGTCCCAGGCCTACTTGGCCAGAGTGCACACAGAATCCCAGGGAAGGCCAGGGTCATCATCTAATCACAAGCCAGCGGTGGCAGCGCCGTAAAAGCCACTTGGAGTGAGTGAGAAGGAGGAGCCTTCAAGAAAAGGGGGCACAGGGGAAACCGCCATGTTTAATACTCGCTCGCCTTAGAATACTTGGCTGAGGAACATGAGCTCTTTGATTCTCTCCAGAATATCCTAACTCCTTGTAATTTGGCTCGGTTAAAATGTCATTGTGTTTGAAGTGTGTGCGTGTGCGTGTGCGTGTGCGTGTGTGTGTGTGTGTGTGTGTGTGTTTTCTGCTAAAGACAGACATTCTAAAGAGGGAAATTATTTTTTTTAATTAAGGTATAATTGACAAACATGATAGTAGTTTCGGGCATACGCACAATGATTCAATATTTGTATGTATTGCAAAATGGGCACCACAATAAATCGAATTGACACCTATCATCATACTTAGTTATAAGGTTTTTTCTTGTGGAACATTCTTGAGCTGGGTGATGGCTTTGGAGGTGCTTCTCCAACCATAATGTGCATACCCCTTATCGAGACACCCTGTTAACATGTAGGTTCTGACTCAGCGGGCCTGGGGTAGGACCCGAGAGTCTGCGTTTCCAACAAGCTCCCAAGTGTTGCTAACATAGCCCCACAGACTGTGTTTCATGCAGCAAGGATTTATGTCAATCGATATTAATTTGGGGGCTGGGGAAGAGGAGCAGGAAGCAATAAGTTTTAGGAGAATCAAGTCAAAATATCATCTCAGATTTGATCAAACAAAAAAAAGATCTAGAAATCACTGTCTTCTCTAGAAATGTTAGCCCAGGGGCGCCTGGGTGGCTCAGTCGGTGAAGCATCTGTCTTTGGCTCAGGTCATGGTCCCAGGGTTTTGGGTTCGAGTCCCTCATCGAGCTCCTTGCTCAGTGGGGTGTCTGCTTCTCCCTTTCCCTCTGCCCCTTCTCTTGCTCCTGCTCTGTCTCTCTCCCTTTCTCTCAAATAAATAAATAAAATCTTAAAAAAAAAATTTTTGGCCTCAGCTTGGAGGGGCAGTGGATACTGTGTGTGTGCCCGACTGTGCCAAGGCCTTGGCCGCTCCAGTCTGTGGGCCGTGAGTGGATGGATGGGTCTGGAGGCCGGGCTGCGAAGTGGCAATCAGAGGCCCCAGGAAAGAGTTAAACCCTCTGGCAGGCCGAGCCCCACAGTCCCAGGCAAACGCAGACAGAGGTGACGCGGTTCTAAGGGTTAATACTATTTTGTTTTCCAGGACTATTTGCTCTATCAGGTTAGTGCAGGCAGAAGGTCATGGGGGTCGGCGGCCCCCCTCAGCCGCCTCCCTTCTCTCCCCGTCCCCCTGTCTCCTCATTTGCAGCCTCACTGCCTCCTTTAATCGGATGACCTGAGACACTGAGCTTTCCGTGGGACATGCCCGCCGGCTCTCTGGGCTGTCCCGTAGGCCCTCAGAGGGGGGTGCAGGGGTGTAGGCTGAGAGGCACTTTGTGCGTGGGGAAACAGGCCACGGCGATCTGGGCTGCCGTCTCTCTGCACACAAGCAGACCAAGAAAGGAGTCCTTTGTCTTCCTTTGCCTTTTCTTTCCTTCTTCATCCTCTCTTTTTTCTTGTTTAAGAGGTGTTTCCTTCTTCTTCCTTCTTACCGTCCTCATTTCCCCCTTTTGGCCTTATTTCTGTGTGCATGGATTCTTTGTTTTCCTCTCGCTTTGTCCTCTTCTTCCTTTGTTTATAAAACTTCCGTGTCATGGAACTGGACTTTATGTCAGGCTTCAAATCCCAGCTCTGCCCCGGGGCAAATGAGAACCCAACCCTGGGAGTTCAAGACTCAGTTTCTTCGTTACGAAGTCAGGTTAATCATCCCGACCTCTGGGCTCACGGTTGACAGTTCATTTGAACATACATGTAAAGCCCAGGATCTCGTAAACAGTGAGTGCCCTATAAATGTTCATCTTTTCCAAGTCCTTAAGACTTTTCTCCTCCTTTTTCTTCCTTTAGCTGTATTTCTTTCAATAACTTTCTTTTACATTTCTGGAAGGTTCCTTAGAGGTGGAAGGCTTCTAGGCAGAAGGCATGGTGGTATGTTGACAAGGACCTGGGGACGCTACTTCAGAGCTGTGTCACCTTGGGCAGGTTATGGAAATTCTCTAAACTTTACCTCCTTCTTCTGCAAAATGGGGAGAAGAGTTCTTTCCCTTTGGGGAGTGGAGAAAATTAAATGAGATAATATGAGGTCATTGCCTACCATGGAGCCTGGTGGCCACTGCTTAGTTTCTCTCCTGCTCTTACTCCCAGGCCTTATTTCCATTACACACAACGGTGCTTAAGTGGACAGCTTAACCTATTGGTGTTAATCCCTCTGGTGAATAGTTTCCTCCTTCATCCATCCACCCATCTCTCGAGCCATCATCCATCCATTCATCCACCATCCACCTCTTCAGCCAGCCATCCATTCAGCCATGCATGGTCCACCCATCCATCGTCCATCCATCCGCCCACCTACCCATCTACTCATCCATCACCCAGCTTTCCATCCGCCCATCCATCATCTATCCGGCCAGCCATCTACCCATGTGTGCATATCTCCATCCACGCATCCATTCATTCATTTATTCCGAATGGTTACTAATCATTTAAAGCACCCTTTATCATAAAATTCTACGTGGCACTTCAGAACCAGAGGGAAAAAATTTAAAAAAAAGAAAAGCCGGTAACACCAACATGATCTGGGAGCCATAAGGCCCTTCCCTCCAGTCTTCTCATAGAGCAGGTGGGGAGGAGGGGTGGGACTTTGACCTTGAGGACAGGACCCGTGAGGTTGGGGACGTCTGTGGATTTCAGACTGGCTTCCCTGGAACCTAGGAGCCCCATGCTTGTGCCGGAGGGGTTCCTGGTGGAGTGGCTGCCACTTCTAGTGGGGCGGCTCTCCCTTTTATCTGCCTTTTATATTGGTCTCTGTTTAAGACACAATTTAAGAAAAATTGAAGAGTTCAAGAGACGTTTGATGGCAGGGTCCCCAGCTGGTGCGGAGACTTGGCGTCGTTCAGATTTGCTGCAGGGGCTAGGGTGCTTGGCACACACGTGGCTGGCCTTCTTTCTGCACCCCCTGCTCCCTTTAACTTATCAGTTGTATGTTCTACCCTCTCCTTCTTTTCAGTTCCAACTCTGCTCTGTCCTACAGCTTTATTAAAGCAGGAGCGTGTGGGGCTGAGGTCAGGAGTCTAAGTACCTGCCTTAGGCACTATTCCTTATACAACAAAAATATCAAATACCTTTTTCCTTCTCGGT
Organism: Nasua narica; assembly: GCA_028533885.1. NCBI lineage: Eukaryota > Metazoa > Chordata > Mammalia > Carnivora > Procyonidae > Nasua > Nasua narica. The sequence goes on along the minus strand of CM052808.1, from coordinate 10,099,942 downwards.
AAAAGGATAGAAGAAAAAAAAAAGTGTTGAGCTGCTAAGCATAGTTTTTTAAAGCGCTTGAAATCGGCACACTTTGCATACGCAAGAAAACTTCAGAAAGAGCTGTCTTCTATCTTGTTAACCACCGAAGAAAGAGGTAATCAATTCCTCACTCATCTAGATTTTGAGGGATTCTTACTGTACACCAGGCACTGTACCAACAATTACATGGATGAGTTCATTTAATCCAATAACAACTCTATAGGGTTGGTACTATTATTATCCCCATTTTTCAGGTGAAAAAGCTGAGGCTCAGAGATACCAAGGCACTTGCCCAAGGTCACACAGCAGTCAGAGCCACGGAACTCTGATTTGAACCCAGAAATTATGACCAAAATGCACCCTGCCTGCAATGGAAGGCCACTTCCGTGGTATGTGGTGGCCAAAGGGACATCGGAAGAGGAACCCCAATGAGGCTTTTGTTCTCATCTCTGCCTTAGCCAGGTCTTTATTTCCTCTTTCAGATTTTACAATGAGCAGCGGAGGGAATGATGGGGCTCAAATGTCCAAACCGAAAACGACTGATTCTTGGATTTAGAAGAAACAGAGTCCCTCAGAGCCCAAGGACTCCCTGAGAATCTTCCACTGCACGTGATCAGAAGTCACCACTTGCATCCGGTTGGGAGACAGAGCTGGTTTCACGTCGAGGGTTGGCCAGGCACTAACTGCATGATCCTGGGGCAGCAAATTCCTTCCTGGAGACTCCGCTTCCTCATCTGGAAGAGAGAATGGAAATAATGCGTAAGTCACCAGGTGATTCTGAGAGTTCTAGAATGTTAGGCGGAGTGCCTGGCATGCAATGACCACCCCAAAATATCAGCTGTCGTCATCACTGTCATCACTTTTTGTGGCTGTATGGGAGGGTGTGCGTGATGGGATCGCACTGAGGCTGAAATCAGAGACCTAGTCCTAGCACTAGGGGTAGAACCTGTGTAATAGAAGTAGGGTTTAGTTCAAGGATAGAGGTGAGTGCAGCTGCTTTGGGTTGGTTTTCAGTTAATGAAATCATGCCGCTATCATGGATATCAATAACCCCATTGTCTATTGAGCACTAATCAGGTATTGGTTATGACCTAATGCTTTGCAGAATCACCTTGCAGACTCCGTCTGCATAAGGCATATTTTATCCCCATTTTACAGATGATAAAACTTGAGGCAGTCCATCAACAATGATTTATGGAATACCCACTAGCTGTCGTCTGCTGTTTCAGGCACTATGGATATGGGGTGACAAGAACAGAGCTTCTGTCTTTGTGTATGAGCTCAGTTGTATTTGGTGGATGCGTACTTACAGATCAGGAACCCGTAGTCCAATGAGATAACTCCCAGCTCTGGTAAATGCTGAAGAAGAAGATTAGGGTAATGAGACAGAGGGTGGATGGTCGAGGTCAGGGAGAGAGGGGCTCTAGGGAGGTGATGTGTCGATCAAACTGTATGACACAAAGAGGCAATTGGAGATAAAAAGCATTCTAAAAAAAAAAAAATTAAAAAAAGCATTCTAAGCAGAAGAAGCTGCATATACAAAGGCGCTGGGGCAGGCAGAGGATAGAAAGAGCCGATTAAGGGATTTACATCCCGCAAGCTGTTTTCAACATTTGAGCCCATGGTTGGCCCTGCAACCAACATCCTGAACCATCCTATTTTCCTGCCTCCCTGGACGCTCCATCCACTGGCAAAGGCTGCCATTGAACTATGACTTTGCTGGGTGTCTGCAGGGAAGAATTCTCTGGAGCTGTCATTTTCCAGGAAGCAAGCACGACCACCAAGGATGCTCGTCTCAAGAGAGAGCTGCAAAACCAGGCCTCAGTGCTTGCTTGGCCAAAGACTAAAACTTCAATGAGAGATTGTGGGCATGTCCACTCTAAAGTGAGGTCACCCCAGCCCTGGTGGCTGCTAAATACCACATCCGGCCTTACCAAGAACGCCAAGCCTGAGCTGTGCATCTCTTATGATCAAAATGTGGGGAGAAGACACTCTGAAAGTCAGGGCTTCCTAAGTTTCAGTGTGCTCCTGAATGTCTTGGAGGTTGTGTGAAAATGCAGTTCTGATTCTGGAGGTCTGGGTCTCGGGTTCTGCATTTCTAAGAAGCTCCTGGGTAAGGCCTTGGAGTATACGTCCAAGAGCAAGAATATTCCAACACTGAATGTTCCAGAAGAAAGAAAAATGACAAAGCCATTGCTTATAGAGTATTAACTACTCTCCAAGTGTCATTTCTTTTTGCCCTCGCCACCCCACTGTGGCTCAGGCCTCGTCATTATCCCTGTTTTACAGATGACAACACTGAGGCATGGATGGGTTATGTGTCTTGCCCAAGGGCAGGGAAGCCAGCTGTCCAACGTCAAAGTGTGTTTCGCCGCTCCCTCTTTCACCCCCCTGCCTCTTCCACCTGGAAGACGGGAATTTGGAAGTGGATCAGGAGCTTCTCTCCGAAGTTGGACGTCACGATCGGAGGAATAGACGGTCATTTTAAGCAGATGCACACCGGGAACTTTCAGGATCACCTGTCAGGTGGGAATGTTTTCGGGCATTAGTCACCAAGATGAAACTTCTAATCCTATGGGGAAAGCACTCAGCGCTGTCTTTGAAGGGATTTTGAGAGCCAAGGGGGTTGTGTGTGTCTTTCGGGAATCCTAAAGTTCTCAGCTCACCCACTTCTCTAAACACATCAAAACCCCCAGGAGCAGGAGCCGGCCCCTGGCCCCTGCCTTTATGCATGTTACCGGCACGGGGACGGTTCTCCAAATTCTCACAGCAACCCCGTGAGGTAGGCATGGGCTGCATGAAGAAGTAATCATTTTGGAGCAACGCCTGTCTGGCTTTGTATTGCATTCTGTTGATCCTGCCACGGTTAGCCCAGCGATGGTTTGGACCAGCAGGGTGGCCGCCAGCTAGTGAAAAGAGCTGGGAAATGAAAGTTGTCTCCGGTAAAGGATAGGAGGATATGTACAGGGCCTCTCGTCCTCACACACGGGGACCCCTAACCTAGACCTAGAGGGGCTCATGGACAAGCAGTGTCCTCCCAGCTCGGGGTTAGAGGATGTCCACCCTCTCACTTGCCCACCCAGCCCCTCTCCATCAGCTGCAGCCTGGTCCAGCCAGGCCCCTTGTGGCCAAATCTTTCCCACTTTCTCAAGGCAGCAAATGATAATAAAACATCCACAGAGGCTGCCCCTCTGCCTCCCCGGCAAAGGGCACAGTTTACAACCCGGAAAGACACAGTTTGCCAGGAAACTCAGAAGCAAGAAGGATTCCCCTCTCCTCCCCCTTCCTGGTGCAGCCACTGCTGCCTCCCCCGCCCGGGGCCCCTCCCCATCCTTCCTCCTGCCTTCCCTGCTCACCCCCGCCCCCCAGGAGAGCGGAGGAACTTGGCAAGCCATCTCGTCGCCAATCAATCTGTGGTGTAACAATTAGCACTTAGGCACCACTCTTGCTAAACACACGCTTAGAAAACACTTAAAAAAAAAAAAAAAAGAAGGAAGAAGAGTCATCAGGGGTAGAAGCCGGAGCAGCACTGTTGGGGGGATGTCAGGGAGCGGAGCCAGGAGGAGGCCTGGGGAGGAAACGGATCAATGCGCTGCAGAATGGAAGGCATCTAATACCCTATTACTGACGAGGCCAAAGCACTTTGAAGCGTGTTTCCACCGTGAGCAATTAGTCTGCGAGACCGCAGGAGTTAAGCTAACACTGCGAGCCCCCCATCTCCCCTTCCTCCCCGCGAGCAGTTGGATGACACTTGCATTTGGTCGCGAGCCCCCGCAGCAGTGGCGCCAGCCTGCAGCCATAATGGGGCCCATCCGAGGCAGGCCAAATGCTCCAGCCTCCCAGAAGGCCCCCGCCGCCCCCCACCTGCCCCGGCCCCCTCCCCGGCCGCCCGCGCCCTGCGCGCCCGGTAACAGAATCCAGTCGACACGGAGTCTGTCTGCGCGCCTGCGAGCTGCCCAAATTGATTGTAATGGTTTTATCGCGCGCAGAGAGACCTGGCTGTTTTCTCGCCTCTGCTGTCGGCTTGCATCAACGCCCCGGGAAGGAGGAAGTGGGTCCTCATCGGAGGCAGTGGATCGGATGAAAGGCAACTTTTGTTTGTTGGCGAGAGGCTCACACAGCTTCCCCCGCCCGCCTGTCTCCGGGCCTGCTCAAGGCTGTTGTTTCTCTCCTGGCCTCCCAGCTTGTTGTGCCCACGAGGGACTCCATGAACCCCCGACAAACAGCGGGGGGCTTGGCAGAGGGTGGGGGGTGGGGGGGGAGGCTCCTTCCCGGAGGAGCCAGTTCTGGGCTCCTCTCTAAGCGCTGGAGTGTTTGGGGAAGAGGGTTCCAGCCGGGGTTGGAGAGAGAGACGACAGTCCTCGTCAATACTAATCACCACGAAGAACGAGGTGAAGATTAGCTGGCATCTTTGTGGGCTTAGCAGGAGCTGGCCCCTGGCCCCTGCCTTTACGCATGTTACCGGCACGGGGACGGTTCTCCAAATTCTCACAGCAACCCCGTGAGGTAGGCATGAATCCCCCCATTTTACAGATAGGGAAACTGAGGCATAGAGCGGGGATGAGACGTGGACAGGCTTACACAATAAGCTGGAAGAGTGAGGGAGGGAATCCGAAATCTGGTCCAGCTGATGCTGGTTCCTTCTCTATACTTGGCATGACTTCGTGGACTTTGTTGGAGGAAAAAGACACTGGTGTGATAGTCGCTCCAAGAACTGGGTATTCCCCAGCTGGGCACCTGTAACAACGCATAGGCAGCACCTCAAGGACAAGGATTCCTTTGTGCGTTCTGGGGACGGGTGGGGACTAGGTAGGGGGTATAGTCTCTTCTTAACATTTATCCCTTCTTTTTGCTTTGAAAGGAACTTCTGTATTTGGGAAGAGGGGGCAGCAAAGTTAAATGTCCGTTTGCAGGAACCGCTTTATGGTCATGTGGGAGAGTGGTTTTCTGCCTTGGAAGAAGGACCAAGTCAAAGCACTTGGCCTTAGAGAGTAGCTGTGGATTTCACTGTTGAGGGCAGCCCTAACCCAAATAACCCGAACGGTATGTAACCGATGTCGGCAACATCATAGACCGTGGGTCTGCAGAAAAAAGGACAGGAACGAGCAGTTCTTTACATTGAACCGGCAGATACATGGACTTTTGTCTATGTTCTTACAGATTTCTTTCCTCCTCTTCTCCCATCTCTTGCCCTGTTGGTTCCATCCTCATCTCCTATTTCCTGTTCTCAGGCTTCCACGCATCTCTACGCTGAGTCTGGGGTGAGGTCAGCTGCCTTTGGTACCCCCTAGCGCAGTAGGAGGAACTATGGGAAATCACTAAAGACAGCGTCAGAATCCCCAACCCGAGGTGCTGACCTCTGCTTTTCACAGGAAGGCACAATGGCTCTCATTAGCCTCTCAGCATCAGTGGCGATTTCTTGCCTACATTCGGGATGAAATCTCCGAAGCCAGCCACAAGCTGAAGGGACGATATGAAGACCCAAAGGGGTCTAAAGAAAAGAAGGATGTGGCCAGGGTCAGAAAGGAGACAGCAACAGGAGATGGGATGGGAGAAAAAAGTCAGGGCTCCTGCCCCACCTCCGGGCAGGACCCAGGTCTGTGTGCTGCGTGGTAAAGAGCAGCTCCCTTTCTCCAAGAGGACAGTGGGAAGGCCAGGCTTTGATACTCCCCAGGGCCCACGTGCTCTACGGTCTCAGCGTGGGAGCACGCAAAGGCTGGTCCTATATGAGAGCAGGTGCCGCGAAGGGTGAAAGGGGAGAAATGCACCTTCCAAGGGAAGGGTCGGGAGGTGGCTTTCTCTCGCGCCGTAAGAGCAGTGCTGGGAGCAGAGGAGTGTCGGGAATAGGGCTGGGGGGAGGTGGGACGGGAGAATACTGGGGGCTAGGCCTGGTGAGCTGTAACCAACGCAGCTCCCCTTTACCACTCAAAACAGTGAGAGCAGGGAGCTTGATTGGAACCCCAGCAGGACCCTGAGACTGGCTTATGTGGTGAGTTGGTGAGCCCTTCCCCTGGGGAGGCACCGCAGGAACTGAGTCCCGAGCACGTGGCTCGGTGTCCCCGAGCTGCCGTAGCCCTAGCGCCAGGAACAGGTGGCTTAAATAATCCAGGTTTATTCTTTCACAGTTCTGGATGGTGGAAGTCCCAAAGCAAAGTATCAGCGGGGCCGTGCTCTCTCTGGAGGCTCCAGGGGGAGAATGTGCTCCATGCCTTTCCCTTAGTGATTGCGGTTGCCAGTAAGCCTTGGCCTTCCTTGGCTCTGCTCTCTGCCTCTGTGCTCACACACGGCTCTCCCTGGGGGTCTTCCCTGTCTTCCCTTTGTACAATTCTGTCTCTGGACACCAGACATGCCGGATCAGGGTCCACCCGCGTGACCTCCTCTTAAGTGGGTGACATCTGCCAACGCCTTATTTCCAAACAAGCCCATATTCACGACTCTAGGGGTTAGGGCTAACTTTGAGGGGGCACAAAATCCAACCCATCGAATCATGGGAAAAGTAAGCCCATTGTGGAAGGGGTGTAGGCACCGGCCCCAGATAATGAGTCAGGCAGTTTGGGACTGTCCCGCATCACATCCCACAGGCCTGTTTCTGAAAAAGGGACAGTCGTTGGCAAGCTGAGACTCAAATTGATAGCATCCTGCTCCAGCAAGGGCCACACCCTCTGTGAGCTGCAGGGACTGCTCAGGCCAAGGGTAGGAGAAGCCCAAAAGCCAAGGGAAGAGTGAATGTCCCTGAAGAAAACCTTCAACCAATGGGAGGGTCTAATGGCTTGATCTAAGATTAAATACCTTCCCTCGGTCCTCTGAAGGGACCCCTCTGGGATGCATTCTCCATCCTTCTCAAAGGATTGAAATCCCATTGCCTACAGCAGCTACCTCAATGCTGTGCTTGTTGTGGCTTCTGCTTCTTCCTTCTCTTACTCTTTCCACTCCCTTGAACTTGAGTCCTAGAATCACCTTGACCTCCTCCACCCCAACTTGACTCCCATCCTGCCCCCATCACCAATAAAGCTACCTATTTCCAAGTCCTTGTCTCAGGCTCAACTTCCAGTGGATTCCAAGCTGAGAGAGGCCTGGGCCCTAGAGAGAACTTGGATCATTTTTTTTCCCTGATCTAGGGCCTAGCTCTGCTCCTTAAGCAATGACGATAATAAAACCATTTTCCACATGCCTCATCTGTTTTGATCCTACCCTAGTGGGTTGAGTGGTGCCCCCCAAAAGACATATCCACAGTCTGGCTTCTAAAATCTCTAAATATGGTCTGACTTGGCAAAAGGGTCTTTGCAGGTGGAATTAAGCTGAGGATCTGAGATGAGAGCATAGCGTTTTAGCAGCATAGTGGATGACAGGTGTCATTCATTGAGACAAAATAAGAGACACAGAGGGGAGAGGGACACACAGACGAGAAGATGACGTGAAGGAGGAGGCAGAGAAGGGAGTGCGATATATATAAACCAAGAAACTCCAGGGATTGTTGGCACTCACCCAGCTGTAGGAGAGAGTTGCAGATTTCCCTCACAACCCTCGAAAGGAACCAATACTCGATCTCAGATGTCTGGCTTCCAGAATGGTGACAGGATCAGTCTCTGTTGTTTGGAGCCACCCCATTTGTGGTAGTTTGTGACAATAGCCCTAGGAAACAAATTCTCTGTTCGTTGTTGCCATATTAATATTACACTTGCAAAACAGAGGTTTGGAGAGGTTAATTTATATGGCTGGTGGAGAGCAAAATCTGCATTTATTTTTTATTTTTTTTTTAAAGATTTTTTTATTTATTTATTAGAGACAGAGACTCAGAATGAGAGGGGAGAAGGTCAGAGGGAGGAGCAGACTTCCCGCAGAGCCGGGAGTCCGATATGGGACTTGATCCCGGGACTCCAGGATCATGACCTGAGCCAAAGGCAGTCGCTTAACCAACTGAGCCACCCAGGCGCCCCAAAATCTGCATTTAAATCCAGTTTTGTGTAGCTCAAAATCCTTCCCTTAAACATTCTTCTCGACCTTCTTCCTCAGAGAAGTTATTGCATTTCCTCTGGTTTTGGGGAGACTCCTGAGGCCCAAGAAATTCTGTTTTAGGGCCCAGGTGACCCAAGGCCTGGAGAGGGAAGATCATGAATAAATTTGCTAAATGAGGCCTCCCCCTGGGTGCTCTGAGCAGTAACTGGGAAAGACAATAGCCCGAAGGGTAAGGGGTGAAGGGTGATGCTGAGGGCAGTAGGGGCCAGGAAGTTTTGAGTATTTAAGTTTTGAGTATTTAAGTTAAGTTATGCAGCCTCATAAAGGTCTGGAAGCCAAGAGAACTGGGAGGAATCGAATGATTTTTGCAACCAGTATGGCGCACCTTTGCTGTATAGAGGTCTTCTACAAGTCAGATTTCAGAAGGAAAGTTCACCAAGAGAGTGGGGAAAGGGCCGGACAGTGAGGTAACTTCCGTGTGACCAGAGGCTGGGAAGGAAGCAGGCACAGGTTGGGATTAGGACTTGGAAACAAAGTGTAATTTCAGCTTCTTGTGGATAGTCACTTGGCCCTGTGGAATAGTGACCATGCAGTCATGTGGCCCATGGCCAAGCCAGCTGGACTCCCAGGGCAGAGACTCTCCACTGCCCCTCCATAATGGGCTATGCAAGAGTAAAGGCGATTGAGCAGTTAAAGGAAAAAGTTTAGATTAGCTGGGAGGAAAGTCTTTCTCAACATCGGGGTGAGTCAATGGAAAATCCGGCTTCTAAGTGGAAAGGCGGGAGCCCAGTCCCCCAGATTATAGGCTCCATTAGTGATGGATCCATTAAGGGAGTTCTTTGAGCCTCACACGGTGTCTGCAGCGAGAGTCTTTTCAAATAAGAGAAAGAGCATGTTTTTTGGAGGAGAAACAGTTGCACAAGGGTGTATCATCAAGAAGAGAAGGATGTGCGTCAAACTCTACCTTCCAAGGAAGATGAGGGAAGGTGGTGAGAAGGTGAACAAACTGGTTGCAAAGAAGAGACGCACCTGATCCACTGAAACCCTTGCTGTCAAACAGACACCACACATTGCTCTCTCTGCCTCCACTGCCCACGGCAGACATCACTAATCTATCATTCTACTCTTTCCATCGGCATCACGCGAAGGTCTTGTTTCTGGAGATATGGGATGAGGCAGGCGCTGAGAGAGGTGGGATGAGAGATGAAATCACCTGACCCTCTAGCCTTTAGGGTTCGTTTTAGAGAAGGGCAGGGAAGTGTGGAAGCACAGGAAGCCATAGACACGTGTGCCCCGACGCTTCTAAGACCGGGATACGGAGCAAGGCTCCTGGAGAATGGGGCCAATGGCTCATTTCCATTCTGGCCCTGCAGTCATTCTGGCTATTTCCTCCGGCATCTCAGATTCATGCCGAGAGGAGCAGAGAGAGAAGGAATCCAGTTGGGATAATTTGTTACCAACCAATATGGTGTGCCTTTATAGGACAGATTGTCCCGAAGAAAACTGACGGATGGCTGAGTCCTATGATGAACAGTCTTTTAGCTCAAGTGGCAGTTCTTAAATTCAGTGGTCAGCAAACTTTCTGTGAAGGGCAAGATAGTAAATATCTTACGGTTTGTGGGCCACGCAGTGTCTGTCACAGTGATTGGACTCTGTCATCGGAACGCAGAAGCCTTCCTAGATGCCACATTAACAAATGAGCACTGCCGTGTCGCAATAAAACTTTATTTACAAAACCAAGTGCCTATAGCTTGCCAACCCTGTTTTATTGGATCCACTGTGGCCAGGTAGCAGGATCAGAGATCTCGATAATGACATCTTTATGCAGAAGAAACTGTCCTCAGAAGAAAACTGTACTCTTTGTGCGTTGAACATCTTATGAACTTTCTGGGGTTGAGCTCAAGTCAACAGCTGCTGTTTTGTTTCTCGTGCACAGGTTCTAAGAGACCTGGTGGTTTCCAGGGAACCGAATTCCATTTCTCTTTGACTTTTTTTTCTGGAGCCCTCCTCCAGTGGTCATGTCCTTTCTGTATATAATAGGAATGGAAAAGGTGGCATGCGTACCGTGATCCCCCATTGCCTCACCTGTGGCAGACATCACCAATCGATGACAAGACTTCCCCCCACCCAGTACATGCATGCCTCAGCATCCTTCTTAACCTAAAGCAGTCGCAACCAATCCCTCAGAGGTGGCTCTCAAACTGAACCATGTTTGCTATGATAGGAAGAAAGAGAGAGTAGAAGCAGAAACTGTTCTAGAAACCAGAAGCAGAAAATGTTTTGAAAATAGACAAGTCCGAAATGGCATTCAAACTAGGAGTCCCAGCTCCTCCATGGCCGACATCCTGTAGACAGACCTTGGGCAGAGTAAAATGAATCTCCCTATCGAGTTCAATATTTTTTCCCCGTTTTGGAAGATGTTCTCACTGTGGTCACTCTTGAGGGGTCCCCGAAGCTGGGATCCAGCTGCTTCCTGGGGGAGGCTTTGGGCCGAGTCTGGCAAACCTTTCCAGCTGATGCTGGGAGGAACATTTCAGTGCAGACCCGTCCCAAAGCTCCAAAGCCAGACCCGGCGATATAGTCAGTGTTCCCACACATGAGGCCCAGAGCCTGGGTGGGCAGCCCCCACTGAGTTCTTCCTGCTGCTGGAACGCCTTCTATTCCGGGCCCACCGAGTAGAAATGGCACCTGGAGGAACTCTGCTCTTAATGCTTCCCCTCCGGTCACCACCTTCCAGCTCACATTGCCGAGAGGAGGAGAAATCGGCTTTTAACACCATCCAGTGACCCTCTGTAAGCACCTTCTCCTGCATTTGATCTAACAAGGTGGGGACAGGTCAGTTCTGGCCTCGGAAGAGTGAAAGCCTTGTCAACAGGCGGTTCGAGCCGTGTGGGAATGGGGGGGGGGGCGGGTAATCGGAGGCTTGGCTGGCCGGGGCAGCCAGAGAGCTCACCTGGAAAATATTTCAGAAGCTGTCACAGGCATTCTGAGTGCCGACAAGATGTGTCGGGGAAATCCACCGAGTGCTTTTAGGAAGCAGTCATTTTCTCGCACAGAATCTTGCTGGCTTTCTAGTTAGGGGCCCAGAGGGAGCTGGCTGGCATTGAAGAACGAGCCAGAAGAATTGGAGCAGCAACTTGGGGGGAAACGGCCTCTCTAGCGCTGGAACAAAATCTTACCCGATTTGCTCTCATTTCTCTCCTCCCCTGACTTTGCTGATGCACGTAGCAAATGATTTGACATCCACGTCCTCCATCTGCAAAGGAGGGGCAGTGTTTCAGAGCCTGGGTTTAGATCTGTGCTTCTTGGGATTGAGTCCCAGACCCACTACCTACGGGCTGGGTGACGTCTGCCAGGTGACTCAAACTCTCTGTGTCTTTGTTTCTTCATCTCGTAAAATGGTAAGAATACCAGTGCATCACTGATGGGGTTGTTATGAGGGATAAAAGAGTTAGTTCCAGGAAAGGGCATAGAACACAAGATGAACAGACTGGGGGATTCATTTGGTTTATATATATATATTTTTTGAAGTCAAGCTTATGAATGTGTAATTTACATCCAGTGAAATACACCCTTTCACTGATGCCTTCACTGATGAGTTTGATGAGTTCCAAAACATATTTATGATGATGTGACCAACACAATCAAGATATAGCACACTACCATCACCCTACAGAGTTCTTTCATGCTTCCTGCCCTACCTGGGACCCCAAGCCCTCCTGGCAATACCTGATCTGGTTTCTGCCCCTAGAGTTTAACCTTTTCCAGGTCCTATAAAGGAAATCGTTCTGTACGTAGCCCCGTGTGCTCAGTGTCTTTCACAGGGCAGAAGCCTTTTGAGATTCGCCCCTGTCGTCGTGGGTACCAGCACTGTGTTCCTATGCACGGCTGAGCAATATTCCATCACGGGACCGTTCCACACTTTGTTTACCCCTGCATCATTGGATGGACATTTGCACTGTTTCCAGTTTGGGGAAATTATGAATGAGGCTGCGGTGACCATTCGCACGTGAGTCTTTGTGTGGACATCTTTTTACGTCTCTTGAGTGAATACCTAAGCGTTGCGTTGCGAGTGTCCTCGATCGAAGGGTATTCAACTGCCTGCGGAACAGCCAGACGGGTTCCCGAAGTGGCCTCTTGCGTTTTGCATTGTGAGCGGCGGCGTCTGAAGGTCCCTTCGCTTCCTATTTGCCGGCTTCGTCTTTTTTTTTTTCCTTTTTAATTTTGCCTTCCTAGCAAATGTGTAGTGGCATTGCATGCCTGGCGTTTTGAGCTTGAGCTTCCCAATGACCGGTGACGATGAGTGCCCTTTCTCGTGCTTCTTTGGCAAACCCATCTCTTCTTTAGTGAGCTTTGGGCTTTTCAGGACGGCCAGCCACCTCTTTGGTCTCCATCGCCATGTATGTTTGCTTGGAATTGTTCTGTTTTGAGGGACTGATGGACCCACGGGATGGGAGGGTCTAAGTAGGTAGCAGCTTTAGCCGCTTTAGCTTCCTATCGGTGGGTCTCGCGTCCTGCCGCGTCGGCGTCATCACAGGGCTCTGCTCGGCGGCCCCTGGTAGCTCCAGGGGCTCTTCTCGTTGAGGAAAGACGGTGTCAGTGCCCCAGAAAACTCAAGCCCACCCACTTCCCTCCTGGCTTTCCCAGACAGCACTTTCCGTAGCCAGTCTGTGGCCAAGGGTGGACTTGGAGACTGGCCAGCTAATACCTAGCCCGTGCTCCTGCCCTTAGGGCTAGTGCAGGGGGGTCTGTGCTGGCTTCATGGAAGAAGGGGGAGGGACAACTGGGTCCTGTGCACCATTAGTCCTGGGGCCCGTGCTTCAGAAAGCTCTACTCTGCCACTCTTGGTTTGTGCCCCTTCCAATAGGAAGAGATGTCCATGAAGCCAAGGGGGAGGCTTTGCTCTGAGTATCTGGACTCCTAAATTCCACGGTCTCGTGGCTCATGCTCCCTCCAGGGTCTGCACAGACCTCCTCCTGTGCTCCTGGGGTAGGCCTGAGGAGCGGTTGGTTGGGGAGGTGGGGTCTCGGTGGAAGCTGGATGTGTCATCTAGGAGGTCCGTGTGTGTGCATTTTGAGGCCTTGGGGTGTGGGAGGCAGGAGCCATGCCGGGGGCGGCTGTCCTAGACCACTGGAGAGCCTAAGAAAGTTTGGCAAGGCCACAGAAGGCCAAGTCTTCCAGCTAAATCTGGCGGTCACTGGAGTCCCGTGCCTCCTGGGAGCAGACCTGCCAGAGTGTGGCTGCCACTTGCAGGCCCGGCTTGGAGGCCGCCCCCGGCGAGCGGGGCCTCTGTGCCAGGGCTGAATCGGACGCCAGCACTCAGCCCTGGGACCCTTGGTCAGTTTCGGCGCTTGTAGGCAGAAGTCTTCAGGTTGCACGTTCCTGGCCTCTGAGCCCCGGGACCCCAAGTGTTAGGGGCGGGCATGTCCCAATCCCCAGGGAAAAGGCAGCTCCTGGAAGAGTGGGGAGGGGACACTGGGGAGCCCTTCAAAGACCACCAGGAACCTAGGACATTGAGGATGAGAAAACCGACACGCTCTTGCCCGTGTGGTGTTGGCCTGAGCTCCCCTCAGCCAGGCACATCCGAACTACCAATCACTAGGCGCCCATGTGGCTCCGTCGGTTGAGCGTGGACTCTTGGTTTCAGCTCAGGTCATGATCCCAGGGTTGTGGGATCAAGCCCCGTATCGTGCTCCACTGGGCATGAAGCCTGCCTGAGATTCTCTCTCTCTCCCTCTCTGCCCTTTCCCACCTCTCTCTCTTTCTCTCTCTCTCTCGCTCTCAAATAGATAAACAAAATCTTAAACCAAAAAAAAAAAAAAAAAAAAAAGAACTACCAATGAAAGGAAGGCAGTGGGCCCCAGCCTCTTGTCTTCTCTCTGGCCGAGGTTTGAGTAAGCTCTTTCCCTCGCTATCCTGTGACCCGCTAGGGAATCTTGTGAACATACAGGTCCTGAGTCCACAGGTCTGAGCCAGGGGAGCCACAGTGCTCCTGTCTGAGCTCCCAGAGCACGCCCCCCCACCCACTGCAGGTGCCTGGGCCACGCCTGGAGCCACTGGGGAATGAAATAGGTGCCCGGGAGAAGGTAGCTACGATGACCACCATCTCTTCCTCAGAAGAGGGCTGTGTAGGTCCTTCGCTCAGTCTCCCCCAGACATTCCCCAGTGGGGTCATTTCCGCAGAGTGGTGGCCAACTCAGGAACAATGAAGTGACACAAGGCGGTGGTGCAAAAGGAGGCTGATGGCGGACATGTGCTTCCCTCGGCAGGTGTGGGGCGAGCGGGGCCAGCTGAAGGGGAAACCTCTAATTGGCGAGGGAAGTCACTCAGCTTAAACAGGATGCAGGCGGAAGGCCCCATCCAGGCTCCGCCGTGGCCTTGGGGTTGTGGCCACAAGGAGTGAAGGAAAGTGGTGTCAGGAGGTCGAGCCTTTCCTTAGGGCTGAGCAGCTGCACTGGACTTCCCAGTGCAGAGAGGGCGTCCCCTCTGCAGGGGGGGTGGCGGGGGGGGGGGCGGGAGGGAGGGGTTCTTCTTGAGTGGTGCATGCGCACTGAGTCCTGTTTAAACAGCACCTGCCACTGGGCCGTGAATCTATCACGGTTTTAAAAATTCTCCATCCGTGTCTTAGGGCTGTTGGAAAAAATCCCCAGAACTTGTGGTTTCACACAGCAGATGAATACCCTCCCATGCTTCTGCAGTTCAGAAATACGCAATTAGGATCCTGGGGTCAAAGTCAAGGGGTTGGCAGTTCCTCCTCCGGAGGTTCCGGGGAGAATCCATTCCTTGCCTCCCCCAGTTTCGGGTGGTGGCTTGGCTTGTGTCAGCATCCCTCCCAGACCTCAAGACCAGCAGGGGAGCTCTCTGCTCCCTCTTCATGTCATTTTCTCCTCTGTGTGTGCAAAATCTCCCTTTCTGTCTCCCTCTTACAATGGATGTATTTAGAACCCACCTAGATGATCCGGGGATAATCTCCCCATTTTAAGATTCTTAACTTCATCACCTGTGTAAAGACTCCTCCTTTTTCCATCTAAGGCAACATTACAGGTGCCAGGGATTAAGATGTGGCCGTCTCTGGAGGGGGGCATTCTGCAGCCTGCCACACTATGTGTCTCTCCCCTTTAGGCTATAAACGCTCTGAAGGCAGGGATTTTGTCCCCTCTTGCTCACTATTCTGGCCTCTACGCCTGTAGCCATTCCTAGTATACAGGGGAGGCTGGGTAAACGTGTGCCGAATGAATGACTCAGTGAATGAGTCTGTAAGTCAGAGGGTAGGGGTTTGCTATTCAAAGGAAGCCTGCACAGAACCCTTGGTGAAGGGTTGTTTGATAATCTGGATAATTGCCTTCAACTCAGGCTCTGAAAAAGTAAGCTTTCCAGCATCCCGGTCTCTGAGTGGCACGCTCCCTCCCTCTGCAGCTTGGGATGTTCTTACAAAAAGCAGCAAAGGATTGGTGATGATCCTTGTTTGTTTGTTTGTTTGTTTGTTTCAATCAAGTAAAAGCAAAGGCCCTTAGCTAATGTCACGATCCCTGTACTTTTTCGGACCTAAACTGCATTGAAAGTGTCCAAGCACAGCCAAACATGCCAAAACATGGCCCTGAGCCCCGGTGGTGGTGCTGGGTTTTGGAACACAGACCGCCTGAGTTCAAATCTCAGCTCTGCCACTTCTCAGCTCTGTGATCTTCTCAGCGAGTTCCTTTTCCTCTCGAGCCTCAGTTTCTTCATCTGTAAAGTGGGACTGATCGGCATCTTTATCTCCTCAGGTTGAGGTGAGGATTTCCTCGCTAGGTGAATATTTACTGAGGACCTAGTGTGTGGACCGGCTGCACAGTGTGAGGAGGACGAGCCTGGGCCCTGCTTGCCGTGAGCTCACGGGCTCTCTGGGAGATGGGGAGTGCGAGGGCTCTGCTGGGCTGGGCCACGCGGCACGCAGCCCCGCTCGGGAGATGTTTGTGGTTATTCTTAGAAGTAGAGATAGTCGTCACCGTTTCTCTCCTCATTACCGGGCACCAAATCTGCAACCATGATTGTTTTTCCTACCCGTGACTTTAAGAAGAGTCCCCACGTGTCGGAACCGAGGGACTGCCCTGGGGTTCATACGGAAAGAAGTCTTGTCCTCGAGGGCTGATAGAGATGGGAGAAATTGCTTTGTCATTTGATTAGAGAGGAGGGAAAGAAAATGACCAGGTTGGGTCATTTTCTTGGACCTGTGACAAGAGAAGTGTACCAAGTGGATTTAGGGATCAAAAGCCTGAGTCACCCTGGGTGCGTGATAATGTAGAAAGACTTTCCTTGCATGTGGGCTGAACTCTGGAATTTGTTCCAGGAGGGAAGTGGGCTGTGCACACCGGAGCAGAGACAGTGTAAGGCTTCAGCTGCAGGGAACTCTGTTACAGTTGAGGACTTTTGGATGAGGAAGTGAGACGAACCTTTGAAACACGTTTGGCATGAAATATCCTTGTCTTTGTTTCTCTAGATGGTGACAGCAGAACCATAGCTGCATGGCACCTAATTTTACTGTTACTTCTTTTATTTTCTTTCTCCTCTCACCTCACTAGATCATGATCTCCCTGAGGGGGAAGAGCTGTGTGTCTCTTGCTTAGTAAGTACTTACACTAGGAGTATATTTGGCTACAGTTAAGAGAAAACTCAACTCTTACCTGACTTCAATAAACAATGGTTTATTTTCCTTACATAACAAGAAGTCCAGAAGGAGATGGTATTGGAATTAGTTTAGGAGCTCAAGAATCCCTCTGTGATATTCTTAGTGTCATCTGTGCGTAATGCCTCCTGGTCACAAGATAGCTGCTCTGCCTCCAGGCATCACATCAGCTTCCCAGGCAAAAAGGGGGGTAAAGGGACAAAAAGGTCTTAACCATCCCTATTTTCATCAGGAAAGGGACTCTTTTTAGCAGATATCTGTTTTAAATCCCATTGGCCATAATGGAATCCTGTGGCCAGCCGGGAAGACTAGGGAATAAAGTATTATCTTTTTCGTTATTACAAAATTATAACTGTACATAAAGTCCATGGAAGGGGGGTTGGGAATAAGTCTTGAGAATGAATTTAAAAAGGAAGCAATTGGGGGCACCTGGGTGACTCAGTCAGTTAAGTGTCCAATTTTTTATTTCAGCTCAGGCCATGATCTCAGGGTTGTGAGACTGAGCCCCAAGTTGTGCTCTGCACTGGGTGTGGATCCTGTTTAAGATTCTCTCTCCCTCTTCCTCTTCCTCTCGACCTCACCCCCAAATCCCTGCTTGCTCTCTCTCTTAAAAAAAAAAAAAAAAAGGAAACAATTGGAAATTGTGCTGAGGATGAATGAATGAGCCATTTGGTGACCGAATAAGGCCTCCATAGTGATCAGTGCAGCAGTTCGCCGGAATCACGTGTCTTCCTGATGCCCACAAAACCTGATGTGGATCCTGGAGCAACTAAGATCATCAGACATTAGCACCCAAGGATATTAGCATTGGATGGTGTTTGATTTTAATACGTGCATTTGCTCCTTCATATTAGATGAGCTCCTCTTCAGGGTGGGTCCCTCTTTAACTTGGACAAGAAAGTCTTACTTTGGTGCATCCAAGTCTCTTGGAGATGCCATGGGGGATGGCTGCAAAGGGACCAGGGAGATGCAGGGCTATTGGGTGTCTCTGAAGTAAAAGGAGGCAGTGCTCGGGGTCCCTGTCTTGCTTTCAATCTTAATTAGTTCTCTTTTGTCCTTGCCCCGTCTTACAGAGTTAGCCAGTGTTTTGCCCTTGAGCCTTGAGTCCTTGCAAAGGCAAGATGGAAGTTCAACTGGATTGAATTGGGGCATCTCTGCCCACCGGCTCCTTCTCCTGGGCCCTTGGGGATGGATGTTTAGCCAAGACCTTGTCCAACGGGAGCATCTTGGTCCAATAGCCTTTTGTTGGAGGCCCGTGGGGATGAAAGCCTGGCCACTTGTCCAGAAGTGGAAACACGTGTGACCTTGGCCAAGTTACTTGACTTCTCGGAGCGTCAGTTTTCTCCCCTGCATTGCTTGCTCTGAAATTCAAGCGAGACCATGCATCTGGAGCGTCTACAGCAGTGCCCGGCACCTAATAAGCATGAAGAAAACCAGGGCCCCTCTTCCTCCTTCATCTTATAGTTATTACAGTGATAACGCCCATAGTTGGAGAAGCATGGGTTTGGCTGTATGATCAGTTTAGCTTGTTCTACACCTACAGCTTTGTTACGTGTACAAGGGATGATGGTAGAGCTCCCCGGGGTTGTGGGGAGTTAGAAATCTGTGCTGAACAAAGCCCGTTGATACAGAGAAGATACACAGGCGGGATGCGTTCAACCCAGAATGAGCAGGAAGGTGGGATTCAGGACGAGCCCCGGCCGCCTGGGGCTCTGGCTGGGGAAGTGCTAGAGAGTCCCCAGCCTGGGCTGGGCCAGGGGACAGGCATCGCATCCAAGGCTGTGTCCTAGGGGAGGAGGAGATGTGTCTCATCTGATTGCCCTTTCCCTAGTGAGCCCAGGACTCGAGAGTGGGTCTTAACAGTTCGAGAATGGAGAGGCGCTCTGGGCGGAAGGGAGTAGAGTAGGGACCAGCAGGGTAGCACCCACCCCCCCAGGATCCACGGGGCCCCGGTTCAAGGAGGTCAAGCCTGCATGGGCTCCAGCCTGAAGTCCCACCCTGCTTTCATCACTCCCTCTGCCTGTTGGACTTCACACTATTTTTACTCAGTCTTTCTGAATCTGGGATCCCCATGTCTTCCTGAGGAGCAACAAGCATTTGTAACAGCAAAAGGCTACTGGTTACCTACCTTGTGTCTTACAGCGGGTCTGTTCTCTGCCCTTCCTGTGATCCCAGCTGACTCCTGCAGCCTTATGAAGCTGATACTCTATTAGCTTCCTTTGACCAATGGAGAAACTGAGGCACGGAGAGATGAAGTGACCCCACTGGTGTATCAGCCCGGGTGGGAGGACACGAGAGGCCCAAACCCTCGCCACTGGATTCTTCGACAAGCAATTGCACAAATCATCCATCCTCCGCAAATGGGATGCATCCTAAGAAAAGAAATGTACGAGAGGACCCAGACTTCCCGATTAGGGGGCAGGGGTAGAAAGGGAGGCAGTTCTGTGCTAGCAACATTTTCCCTCAGGCACTCGTGTCTCCGCGTTTCTGGTTGCGAGGCTCCATTTCTCACATGGAAACATCGAGGCTGGGAGGTAGGCTGGGAGCGGCTCCTTCGTGGCATGATTTCTGAGGCTGTGCGGTGTGGAAAGCTACTGTCTGATCAGTGGTCAGAAAGGACCAAGCGTGGCCTCACTGGGTGCCTACCTAGGTGGACTGAAGATTTCTTAAGCCAAGGTTTCATTAATTTCAGGAATGTAGCTGGAGGAAAGGAACAGTGTGTCTCTGCCAGGAAGCCACACAGAGGTATGGCCTCATGCGTCAGCCTGTTGCAATCAGGCCAGGGGGAGGGGACCGTTCTCCCCTCCCCAGACCGCTGGCTCTTTGCACGGCATCCCCAGGGCCCCTGGCGGGTGTGCACGCACTTTGCAGAGCTGCCGTCCACGGTCCGCTGTCACAGCTTCAGGAGGCCACCCTCCCACCCGCTGCTCCCAGCCCGGGAGCCGGGATCCTCAGGCAGGCCCATTTGTGGGAGACCCGGGATGGCTCCGGGAGCCGCCTCCGGCTCAAGAAACCCACGACCCTCGTGGAAGCGTCCACAGACAGCTCGTGAGTCTAGCTACTCACCCTTCCCTCCTCGCCTCCAGCACAGGGTCAGACTTGATTTCCATCTGACCGGCTCTCAGGCTTTCGTGCTCCCTCCTGATTTTTCTCTCACAGGCCCTTCCTTGAAGATTAAGAATATCTGTATATTCCTGGTGCGATTGCTCTCTTCTTGGTACCTGCATCTTGGAGGGCCAGAGCTAACACAGCCAAGGGAGAGAGGAACAGTGTCCCGGCTGGAGGCCGCTTTCTCTCCGCTCTTAATGAATTGAGAAGCCAGTAGCAGTTTTGAACGACTTCCCCAAAAGCCCACACTTAACACTTGGAGCAAAAGCAGATGATGAGCAGTGACATTTATCAGGATGAAGGCTGTATATCCAGATCCTGAATATTTGATCCAAAAGGACTTTTTAAACACTTGAGTCTTTTTTGCGGCGTTCCTGCACCAGGCCGGACGGGGTCTGGCTGCGGGCTCACGGATGCTGCCTGCGCTCCTCGCTGTCCAAGTGAGGGACGTAGGCAAATCAGTTACCCTGCAGAGCCTCAGTCTCTCCAGCTGTAAAACGGGGCTGATCCAGGGCGCCTGGGTGGCTCAGTTGGTTAAGCAACTGCCTTCGGCTCAGGTCTTGATCCCGGAGTCTGGGGATCGATTTCCACATCGGGCTCCCAGCTGCATGGGGAGTCCGCTTCTCACTCTGACCTTCTCCCTTCTCATGCTCTCTCTCACTCTCTCTCTTTCCAAATAAATAAATAAATAAACAAATAAATAAAATCTTAAAAAAAAAAAAACGGGGCTGATCCACGTTCCCCTGGAAAGGCAGTTGGCAGGGGAAGGTTAGCAGGGTACCTGGCTATCGTAGGTGCTCAGCAAATGCTACGACGACTATTATTAAAATTGTCACCTTCCTTCAGTCTTTTCTCCAGGTGACCCAAAAGGGAAGGTTCTCCCCTCCATTTAACAGTTGAAGACGCTGAGGCTTGGGAGGGTGGACGCTTGCCCACAGGCGCCGGGAGATGCTGGGACATCGAGGTGTGGGGTCCCCATTCTTCTAGACCATGCTACCTCCCCGTCTCTTGTCGCCGGCTGTCTTCCCCTCTCTGCATGAACGATGGCCCGAGGACATGGAGGCCTTACGGAGGAATTCTAGATGAGTCACTTTCAGTGTGTGGCTTTCAGTTTCCTGTGGGGGAGGCCAAGAAGGAATACACGTCTTTCCCCCCTAGGGTGCAAGGCCGACGACCCGTGACTCCGCGGCCGAGCCGAGCACCCGGAACGGCGCCTGGCACATCAGAGATGCTTCACACAAGTGCGCACGGGGAGGGCTCCTTCTTCAAAACCAAGCTCAAGTCTTGTCCTGAGGAAGACATCTCCACCTCCAGTGGAAGGCACCTCCAGTGCCTGGTGCGGAGTGGGCATCACGTGCTGAATGACTCCGTGACTGACCCCCTTCTGCCTCGGGCCGTCGTTGAGGAGCTCCGGGGCTGATTCCAAACTTGCACGTAAGTCACATCTCCCCCAGTGGGGCTGCGTGCTCCCCAAGGGCGCCAGGCCCTGTTCGGCCGGTACTCCCCGATCTTTCCACCTGGCACGGCGGGCTGGCAAATGCCCAGTTCCTCCCGAGGCTGGTGGCCAGGACAAGGTGACCCAGTGGCAGTTCTCGGGGGCGTGGGGTTGGAGAGTCCGCTGGAAGTGGGCAGGGGGAGGACTGAACTTCCTGCAGACGCTCACCCCTGCCCCAGATCTGCCGGCTCCTTCGGGTTCCAGCCTCCGCTCGACGACGAGGGCTTTCTCGGAGGCCTCTGGCCCCCACCTGGGATTAGCGTCTAAGGATCAGAAAGCACTTAAAGATACCGAGCGCTGTGCAAAGACGTAAATAATCCCCAGTCATTTCACAGAGAATTAACTCTTTCCGAAGGGTGTTGCGCTGTCCCCGCTGTCCCCGTTGCTTTGCTCAGAAGCTGGAGGGATCACGGTGTCAGCAAATGTGAGGTCAGGAAGGAAACTAGGAAAGGCTCCAGTCCTAGCGCTGCATTGCGGGGATAGGGGAAACCGAGGCACAGAGAGCGGGAGAGGCTTGTCGAAACATGCACCCCTCAGCCAATATTGAAACTGAAGTGAAAGCCCAAATGCGCACCTGGGAAGCCTTCCGCTTGGTGTCTTAAAGTTTCTGCCTTCAGATAAGATTTCGGAATCAGTGTGGGAGGGTCACTAACACTATACAGAACATGGGCTCTGGAGCGGGAAAGGCCTGTGTCTGTCACTTCCCCACTGGTGATCTTGGATAAATACTTTACTCCTTTCAGACTCTGTTTCCACATCTGTGGAATGGGTTGAGGCATGAATGGAGTTGAACTTACTGAATACGTTTCTGTAAGGACTGAGTGAAACGATGTTCAGAAACAGCTGAGGACATATGAAATACTCAATTAAATACCTAATAAAGAGCCCTTATGATTGTTACCACCCTCTCCTGCCCCTCCCTCACACCGTCACCTCCTGATGTCTTCTCCATTTAGGGGGTCCCGTATCTGTTTTGGTTTTTGGTTTTGTTTTGTTTGTTTGCTTGATATGCTGTGGACTAAGACTGGTTTTTACGTTTTACAATGGTTGGGGATGAAAGCAAAAGAAAAAACAGTTCATGACACATGACATTTATACGAAATTCAAATTTCAGTGTCCATAAAGTTTTATTGGCACACAGGCATGCCCATGGGTCCGCATCGTGACTGTGGCTGGTCTTGCGCTCCAGGGGCCAGAGTTGAGCAGTTGTGGCAGAGGCCGTGTGGCCCGCAGAGCCTGAAATGTTTGGTATCTGGCCCTTTCCAGAGAACATTTGCCAGCTGCTGGGGTGAACCCTTTTTTTTTTTAAGATTTTATTTATTTATTTGACACAGAGAGAGATAACAAGTAGGCAGAGAGGCAGGCAGAGAGAGAGGGGGAAGCAGGCTCCCCGCTGAGCAGAGAGCCCGATGCGGGGCTTGATCCCAGGACCCTGAGATCAGGACCTGAGCCGAAGGCAGAGGCTTTAACCCACTGAGCCACCCAGGCGCCCCTGGGGTGGACTCTTCATGCGTCTCTCTATATTCTTGTTTCCTCCCTACTGTCTGGTCCCAACACAGCTTTCTGAGGGATCCTTTTAATGCATTCACTCTTCTGCTGATAGCCCTTTCCTGCGGCTCCCTGAGCCACTCACAGTAAAAGCCAAGGTCCTCATAATGGCCAGTAGGGCCCTGCATAATCCACTTCCTTCCATCCTCCTTTACTTTGCTCCAGCCACACTGACTTCTTTGCCACTCTTTGGATGTGACAAAAACACCTGCCGCAGGGCCTTTGCACAGGCTGTTTCCTGGAAAGCTCTTTCCCCAGATACCCACAGGGCTCACTCCCATTCCTGCTTCAGATCACTGCTTGAATCTCACTGTCTCAACAAGACTTCTTCCAAGGCTCATTTAATTTTGTCCCTCGATCCCTCCTTTTGGCTCCGCCGACCCCTCTTACCATACTGTATTTTTCTTTTCCTTTCTTCCTGCGCTTGTTGTTTACTTATGAACTAGCTAACGTAATAATCTATTTTGTTTACTATTTATTGACTGTCTCCTTCCATTAAAATGTGAGGTGCCTGAAGGCAGACATTTTTGTTCAGGTTTGTTCACTCCTGTATCCCAAATCCCAGATGGGCTGGCTTCACGGATGGCACAGCTGTGTGGTTGCCGCAGATCCCTGTACTCGGAAGGTCTCCTGCTCAGAAGGACCCTGCACTTGGCTTAATGCTCTGTAGCCGTCATTTTGAAGTTCTTAATCATTTTTGAATAATGACTCTCCTGTTTGCATTTTGCACCAAGCCGTGCCAATTATGCCGCCGATCCTGGCAACGGAAGCACGCCAGGTACCCAGGAGACCCTCCACGAATGTTTGTCGAATGAGGGGAGGAATGAATGATCCATCTCGTGATTTAGCTCCATGAGTTTCTCCTACTTCCCTGGACCCCAGCAGCCTCTACCCTGTGCCTCCTTTCCGTCCTGCCTTTTGAAGGAGTGTGGACGAGGAGAGGAGTCAGGCCCGGATCCGGGAGCCAGGGAGAAGATCACCTGCAGCCCGGAGAAGACACAGTTACTCCAGCAACCGTCCCCGACCGCAGCTCGGAGCCTCCACTTAATGTAATTGAGTGTGAAGGCCCCGGCTGGAGACATCGGCGCCCCGCCCCCCCTCCATAATACAGACACTATTGGTTGCTAATTGGCGCCAGTGGGCTGGTGCTAATTGTCCTAATGCACTGGGCCTGATGGAGGACAAGGCTGCCCAGGACGAGGGCGGGGGGCTCCCTGGGAAATGGTGGGGGCGGTGGGCGCCCGGCGGCAGCAGCAGCAGCCACCGCTGCACTGCTCATAAAAGTTGGAAACGGGCTTTAATTTTGCATCAAATATTTAAGCAGGTTTGGGGGGGTATTGATGGGGAGGCGGACCATTGAGCTTTGCTTGCGGTAACCCGCAGGGACCCTGGGGGGAAAAAGCCCCCTGCCATCCTTATCAATGGGTTATCCAGACGGCTGTGTCCCCAGCATTGTGTAATTAATTGTGTGAATTTCTAATGACCCTTTTAGCCCCCCAGCACCCTCCCCTCCGCCCTCATTCGGGCTGCTCCCTCTTGGTCTAGCTGTTTCTGAACAGCGTGCTTCGGGGATGTGACGTGGGTCCACGGAGGGAGGCAGCATCGGACAGAGGGAAATGCAGAAGGTGGGGAGGGGGGACGGGGCAGAAGGTGGGTTGGTCTGGATCTCACTGTGTGGTCTCGGCAAACTCACTCACCTCTCTGGGCCTGTTTCCCTAGTGAATGACTATCAGGCCGGGGAGTGTCAATACTGCCCATCCTCTCTGATAGAACCCATGATCTTTTAGGGGTGTAGCAGTATGTATACACACAGGTCTGTACACACATATGTATTTATATGCATGGAGATAGATATACATTTGTGTGTATATGTATGTGCATGTATATATATATATTTTAAAATTCATAGTTGTCTGTTTTAGTATGTATTAGGGGAAATATATTCATATTACAGATTATTCTACACGTATAGTGTGTATTTAATAATTACTCAAAGATGTGGTGTGCTGGTAAACGCTTAATAATCCTTTCTCCGGGGGCGCCTGGGTGGCTCAGTCGTTAAGCATTTGTCTGCCTTCGGCTCAGGTCATGATCCCGGGGTCCTGGGATCGAGCCCTGCATCGGGCTCCCTGCTCGGCGGGAAGCCTGCTTCTCCCTCTCCCAATGCCCCTGCTTGTGTTCCCTCTCTCGCTGTGTCTCTCTCTGTCAAATAAATAAATAAAATCTTAAAAAAATAATAATAATCCTCTCTCTCTGGAGGAAGAAAAGCCCTGGTCTGGATCACTGGCCAATGTCCGGGGTATAAATACCGCTCCCATGGTCGGCTTCAGGCTGCCCCTCTGTCCCCACACACAGAGCTGGGAGGAAATGCACCGTAGCATACTATGCTAAAGTATTTCCGTCAGCAGATAACAACAGGTGCAAATCACCTCAGGCATGGGGATAATAATAAAATGGAGCGTGATAATGAGGAAAAGATGAGTTTTGAGTATTTATTACCTGTGTCTTTAAAATTACTCAATTGCAAGCTGATAGAACTTAATTTTTCATCACAGCTGTATGTAACAACTGGCTCCCAGGATCGCTGGACAGGGAACAGCGGCTCTCGTGAGCTTTGCGTCCCACTGCAGCACACTATGCTGTGTGTGTGTGCGCGCGTGTGTGTTTTGCACGCCCGCATGCAGGCATGCATACGGCTTACGAACCCCATGATTTCTCAGATGGAATTGCACAGGACAAAACTGAGTTATAAGAGAATTCCATTTAAAATCAACTTAAGGGGTGTCTTGGTGGCTCAGTGGGTTAAAGCCTCTGCCTTCGGCTCAGGTCATGATCTCAGGGTCCTGGGATCGAGCCCCACATCGGGCTCTCTGCTCAGCGGGGAGCCTGCTTCTCCCTCTCTCTGCCTGCCTCTCTGCCTACTTGTGATCTCTCTCTCTGTGTCAAATAAATAAAATCTTTAAAAAACAAACAAACATACATTTAAAAAAGTAAAATAAAATCAACTTAAGGGATGTCTGGGTGGTGCAGCCCAGAAGTGTTGGGCTCTTGGTTTTGGCTCAGGTTCTGATCTTAGGGCTGTGAGTTTGAGCCCCATGTCGGGGTCCATGCCACACGGGGAGCCTGCTTGAGATTCTCTCTCTCCCTTTACCTCGCCATGCTCATGCTCTCTTTGTCTCTCTAACTTAAAAAAAAATTTTTTTAATCAATTTAAAACAGTATTCAATATTTAAATATTGTGTCTGCGGTACAATTAGCAATGATAGTTGGGAACAGGAGGCGATCAGGATCAGTCTGCACAAGGTGTAGGGAAATCATGGCTATTTTGCATCCAAGGTGACTTTCTTCTCTCCCCAGATAAATCCTCCTAATGTGCTTCGCCTTAGATTTGTTTCATGAGGCTGTTATGGCTGGTTTTCAGTTACAAATATGGTTCTGTGATTGCAAACTCAAATACACCCTCCCAGGGGTGAGGGCAGACAGGTACCATAAATGCAGGCGGCAGGTCAGCTGGGGGCCATGGCCAACTGGGAAGTCTACACCAGCCCCAAAGGGGCTGTGAGTAACCCACAAATCAACGAGTGCTGCAGAGGGCCAGAATTCCTCGTAGAAGGCAGAAAAAGCTGATTTGAACACAGGCTTTCTTAAGCTGAAAACCATCATTTTAGAGAACCAGACCTAGGGTCTATGGGCTGAGCATGGCCTCTGAAAATCTTAGGAAACAGAAAAAAATGTAAAGGTAACAACGAAGCTTCCTCGTCAACCAGAGATCACATTTTGGTATTTGGATCCAATTGTCTCGAAAAGTTCTGCCCGAGGGTTTTCTTTATTTTTAACCTTCCTCGGTGCCTTTCAGCTTTCTTCATTAACCTTATTTTTAGTGATGCCGTAACAAGGCATGATATGGCTACAGCAAAACAGATCGCAAGGCACTAAAGATGGCCCCAAATCCTTAGCTATACCTTCCATCAAGGGCTGAGGTCTGTGGCCCCATGCCCAGCATCGAGGTATGTTGTTCTGTGATTTTGATCAGTAGAGGAAGACAGAGGTAATGCTGTGCCTCGTTCCTGCCCCAACTCTTAAGAAACCGCGGGTTCTACTTTCTGTCGCTTGAAACATTCACTTCGGAAGCCTTGAGCCACGACCGAAGAAGCCAGCCTACCCCGCGTTTGCCATACTGAGGACGCCATGTCAAAGACCAAAGCTCCCTAGCTTTCTGCGTCTACCCGCCTTGAGACCCGGCCCTGCAAGGCAGAGAGGAAGGCATCCCCATCCAAACCGGCTCACATGCCCAGTGCCTTAGCAAAATCAAGAACTGCGGCTGTTTTAAGCTGCCAAGTTGTAGGATTCTTTTTAAAAACATACCCGGAGAGATCATCAGAACGCTGCTTTGATTAGCAATCTCATTTTTAATTCTCAACTTTTGAACTTCAAACGCCAATGAAAAAGTGGGCTCAGTCATCTTTACTCCTTTTCGGAGTATTGGCTTAAGGTGAGGTTTTCTGCAGCAGCACTGTTGGATCAAGGAGTCTGGACGTTGCTGGGGACCATGTCAACTGCCCAAATTACTCTGTCCAAACGGGAATGAATTTACACCCCCATGAGAAGCAGACGGGAGCCCCCACCCAATGGGGCACTTTGATGTATTTTGTTATTAGTTACGTGGGTGTATTTCATTCTGATTTGCAGAGAGAAGAAGAGCAATCGGGGGGAGGGGGGGTGCCGTAAGATCTCTAGTCCTCTGATCAGACAAATGCTGAGTGAACGTGAAAATTCATTCCTGGTTGAGAAGTTACCATCACTGACACTAAGCTACTAAGAGGGATCCTAAGTCCCTCTTACCTACAGCCATAAAAAGGGATTGCTGAGTTACTCTCTTGCAGAAACACGAGTTCCGTGCTCAAGCCCGATGCATCTCTCCTTCATTAATGTCATAAATTTGGATATATTTTCATTATATCGTTTTTTGGCTTTTTGTTTTTGGTTGTAGTAATCATAATAAAGAAAAGCGTGAAACCCAGCCAACAGCCCGTCGGGGGCACTGGATGCAAATGTAGGTTTGGGGAGTGTCTGTGCAATAAGGAACCAGGATTTGACTGACATGGCCCAGGACACAAGTGCCCAGACAACCCGGGGCCAGGAAGCTCTGGGGCAAAGCGCGGCAGCCCAGGAGAGGAAGTGAGCCAGAAGCTCACGGCAACAAAAAAAGGTATGAAAGAAAAATAAAAATTATTGCATCCCTAATGAGCAGAAGAACCAATTTACAAGTGGAGCTTGGAGAGAAGACAGTTTCGATCCAGTGCCGGGACGTGTCTATGCAGTCTGCAGCCAGAGTGGCTTATTACGATATTACTGTGACTGCCATGACTACTGTTATTTGAAGGATAAAAATATCATTTATTGAACATTTTTCCAATGCCACCCGTAGAAACTAGCCCAGCACCATCTCATTTATTCTCTGGAGGAGCCCAGGAGGGAGACTTCATCATTATCCCCACTTTACAGATGCGGAAACTGAGCCTCAGGGCGGGTAAATGGAGTCACCCCCATGTTGGGTTTCCCATCCCCGGCTGCCGTGGGATGATGCGGGTGGGAGGATGAGATGTCCCTCCTTCTTCACTGCATTCTCTTGCTTGTCTGTTCTTCCCCACCTCGCTCTTACATGGAAGGAGGGTTCATGGACCTGGAGAAACGAGGCAGAGCTTCCGCGAGCAAAATCATACAACAGAATTACCCAGGAAGAAGGGGGTGCGGTACCAGCTGCATAATTAGTACAGTGGATATGGCAAGGAGGGGGGACGGCACGAGAGCCCAGGATGTGAACCTCAAGGCATGCTCTATTGTCCCGCTGAAGTTCACTTGGACCATTCGTTTCCACATAGACCACACGAGACCGTGAACCTCAAGCCGGGGATCCTGGGTGATCCCGAAGCTGGTGCTGGCTGAGGGATATTACCAAGAGAAAGTTGTTAATACATATCCTCCAGAATCTCAATCTTAATATCCATCCCCGCGTAAAATGTTCTGTTGGACTGGCGTTCTGTACTTTCATAATGGCCCACGAATCAGGATCTAATGAAAGGGTGTCTTATGTGAGGTGCTAGACATTCTAATTGAAAAATGAATAATGCTGGTAGTAATAGGTAACGTTAGTTGAGCATGTCCTCTTTGCCAGACGTTGTGTTAAGGGTTTTACAACACCTCGTGGTATTATTATTAGCCCATATTCCAGATGTGGACACTGAGGTACAGAGAAGCCAAGAAATTCGACGCCCAGCTCTGACAGCTGTGGTCAAACCATGGTTCTGGAGCACACGTTCCCCCCATGGGGCTCCCTGAGTGTTTGTTAAGTGACTGAATGATGGCCTTCATCAAGGCTGAAATCGAATTAGCGTGGGAGGTTGAGAAAGGCCTCATTCGTGGCCAGCGCGTGGGTACAGTTATTAATGGAGTGCTGAGCCAAGCAGGGTTGCCTGCCCTCGGGTTCTGGGAGAAGAGTGAGACAATAAGCTGTTTTGATGGGCTCAACATCCTTATTCCCATTGTTCGGGAGTAGAATGTGTGCCGGAAAGGAAGAGCATCACCTCCACGTCCCTTGTAACCGTACAAGGGCCACAAATAGCAAAGGGAGGAGGGAGGAAGCCAGTGGAGCTTTCCTTGGGCTCTGGAGGTTAATAGTGACAGCCAGAGCCTGCGACAGGATTGAGTGGGCGGCACAGATGCCTCCTCGCCCGTCAGGATATCTGGGCACCTGGGATGGGAGCTGACAGCAGCTGGTGTAACCCGAGTGTGACACAGGCTCCCCTTCCCCTGGCCTCGGAAGATGCTCAGATTAATCCTTTCTTAACACACCTTCCTGCCTGAGCATTTCCCACGTGGCTCCCTCTGGATTAGCCTATTATTATCTTACAGTGATGGGCACGAGCTAACCACGGCTGAGCTTTCACCCTGTGTCCTGCCTGGCCCGCCGAGCTTTGAAACAAGAAAATAAAGTAGATTCTAGCATTCCCATTTTACAGATAAGAAAGACTAAATTATAGAGACCCGTGGCTGATACTTAGCAAAGGCTGGACTTGAACCTGGGTCTTGCTCTAACTTTAAAGCTCATGCACATTACAGTGAAGCCACACGGCTCCCCAGAGCGGGGTCACCGATGGATTACGAGCATCTCCTTTGCTGTCTACAAACCTGACCTGGCTTGTCCCAGTCCGATGCACTTTCCAGGGCACACCGCTTTCAGCACGAAAACTGGGACTGTCCTGAGCCAACTGGGACAGCTCCTTCTGGTCTGTCTCCCTCCATGGTCAAAGTGATCCTAGCCCAGCTCTTGGTTTTCTGTCTCCATATAAAGCTGTCCTCACCTTGTACCTTCATCATGAAGCTAAAGCCCTCAGCAGGATCTCCAGCCCATCCTTCTCCCCCCACCCGCCCAGGTATCCCAGCCCTGGGATTCCAAGCCTTAACTGGGGTGCACATGGGGAAGACAAGCCTGGAGGGGGAAAAAAGAACAAAAGTTTTTTCGAAAAGGTGAAAATGCACTATTTTATTTTAAGACCCCTAAGTCTTGCTTGCACGCTAATAAATTGTAGAAAAAGTTTGTTTGCCGGTCACTGCTTGCATCTTGGAATATGATTCCACACTGACGGAACCGATTGAAAATGCTAATTATCAATCCGTGTTCGCCCATCAAAAGATAATTTGACATCATTGGTAAAAATGAGTCAAATGCACAAAAGCAGATCTTTCCTTGGTGGTCACAGCAAAGGTCAAAGTTGAAATCTACAGTTCACGGGGTTCCTTCTCTCCAGGCAGAGGAATATGGAACAGCTGTGGAATCCACAAAGGAGCGGGAAGGTGGCCGACCAGGAAGAAGAGGCCGCGTCACGTGATCACCGTTTGAGCCGGTGTGTGGCGGCTGTTTCGGCAAAGGTAGGCAAGCCCACAATGCTAATCGCTGTCCTTATTTACTTACCTGAACCCACGCTATGCTGTTCCTCTGGAACATTTTACCAACCCTTTCCCTTGATTGCGCCGAGTAAAATGTAAAGAATTTTTTAAA
The DNA here is from genome assembly GCA_028533885.1 of Nasua narica. NCBI lineage: Eukaryota > Metazoa > Chordata > Mammalia > Carnivora > Procyonidae > Nasua > Nasua narica. Next base: position 10,069,093 of record CM052808.1, on the reverse strand, counting down.
AAGTTTTTAATTTCAAGGATCTCTTAAAATGATCACGTTTTCCAGCAGAAATGTTTTCCATAATACGTTCTGAATCACTGGTTTTTTTCATCTATCCCTCCTGAACTCCTAGGTGTTCGGGTTGCTTGCATTTCTTCTTTTATTCTAGTCCTTGAAAGTCTGTGTCTGGCCCTTGTGTGTCCACCTCTGGGATGGAGCCAAGAGCTTCACCAGATTCTCAAATGGTCAATCTCCACACCTCCCCACAAAAGGATCCCCAGCCTGGGACTTAAAGACCCTATACCTTTCAGCATTTCTCCTGCGATTTCCTCCACTAAGAGCATCTGTCCCATCTTCTCAGCCCTAGAAAGTGTCCGCTTACTCTTGGAGGCCCTCACTTAGTTGGGGTCAACCTCTGCGTTCCAAGCTCTGGGTGGGGGTGGGGAATACAAAGGTGCAAATAACAGACAAGGCTTCAACCCTTTGATTAAGCAGGTTTAATTGCCATCGGCCATTTCAGACATGAGCTTCAGAGAGGTTAAGTTTTTTGGCTTAAACACACAGCCAGAAAATGCAGAGCTAAGATTGGACCCAACGGAAATGCTGAGCTGCTTTGACTTTTTTATCTTTATGGCACTCAGTGGAAGGTGATGAACCTTCTAATTACCCCATAAATATTTGTGGAAGGTCTAACATTCCTATTTAGAAGAGGGGATTTAAGAGAGTATTGCATATTGACTGAAGCTGTGTGGGTTGCTTACATTTCTTGCTTCATCCTCTCTGCAAACAGAGGAGATACTACTGTCTGAATTTAACGAAATGGAGAACAGTGAGGGGTTGGAGAGGTGAAGCTACCTGTCCAAGATCACACAGCTCTTACACAGCAGAGCTGGGATAGGAACCAGGCCCTTCCACCTGTCGTGCTGCTAGAATTTCCTTGTTTCTGCAGCATGAACGGAAGCCTGAGAATCACGCTCTGTTCTTGGCTATCTCAGAGCTAGGAGGAGCCAGAGGAAATAGAGGGTCTCTTTGTTTGGACTCAGAGGCAAATAACATGGAGTTCCCAAATTTGGGCCAATAAAGGCAAATTTGCTATGGCCACTTGAGGGGAGGTGCGGTGGTTAGTCTGGGTGGGTGGGGTGCAGCGGGCGTGAGCCCCTGGAATGGCTAAGAGGGGGCCCGATTACTGTTCTATGGTGGATTCACACTATTTTGAAAGACCAGCAGGCACGAGAGGAAACAAGCGAAGGAGCATTACAAATGCATTACAGAAACTAACTGCTTCCATTTGTGCATGTGGCCGAGGGCTCAGTCATGGAGCGAAGTGCCTAATTCCTTTGTGTATCCCTCTGCCCTGTGGAAGCCACGCCCCGGCCCGGTCACACCTGGTGGGAGCAGAGAGGCAAATTGCTTAAGACTAAGCGTCTTGTTGGGGAAGGTGGTGGCTGTCGTGATTTTGGGAGTCACGGCCTGTCCTTGAAGCAAGCTTGTCTTACTTAGAATCCCTGATGCCCCGGGAAGGCCTGTTTTGTGCCACATCATCCCCACACCCCTTGTTTGCAAGGCCCCAGGCACCGTGATGCATCCTAACTGTGGCCAGTGATTGGTTCGTCTGAGTTCATTGGTTGGTCTGAGTAGAACGGGAGAGTGCTAGGTATCAATCTGCTTCCTATTGGGGCAAATTGGATCTGGGAAAGTGAGACATGGGACAAGGGGAGCTTTGCGTGCCGAGTGGAAAGACCGAGAAGTAGCTGCTAGGTCAGGCTGGCTATTTTAAGCTCTTCTCGACTGATGTTATGAAGAAGCTGACATCAGTCCAGGAGGAAAAAAAATGGCAAAGACATGAAAGCAGAAATGCCATAATGGCGAAGTAAGGGAGAGAATGGAAGAAGAAAAGGTATGTGATGGGGTACTAGTACCACTTTCTTTCAAAAGAGTTTCCTTTTCTTAAAGATCACTTGAGCGAATCTCTGTTTCAGCCAATGGAATTTTAAGAAAATGGCAGCCATTTTTTTTTTTTTTTTTTTAGCATATGGGTCTCAGTCCTATGCCCCTAGGGGCCAGGAAAATATTATAAGCACCAGAGGCATACGGGACACAGAGAAAATAAGAGACCACATGCCCTGGGTAAGGGGGAACCCTTACTGAATTCAGGCCAACATTTGCCGTGTGAGGATGTGGGGCCAACCAGTGCTGGAAATCTGGATTTTATGTCAACCCTCTCATGTTTCAATACTGACAACTAAGAAATATGGGGAAGGCCAAACAAGCACGCTTGCAGGTTTCCCTTGGCCGGTGGCCCAGTCTTGGCAAAGATCTTTGCTCTAGATTCTAGAACGTTCTCTACAGTTGAGGTGTACAGTTCTCTACAGGTGTTCAGCATTAAGTGGTTCTATCTGTGAGCTACCCACCGGCGTTTAGTTACTGAAGGAGCAAAAGCCATTGGTTGTAAAGAGCTTTGCCCTGAAACTGGTATTATGGTGATTTTTTTCTCCCCTCACTGAATTGTATTTAATTCAGAACTCTGTGGTTTGAGAAACGTCGCTCACCCATGGTGAATTGGATCCTGAAGGAGTTGAAATAAAAATCAAACCAAGTGTCTTACGTCGACTCAGAGGAGCTCAGCCTGGAATCTCATATCAGACGTGCTGGTCTACAAAGTAGCTGGCTATGAATGCTCCCTCCCCACCCCCACCCCACCATTAAACTTACTTTGCTTATTACTACTTGATTTTTCGTCTAATCATTTATAACCTTACTAATCTGCATTTGAAAGCATCAAAACTAATTTCCTTCCAGATGCTTTCCTTTTTACAGATTTTTTCCTCCCATAACTTCCCTTTTTCCGGATCTGATTTAATTAGATTTTGCTTTATTTCCTTGATTCTGCTATTTTTGCCCCTCAGAGGCTAAAAATTTTCATATTGTAGTTTATTTGCTTGCCGAGATGCCAGGGCGAGGATGTGAAATGAACAGTCACGAGTGTAGAGGCAATCTGCTTTTTTTTTTTTTTTTTTAAGCAAACTTATTTAGTAATTAAGGTGCATGTTCTTCAGATATCTGCCTTCTGGGAGCACTTGTAGGCTGAGAGTTTGGGAACCAAGGAACCAAGTCCCGAGACTTGGGTTTTTGCATTGGTTGTCAATGAAACTTGTTTAAGTCCTACTTATTCTTTCTATGTGTAAAATGAAGGTAACGATGCCTCTCCTGGTTCTCGTGAAAATGAAAAAGGAGAAAGAACGAGAAGAGGTGTTTAAGCTCAGTGGAAATAGCAGATCTGTGTCAATATTATAACCGTGCAAATGAAAAGCATAGCTTCGGACACTCAGGACACGGTTAATATCTGCATTTATGGAGTCACGTGCTGGGCATGAAGAGAAAACTCAGCTCAGCATGGAGAGAGGAAGACTTTCTGTGGCCTTCATTCATTCAGGAAATGTTTACATCCGTCGTCTATAGAAAGCCAGTCCTTTTGTGGATACACGGGATCCAGAGAGAGTGATAACAGCCATGGTCCCGACCCTCATGGAGCTTACTGTCTGGTCTGATCAGTGCTATAATGAAGGAAGTAAGGGAGGGCTTCCTGGAGGTGGTATCATCTCACCTAAGACCTGAGAATGAATTAGAGTTTGGTGAAATGGATTGGCATTTGAAGGAGTGGGGAAAGCGATCAAGAGTTGGGTAAAAGAGCTTGTGCATTTGCTCAGAAATAAGAGTCTATGAGTTTTCTCGACCATCCGCTGCTGCATAACAAATTACCTCAAAATATGATAGTTTGAGACGAGCATTTATTATGTTGTTGTCTTTGGGTCAGGAATAAGATTTGCATTTTAGAAAGATGCACCTTGAGAAATAGATTAGAGGGAGGTGACTGTTGCTGGAAATCTCTGTAGTTGTCCAAGCAAGGAAGATGGCAGCCTCAAGTGGGGACAGGGTGGAGAGAATGGAGAGAAGTGGGGGAGTTCCAGGGATATTGGGGAAGTTGAATAAGCAAAGCTTGTTGAATGAAGGTGAGAAAAGTAAATGAGGGAGAAGAAGGGGTCAGAGATGCTTCCTAGAATTCTGACATGGGTGGCTGGATACAAGGTGGTACCATTTCCCCAAGAGAGGGAAACTGCTTAAGAAGGGGTGAATCTGGGCAAGGAGGTAATGATGGGGTTGGTTTTGGGCATGCTAACTTTGAAGGGCCTGTGTCATATCCAGTAGAGATGGCCAGAGGGGAGTTGCTTATTGGATTTCAGGACAGAAGGGTGATTGGGTTGGATCGAGATTGGAGAGTCACCAATATCTGGTAACTAACCGAACCCGTGGGAGTGGCTGCGGTCTCCCAAGGAGGAGGCTGGCTTGCCTCAAAGAGGACAGGCCGAGGCGCCCTGAGTAGGCCCAGGACCCTGGGACAGGAACACATGGGACAGGATGCCAAGATGTTGTGGGGGTCAGCCGCCGTATCACCTGCTGGAAAACAAGCATTAAAGTCCGAGGGCCTTGGGCATCTTCTTTGCTACGAGCCTTTGTAGCTTGGCAGGGTGCTTTGTTTTCTGATTTATCCCATTACTGATGATTTGCAGATGGTGAACAGCAGGAGAATTCTGTTTTTCTTGGTCCCACTTTCCTTTCTGTTCTTTGAACTCATGGCTAGAAATCAGGGGAATGGAGGACATGGGGCGGACTGGAGGGGTGGTTCCTTTACCATTTCACTCTTGTAGTTTACTCTGGACTTAACACAAAACTTTTTCAGGTTATTGAATGCTCCTTCTCTTTGATCTCTGAAGGGGATAAGGAGCTGGCGGATGAAGAACACTGCTTCCTTTTACTTAAACGTGAGAAGCAGTAGGACGTAGTGGTTAAAAGCAGGAATCCTAGAGCCATACCTTGTGGGTTCAAATACCAATGTATCCATGTACCAGCTCTGTGACCTTGGAAAAATTACCTAATACCTTTGTGTCCCAGTTTCCTCATCTGTAAAATGCGCTGATAACAGAGTTTATCTCAAAGCATCGTTACAAGTGAAAGAAACGCTTAGAACAGTGTCTGGCAAGTATAAATTGCCATATGAGAGTTTTTTAAATAAAAATAGACCAAGTGCAGTCATGGCCATCTTGGAACCATACAAAGCAGAGACTTCCTGAGCTATCACCGACTGCTTACTTATGTGGTTCCAGTAAATTATAATCTCCTTGCAGGCAAGGGTCATCCATGCCTTTTTGGTCCTATATCACCAGCAGCCAGCTCAGAAGGTGGCAAAGAATTGGTGCCTAAGAAATATTCATTGAATGAATGAACAAGTTAAATTCCTCACCCAGAATCTGATATGTCACGACAGATGTATGGAGGTAAGACCCCAGACCATAAGTCAGGATACCTGGGCTTCCACTGACCAGTACGCTATTTAGAGCTAATCCTTTTGCTCTGAAGCCATAGTTTTCCCATCTGTTAAGTAGATGGAAAGAGTCAGGTTGGTTTGTGCTTCCTCCCAAAATGTGTCTCAGAACATTTGTCTTAAAAGATGCTTCTCAGAAAAAGATTCTGTGCCCAGGTCAGCTTAAAGAGCATGGACACCAAAGGCGCTGAGAAGTCCTGTAATTAAAAACAGAAACAAAAACAAAAACAAAACTCCTAAACAGGGTTTACTTTAGTCACGGTAGAATTTCTCATCTCTTTCCTCCCCCCACTTTACCCCATTTTACATCCAATGCAGCAGCTGTTTCCTAGAACACATTTTGGAGCATGCTAATGCTTTTCAGTTTCAGCATTTTATGATTCTGGAAATCCATGGAGGTACCACTATGTCCAAACCTGACCCCTGGGCAGAAACACGTCCCATTGTAGGTTGACCAGAGAAGCATCTTCTCTATGCGCCTTGCAAATAGCACAGGACAAGCCATGGATATCCAGCCAGCCCTTCCCTGGAACTCTGCTGACAGCACGGGGGCCTGGCACACACACCACACACATATGCAACGCCTTACACTTCCCCTTCCCATCTCAGATGTTACTGTCCAATTTAAAACACGTTTTTGGGCACCTCCATGCTTCCATTGTGGACCACGGATGACCTCTGACACTATCCCAGAGGCAGTCAAGTTTCTGGGGGCTGGACCATTGAAGAAAAGTCTAAGGTTATTTTTTGGATGTTTGCCAGGATTGCCTATCGATAGCCCATTGTTTTATCCTGTCTCCAAGGAAGGGAACTAGATGCATTCGTGGGAGCGGAGCCTGCCTGGAGAAATGTGGTTCAATGTACATACGGACTTTTCCGATGGGCCCATATGGGTCTCGTGTGTGTGCATAGAATGTTCCACATTTTGGTCGTATTTTCTGTGTGTGCATGTGTGAATCCGTACCATCGGCCTGTGATTCTTTGATCCTTTAACTTACTTTTGAGCTCGGAATATGCAGATTTTCCCATGATAAATTCTTACCAGATTTTTCCAACATGCCCATTGTCACATGGACACAAGTTGGCCAAGTCACAAGACCTTCTCAAAGATACACAGCCAGACATGAAAACCAGTGTGGAAATAATACTCCCCAACAAAAAACCCGCTTTTGTGGGTGGCTTTGAAGGTCAAGTGTATTGGAGGAGAGAGATTTCTTAAGGAGGGGGGCGGGGTGCAGGGAAGAAGCAGAATTCACTAAAGAAAGTGTCCGTGGCAAGACTTGGGAATGGAGGGTGAATGGAAACAGCCTGAGAAATAGACCAGCCACCGGGAGATGGACCCAAACAACTGGATGGATGAGTCGACAGCCACAGAGCCTTCCCTACCTGGTTAGCCTTCAACTGGCAAGATGTAGATTCATGGGGTTCCCTCTCAATTTGCTGGCCACTGTTTGGCGCTGGACCCAGGATTCTCTACTTTGATCTCCTCCCTCCCCTGGATCCTGTAAAGGCAGCGGGCAATCGTGATGGGATAGGGCTGTACGTATCGCCATGCGGGAATACGATCCGGTTAGTGTTCGGAGTATACTCCAAGGCTCCTCCCCGCCTCCCTGCTCTTCATCAAAATCAGTGGCAAGAAATGCTACCCCCCGGCCCTGGGAGTAATTTGAATGTGACCTGTGATATTTGAGGACATTGATTAGGTTTCATTTTCTGGGGTTGGAGCTTCAGGGCAGAGGATCCTGACAGAGGATCCGTCTGTCTGTCTTTTTCTCTCCTATCTTTTAGGTCTTTCTGTCTAGGTAACACGGAGCTCCTGCTTCTTGTCTTAGGAACTGCTCCCCGCCTCTAAATATTCAGTTGCAGGTGAGACAATAAGGGTGAAGGACAGCTAGCTTCAAGGTTGACTTTGGCCAGAGGCTATTTAGACTGCACCTAGCTTAGAAAAGAAGCCTTCCACGTGGTGTGGCCCAGCCCAGGTGACACACTCATGCTCTGCCCTGAGACTTGGCACCAAAGCCTTGGTTAATAACACAATGCTGTTTTCTTTCCATTTGTCTGGCGTTGTTATTTGATGACACCCATTTGGAAAGGGCTAACTGTCCAAATTTGGTATTTCTGGTTCCCTGCCCGGGATGCTTTCTAAATTTACCCCTGGTTCTACTGAGATTTTTTTTTTAGAGGGGGGATTTTATTGATTTATTTGAGAGAGATTGAGAGAGAGAAAGAGTGTACAAGCAGGGGGGAGGGGCAGAGGGTGCTCCCGCTGAGCACGGAGTCTGACGTGGAGCTCTATCCCAGGACCTTGAGATCATGACCTGAGCCAAAGTCAGATGCTTAACCAACTGAGCCACCAGGTGCCCCTCTACCCTGATTTTTAATGCAAGTATCCGGTAATGGGAGGAAGGAGGGAAGCAACGTTTATTGGAAGACTTGCAAGTGCCACTTAGTAACCATCACCTCTCCTGACCCCCACAGCTACCCCAAAGGATTGGTATTTGGGCCCCTTTCTATAGAGAAGGGATCTGAAAACTTAATGACCTTCCTTTCTTGGAGGGTAATTACATGGCTGAGGAAGGGTCGAGCCCACATCTGGGCATCCTCCATACGTATTTCTTCCTGGACACGACCCATTTTCCTGAGGGCTCTGCAGTCCTGGCAGCCCTACGTTGGTACCCGGCAGAGCGACACGGGAGAGGAATAAAGGGACACACTTTCGAGCCATCCGAGAAATATTTCCAAGGCTCCCACAGCACCTTTGGCAAGGGGCCGTGCCCCGTCCCTCACTCCCCAGTGTCTGAGAGTTGGACTAACCAAACCACGGACTGACTCATGAGCGCTGGCCCTTGAGGAATTTTCGCAAGGGTTGAACAATGAGAGTATTTGGGGTTTTCATCGGGTGTTGTACCTTATACCACATTGTCACCTGGTTTTGACACAGTGTTTTCTTGTCCTGCGTTGGGAAACACGTTTGCTGTGGACTGGTGGCTCGGGTGAGAACTGGATGGAGCGAGGGCCTGTGGACCTGGCAGGGCTTTGCCGGGGACGGGTGTGGGCCCACTGAGCAGCCACAGTGCAATTTTGAGTGTGGCCAAGTTCAAAGGGTACCCCTGTATTGTTGCCTTTCTAGTTCTTCCTCCTCCGAGTCACTCCCAGGACATGAGAAACGCCTTTCAGTGTCTCCCTTCCCCTGTTAGAGTGGTTGTTTAGGAATTTCTCACATTGTAATAGAGCCTTTTTCTTGGAAGTGGGGTGGAAGGAGGTGGGAATCTTCCTGCCTTTGATGGTGCTGCTTTGGCAACCTCCACAAAGACCACCAGCCCAGAGTGTGAGTCACATGGAGCCGTTTTGGTGGAGTGGTTAAGATCTTGGGTTCTGGAACACTGGCCGACAGAACTTTCTGTGGTGTTGGAAATGTTCTCTGTCTGCACTATCCAGAATGGTAGCCACTGGGCCGCACGTCACTGCTGAGTACTGGAAGTGTGGCTAGTGGCAATTGGGGATGTGCAGTTTTAATTTTCAATTTAAAATATTTAATTTTGAATATTTAAAAAAATTTAAAATTTTTGAATTTAAAATATTTGAATATTTTATTTAAGTATTTATTAAATATTTTGTTTAAATATTTATTAAATATTTAAATTTAAAAATTAAAAAACAAATTAAAAATAGTTTTAAATATTTTAAAGAGTCCTGTGTGGCCAGTGGCAGCTGCGTTGGGCAGAACAGCCCTGTAGTCTGTGCATTTCGAGAGTCCGGAGTCTACCACTTCATGACTGCGTGACCTTGGGAAAGTGGCGTCATTCTGAGCCACAGTTTTTCCATAGTAAATGAGGATGAAATGGTACTTATCTTGTAATTATTGATGTGAAGCCAGGTTATGTCTTGGGATGCTTAGCATGGCTACCTAGAGTTGCAGTACATGTCAGAGACCAAAATCTGAGCAAGGGACCATGTTGGTGAAGAGAGAAGATGCTCTTTGTTGTCTCTTCGGCAGTTACTCTGTCCATCCTGCCTCAGAAATAGAGCTCTAACGTTTTCCTCGGATCACTTGGTCAGTCATACGCCTCCCGAGGACATGGGTCCCACCCCAGCTCCCAGGGGCGCAAGAAGGTGGGTCCGATCTATGGCAATCATAGTGGCTCCTTCCTGGTTTCCAGTGATTGGTTTAGGTGATGTCACGTGATGTGCTTGTGACCAATAAGAAACCAAGAGAAACCTGATGCGCAGTTCCCGAAATGTTTTTCTCTCACTCTTGGAACGAGATACAAGGAACAGATGTTCCTTTTTCCATATCTGGAAACTGATTTCCATAATGCTTGGACCTGAGCAATCTTTTGGAGCTATGTTCAGCAGCCTAAGAGGACAAGCCAACCCTCAGAGAATGGCAGAACACAGAAAAAAAATCTGGGTTCCTGACGATGGGGTCGGACTTCTTCCCACTCTGATTCGTCCTCAGTGTCCTCTTACCTCTGCCAGCTCTGGCTTTCAATCCCTGACTTGGAGCCCGATTCCAACACCCAGTGGATATTTAACTATGACCTAGATTTTTTTTTTTTTTTTTGCACTATTTCTGCCTTCAGGTCATCCCTTGGCCTTCTGATTCCCCTGGTCTTGGACAAGGAGACCCAAGTAGGTGTCTCTGAACTCCAACCCAGGGGAGGCCCTAGGGAGTGAAAGTGCAACTTCACACTCCTGTGTTGCTGACATCATGCTCCCTTTCCAAGTGTGGTAGACAGTGGCTTCCCACCTTTAGTCCAACCCTGGGCATCTTAGGCCTTCCAAAGAGCCCTGCTAATGGACACCTCCCTTTGCAAAGCCTGTCCGGAACTGGTCGGGAGAACCTGATGGGTCTGTTGGATCCTTTCCCCTTTGTTTGACGCCCACCCCCAGGATGGTCATCAGCACTATCTCAGCACCTACTATGTGCTGGTTAAAAACAACATCTCTAAGCACATCATCTCCTTTAAACCACACAGCCTCACTAGGGTAGGTGTTCCCCGGATTCTCGTTTTACAAATAAAGAAAAAGGGATTTCCAGAGTTCAGAGAACATGTCCAAGTTTCCACAGCTAAGTAGGTGGCAAGTGCAGCGTTTCACCATCAGTCTGGCTTGGAACTCATGCTGAGAACCGCTGTAGGACACCGTCTCAAAGCCTCCCTTGCTCCTCGGAAGGTTCCAGAACAGTGCATTAAGTATTACTCTAGTTATCACATCCCCAAGCCAAACCGATAATGATGTTTTGAGGCCAGAATTACTTTCCATCGAGCTCTGCTTTCTCTCTTTACCCAAATCTGGTTCTGCTCCTTCAAATCCTATATATTTCTCCTCCTCAATGTTCCCCATCATTTTCCACCAAATGACCGTTGTGGAAGTCACTGTGCTTGGAATTCCAGGGAGCTGGGCTGTCGGTGCCCTGGCTGAATGCAGCCCATGTGCTTCTAGAGCATTGGAGGCAGCAAGGGGCCTGACCAGCTTCTCTCTGCCTTCTTCCAGAGGAAGTACAGGCTTTGAGGAGAGGAAGAGGGCTCTAAATGGCCAAAGCCCGGCTGAATGTGTATCCCTGTAACACAACATACTCGTAATCACGGAAGGCTTCCTGATCAGGCCACACAGATGGGGTTCGAGGCCAGCGGTTAGGAACCTTCTTCTCTCCCAGGAGTCGAGAGCATGTGTGTACGTGAGTGCAGGAGGTGACTTGAGGAAGCGAGAATCCCCGGAGAAATGGATCTTCCGTGAGAGCGGTCTCATCTGCGACTGTTTATGTACAAGGTGGTTTACCTCCTATCTCTGTCCTTCTCTCCACGTCCCGAATGTTCATACCTGTTCAGGAGTTCCCACTCACTTCAGTCTCCAGTCATGCTGTCTGCTGTTAGAAGCATTTTACTCCAAGGGGAGCACGCGGGGCTTTGAACGCCAGGAGGTGGGGCTACTTGAGGGCCATCGTGGAAGTCTATCGACCACGATCGACAGATGTCTTGAGTACCATCTCCTGTCTCGCCTGCCAGCCTTCATTAGAGCAGACACGAGGTTTTATTTACTATTGTGCTTTTCATTCATGGGACTTCACAGAGAGCAGGTGCTCTCAACACGGGCCCTATTCTGTTCCTCTCACTGCTCTGGTTCGTCTCCCCCTCCCCCTCCCCCTCCACTTTACGCGGCACATTCAGTGTGGGAGGGAAGGAAGATCTTTTTACGAGACACACTTTCCTGGTTTAATCAGAGTCAACTTTGGGATCACCGTGGGTTCTATGGGATCCTCATCACTGTTGCTCCTTCCATTAAGTAAGAGATGATTATGGAAATGATCTCCCCACCCCACCACCTGGGTCCTTGGACTATAAGTCACTAAAATACCCCCTAACCTAGTCGATGAACTTCCCTAAATATCTAACCTATGCCCACTCAGCAGAGGGCACAGTAGTCCCCCAAAGACTCCTCTCGTTGAAGTATAATTTAGCGTATGGAGTTAGGGGGAAGGGGCCCCCAGTGCTAAAACCTTGATGATCTAAGAGCATGTATTTTCCATTACACCTTCCACTAAATTTCTATGTTTGTGTATTAGAATAAAACAGCCTTGAATATCTATTAAATGGTACAAACGATCATAACCTAATGCTGTAGCACAATTTTGCCTAGTACCTCGGGGGGGAAATAATTTATTATTATTTTTCTATATAACTCATAAAACGGGGAAATGATTTAATACACCAAGTAGAGCTAAATTGTTTCCAAAGTGGCCAATTTTTGCAATGTTTAAAACTACACCGCGCTCTCTAGAAGGGTTCCAATATCCTTTGACACTTTGGAAAGATCCTGGGGAATGTCACTTAGTCTGGCTCGGGCTCTGGCCTCGCCGCATGTCCCTGCAGAGTTCCCGACGCATCTGGGCCCGGAAGGGAATATTGTCCAGGCCCCACCTGGCGTCAGGCCGCAAACACGTACTCCGGTGGTTCCGTGACCTGTAACTGTTCCTCCAGGAAATAATCTCGCCTCCGCTCAGGTACCAGGTTTCACTGAGACCCTTTCAAAGTCCCAAACATGAAATTGGGTTTTGGTGAGCATGTTGAGCCAATTTCTTAGGAGCTCTTAGGGAAGTAACGGGGAAATCTAGCAGGCAGGAGTGGGTGACACTTAAGTACTCCATTGTAAGCACTCATCTCAAGTGCTTTGACGCCTAATGGTTCTTTGTATTCTTACGACAGCCCAGTGGAGGTACGAACCTTGTTATCCCCATTTTACAGATGGGGAAATTGAGGCTTGGGTCCCAGTCCATGCTCTAAACTTTGATACTGGATGCTCTAGAAGACTCTCAAACATCGGTCGTCATTCTTGTTATCTGGATATTCCTTGAGAATGTGGCAAATGCACATCCCGGTGAGAGACAGAGAAACAACCAAGTGAGATAATTTCTGCAGACTCGCCGTGGATCTTTTATCTTTACCCTGGGTTTTCCACTGTGTTCGATGGATGATTTTCTACCGAGTTTGACGCACTGAGTGGAGGGGGAAAAAAAAAAAAAGAGTTCCATGCTAAGTTCAGCTTGGGAAATTCTCAGAATTTTGGACCAAAGGCCCTGAGAAGGTTTTCAGGAAGGGAACTTGTTTCATCTTATTTAGAGAAACGTTTCTCAAACTTAGTTGAGCGTGGAATCCTTTGGCTTAGCAGCCTATCTGTTGCCTTAGTCTTCTGTGGGCCAGGGTTCCGCAGAGCACACTCTGGGAAATGTGACTGTGTCTGTATGGGAAAGGGGATCTGCCTCTTTAGGGAAAGCATTCAGTTCTCACCCTTATAGGATCTTCCAGAATGACGATGGGTTTCATCAACCCCAAGGCTACGTTAAGGTTTTTAAAACAACAGTAATAGTCGGAGGAATGCCCCCCAGCCAGCAGCCCTTCCTTCCCCCTCTTCCTTCAGAGGGGTCCGCCCCGCGTCTGGGTACAAAGGCTCTCCTGCCTGCTCCGGCCCCTTCCTCTTAATCCTTCACGGACGTTTCCCTCAGTAAATTGCTTGCACACCGAACCCCATCTTTGGGGCTACTTTTCAGAGGACTGTAACACAGAAGCCCAACTCGTCCTTGGTTTCTGCCGTCATGTCGGAGCCTGATGGCCATGTTCCAGGTTGAGATCCTGCTTTTGTGGTCTAGGCAGGAGCCGGCGACTGCAGCCCTCAGGCCAAATCCGGCCTGCCGCCTCGTTTTGCAAATAAAGTTGCCTTGGCCCCCAGCCAGGCCCTTCCGTGTATGCGTTGTCCGTGGCGGCTCCCCCCGCTGCAAGGGCAGAGTGGGATAGTCTGAACAGAGACCATATGGCCCGCGAAGCCTAAAATATCTACTCTCTGGTGCTTCCGAGAAAAGTTTGCCATTTTGCGGTCTACATAACATACCTGGTTCTTTGAATGGCGTTTCGGGGACCAGCACCTCCCCTGCTCTTGGCGTCTCTCCGTCCCTTGACGCTACAAGGGACCTGAGAATTGGCGGTGATGATTGAGTAGATAGAGGATTACTGAGGGCCTCAGTGTTCGTCAAGGCACCGGGACTGACCGACTCAAGGGTTCAGATATAACCTGATCCCAGGGCCCAGCCGAATCTACCCTCACCCCCTGGCCCCGAGAAACATTGTCCATGAGATGCACCTCCCTCTACCTCCGCACTCTCCAAGCACTTACTCTAATCTTTGAATAATTTTGTTTTGTTGGCCAAAGCTTGGCCCAATAATTCAGATTATAAAAGGCAGACCAACCCAGGCGTCTGCAACCTTGAGAAGCTCCAGAAGGAGAGAAATCTGGTTCTCATTAGCACCTCGGCACCTCCCCTTGGAGCCAGCGGGAGGTTCCCGGGGCCAGGCCTCTCCTGCAAGGAGACCTACTCAGAGGACGTCCCTTCCAGCCCAACGGGGACCTTGCTCTCCATTGGAGAGAGTGGTCCGGGACGCCTGAGACCTTGGCCGTGGTGGGCGTGGAGGACTGGCGAGGGTGGGGGTTGGATGAGGTAGGTGACGGCTTCTGGGGGTTGAGGGGAGGCCACAGGAAATACGGTTGACCCCTTCACACTTCGAGCAAATCGCCTCATGCCAAGTTGCCAGGCAGTAACCCACGTGGAGAGAAGTTTTTGTTTTCCTCTTTGTTTTGCACTTTCTATAATGAGAGAGTTATTAGGGAGATATTAGGGCCACCATTTCGCAGGAGAGAAGACAGGAATTCGAAGGAGTGAGTTCTTCCCAGCTTGGGGCAGAGCTGGAGTTCAGACGGCCAGAGGTTACGGTACGAAAGCCCATTTTACTCACTACCCCAGGCTTCCCCAGAGGAGTTCAAAGGCTTCCGGAGTTCCTCTCTTTCACCTTATTGCTTGAGTCATGAGGATCCGTGAATGTCGAAAGGATCTCCACACCAAAGAGCCTAATGCCGCACGACAATAATAATAGTGACAAAAATAGGACTGACAACAAGCGCAGGGCTCCTGTTCGAGAATGGGCCACATTCTGGGCTGAGCTCTCTCCTTGCATTTCGCATTTCATTCTCATGCCATCCCAAGGCAGTGGCAATGCGTGTTATCACCTAGCACGAGGAATCAGGTTTTAAGAGGTTAAGGGACCAAGCAAGGGGGCCAGGTCTTGCAAGTGGCAGAGCCGGGCCCGGCTCCAGGTGTGTCTCTGCTGTAAGAACCCGAGCACGTCCTCCTTACCAGATACTAGCTCTTTCCAGAATGCCTCTTCTTTGTCCCCCTCTCTCGGTCTAGCGCTGAGCAACCTTTTGGCGATCCGTTATTTCCTCCCCCCCAAATCCCTCCTCCTGCTGCTCACGACTACGTCCCCATTCTTGGCCCTTAGTGTAGAGGCCAAATGGGCATGTGTCCCTGTGGGCATTGGCCCAATTCTGTTTTCGGAGTACTCTGTGCTTTGCATGCCTTGGGGGTGTTGGAAATAAGAGTGGAGGAAGCAGGGGGTCCCTGGGGAGCAGAGAAGGGGATGTTATTAACTACAGGCTTTTCTAGGGGGGCCCGTGTTAACTATTATGAGCCGGGAGGTCAAGTGCCCGGAGACTGGCACATCTGGTCAGCAGCTCAGCACGACGCTTGCAATTTGCGGCTGGGATGGGTTTTTTTTCCTCCTCTTACACGGAAAAGCAACATGATCGCTGCATAGAGCTTTACGGGACACATGCTAGAAAAGCACACACAACTGTGACGAACACAACTGTGACCTCCTTGGGCACCCTGCAGGCGGACGGGGGATAGGGAACTTGTCATGACCTTCTACAGAGTTCTGCCTGCCCTTCCGGCTGGAGAAAGAAGGGTCTGAGCCAGACTTGCACCGTCCAGAAGGCAGAACCTTCTGCCTCCATGGTGAGGCAGGTTTCCTGGCTCCAAAGTGGGCTCTGGGGTCGGTCAGAAAGACGCTGGGTTTCCAGCTCCCTCACCGTGTGTTCTCGAACAAGCAGCTTTGAGGCTCTGGGCCCCGGGAGCAGGGAGGCAATGGCAGGGCTTGTGCAGGATGTCTGTGAGGTGCGCAGGAGGTCCAGCGGATAAAGACGGCATGATTGTCGGCACGTCGTCGCTCTCAATACAAACGATCGCGGTCCTGTGGCCGTACGTTTCGGAGTAAGAACTTAGTTTTATGGGCATCCCTTGGAACATTTCCCTGCTCATCCTCTGAATTTCAAACGTCAGGGTTCCAAAATCAAGCTCTCTTGGGACATAGCTGCTCTCATTTCTTTAGGTCCCAATTGCACAAGAAGGTTTTTCTAACAAATCAAACACTATTTGCAGGATTTTCTTTATTTTATTTTACTTTATTTATTTTATTTTAAAGATTTTTTATTTGCTCGAGAGAGAGTGAGTGAGCTAGAGTGTGGGGCGGGGAGTGGGAGAAGGAGAGACAGATTCCCTGCTGAACGGAGTGCCCAACGCGAGGCTCCATCTCAGGATCCCGAGATCATGACCTGAGCCGAAGGCAGACATTTAACAACAGGCACCCCAAAGGCCCTGTTTTGATGAGCATAAAAGTCATCAAATAGTCATTATTAGTAAAAAGTAGAAATTGCAAGAAATTTTTAAGGGTAAATTAAAAAGCCTACATGAGCCAGCTCTTGCACAGTGAACTGGCTGTCCTTCAGTGCATGGTCAGCAAAATTTTTCTGTAAGGAGCCATGTAGAGATTCTTTCTGCTTCACAGCCATCTGCAAATTCTGTGGCGACTGCGCAGCTCTGGTGTTGGGGTGTGAAAGCAACCACTGATAACTACCTAAAGAAATCAGCCCAATAGAGCTTGATTTTGGAACCCTGACATTTGAATTTCACGTAATTTTCACGGGATGTGAAATCTTCTTTTTTTGATTTTTTTTCCTCTTGATCATTAAAAAAATATTAAGGGAAAAAAAAAGCATTCTTAGCTCACAGGGTATTCAAAAAGCATCAGTGAGCTGGATATCGCCTATGGGCTGGGGTTTACCCATCCTGGAATCTGTGCCTAAATATTTGCAAGCATTGGCATATGTATTATAAATTTAGATCCCAAGTATTTGTACCCTTCTGATTCCTGCCGGTTACAATCATGTGTATGAGAATCCTCTCTTGCCACCAAATCTGCGAAAACCTGATTTATAATGGTTGCTCAGTGTTCCAGTATAAGACTCAGGATCTATTTTTAACAGTTGCCTTTGGTTTGCAACATAAGTTGTCTCCCTTTCTTTGGCTGTTATGGACAAGGTTGTGATGAGATATAATCTGTATCTTCCAAATGAAAAAGATGTAGTTACAAATTCTGAAGAATTCTGCAGCACCGTCTCTCTCTGAAATGCAGCGCAATCCTCAGCCACAGACTGTGCAGAAGGGCGGCTCTGCCCCCGTCTTTCTCCTCGGGCAGTTTGGGTGGATTTCAGGATGATTCTGGGATGTGCAGCTGGGTCCGTGGGTCACTCAGGCCTCTCTAGCAAATATCGTGGGTCCTGAGTCCCATCTTCCTGCTCTCTGCCCCAGCAGTCCTGTGTAGGCAAAGTCCCTACCAGATGCCTTTGGAGGACTCTGGGCTCCCTAGAGGCTGAGAAATTTCCTGCAGGTCACTCTGCAAGCAAGCTGATGGTGACATCAGGATCGGAGCCCTCGATACCTACATTTCTAGGGTGTGTTGGCCAAGTATCTTGAATAGAGAGGTTGTACTATGAGGGAGAGGGGTGATGGCAATGGTCCCCCTCTTCTGACACACACGTGCACACATATAAAAGGAAAGAGGAAAAGAAAAAAATATATATGCTCTGGCCCATCCAGTCTGTGCCGATTTCCTCTGCTGGGATTTAGCTCAATTCAACCTTTTGGCTTGTTTGCCGTGTTCGCCAATTTCCTCCTTTCCCAGAAACAAATCGAGATGTCTCTTGAACTCATGTACACTCGCACTTCGCTCACCTCTCTGTCTAACATTTTCCATATGTGTGCTAACCTAGCGGGACGCCAGCTCCCCCGGTCCCAAGATATCCGATGCCTGGGTAATGTTCTCGAGTGTTTAAACCTCAGCAGAATGAAAAGTCTCTCTCTTTTCCTTCTGCCCTTTCATAAACGGGGGCATTTGTTGGGAGTCTCATTTCCTTCGCGTGGGAGTCCAATTCTTTTGTTATTAGGGCACGTAGGCTGCCAACATCTCGTTTCAGGGCCTCTGAAATCACTGTGTCTGCACCGTGAGGGGTGAGAAAGACCTAGAGAATATGAACAGACTCTGTGAATCGGCCGAAATCGGGGGTCAGTGATCCCAGCTACTTGAAGGATTGTGTATGGCTGAAGGAAACGTTGGAAGTGGTGTGACACTTTACAGATTGGGAAACTGAGGCCTCAAGAGGTCACGGGGCTTGCCCGAGGTCAGCCAGCTTGTGAAGGGCATTTAACAGACATTTCAAGTCACCAGGAGAAATCTAACTTCAGTCTACCCTGTGAGCCAGTGAGAAGAGAATTGAATTCACCTTCAAATTCTTGCTTGGCATTAATGTGAGTAGCTATAGGCCCACCCCTGATTATTTATAATTTCTTAGCTGTCGCTTACCACCTTGGTGCTTCCTGGCATGAGTGGCTTATGGGAGAAAAAATATATATATATATATTTGTATGTATGTATTAGCAACTCTGACATGTACTTACTTAAAGACAACAAGTAAAGAGTGAGTTAAAATCAATGAGCATAATTTTTTAACATTTGGAATTAAAAATAGACTATTACATTATTTATTGAACTGGGCAAGAGTGAATTAAATATTTACATTATTAAAAGTCCCACTCTCAGAGTCTTTCACAGGCATGAAGCATTTATTTGGAAAATAATAATACTGATAATAAAGCTGAGAGCCCATGCTTTCATTCCGCTCCCCTCCCCCCAACCCTAGGAATCTGAGGATCAGTTTCCCAATCTGCAAAGTGCTCCATCAATATGGAGCCCTGTTGTCTTTCCATCCATCCAGGGTTTTCTCTGCACATGGAGATAACAAGACTCTCTGAATGAATCTGTTCCCTCCGTTCTCCTATCTGTTTATTATTCAACCTAAATATTTAGTGGCCTTCGAGTACATGGTAGTCATTGGGAAAAGATGGGGCAGAAGCTGTGGCCCCCACTCTTGTCCACATTTCTTCTGATCAAGTCTCAGTTGCAAGTGGTCTGTCCTCTCCTTAGTCAGGCCAATGACCCCCACTTAGGTATAGAAAAGGTAGTCACGGTAGGTGGGTGCGCTCATCGCGGTAGGTGGGTGTACTCATCACTCTCCCAGGGTCAGGGAGAGCCCTCCATGGCAAATGTCCAAGCCAGTGACAAAATCGATCATTCTGGCCTTTCTGCAGCCATCTCTGGAGTATCCCCAAAGCAAACTCCCTGATGGGCCTTGGGGATGGGAAGTGACTTCCCTTAGACCCCCATTCCCAGGTGAAGGCTTTTGTTCTTTTATTCTCATCTTCTCAAAACCGGGAAAAAGAGCAGTGGAGCCCAATTCCTGCCCTCATGGAGGGTACAAGCTCATCCTGATCAGCGTCAGTTCCATGGGGTCCCTCCTCGAAACTTCTAAACTCCAATGATGCCGCCATCTTCCCGTGATTCCCCAATCCCAGGGGTGGCAGCGGCTCCCTCCAAGTTACCTTTGTGTAACCTTCCCAGTTACCGGGTTGGTAATTTTTTATAATAAACTCTCCCTATGAAAATAGCTGGTGATTTCTGTTTTCTGATTGAACTCTGAATGATGAAGTTGGTAATCATACAATCCCACATAAATGTAATTATAAATGGTGGTTGTGCCATCGAAAATTCAGGGTACCATGAGAGCATAGATGGGGAATGTGGGGATCAGGGGAAACATCACTAAAGAAGGAGAGTGGGTGAAAGTTAGTAGAGGAAGGCAGGGAACAGTGTTCCTTCCGAGTCATGAAACAGCATGGACAAGAGTGGAAAGAGTGAGAATGAGACACGTTGGTCCTGCTGGCCAGTGGCTCAGGCCAGTGAGCACAAGGTTGGCAAATCTGCAGTGGGGAGTGGGGAGGGCAGTGGGAGCTGTGGAGAGTAAGGAAGGCAGGATCCAGAGCATGGGATAGCATGAAGGC
The DNA here is from genome assembly GCA_028533885.1 of Nasua narica. Lineage (NCBI taxonomy): Eukaryota > Metazoa > Chordata > Mammalia > Carnivora > Procyonidae > Nasua > Nasua narica. The sequence goes on along the minus strand of CM052808.1, from coordinate 10,049,174 downwards.
CAAGTTATCATCAGGTTTTAGTGGAAGGGAAATGTGTAAGCGCTGAGGGCTCCAGGCATGAGAGAGACAGTAGAGCGTGATGGTTTGACTCTAGTCCAACACTAGAGTCCAGTAGATAAAGGATGAGTCATGCAATTTAAAATTTTTCAATAACCGCATGAAGAAAAAAAGAGGAATCAGGATGAGTGAACTTTAATGACATATTTTATGGAACCCAAGATATCCAGATTATTCTCATTTTTAACATGGAATCAATAGGAAAACCAATGAATGAGAACCTTTATATTCCCTCTCCTCTACTTAGCCTTCAAAATCTTGTGTGTGTTTTCCACTCGCAGCACATCTCAACATGCACTTCCTGTATTTCACGCATTAATAGCCACATGTGGCTAGTAGCTGCCATCTTGGATGGCACAGCTCTGGGTCAAGACCACCTAGTTTCAAATTCCAGCTCTGTCGCTAATTAGCAGCTTTGCCGAATTCCTGCAGCAGTCTCTTTTCCCCTCTGTAAAGCAGAAATAACAACAGGGCTCACTTAATAGCACTATGGAGAGAACCGAATAAGTCAGTGTGTTTCAAGAGCCCAGAACATACAGTAACAATTATAATCATAATGATTTCAAAACAACCGTTACCCAGGCAAAGGCATGGAATGGACTGGAAGAGTCAGGAGCGGTCGTTGGGAGACGGGTTAGACATTTGCTGCTGCCATCTTCTTAGTAAAAGGGCACTGGGGACTAGGGGAGAGGATGTTTTCAAAACTGAGCCTTGGGTGTCATAGCACCCCAGATCCTATAGAATTCATAGCCTCTTAGATAGTGCTAAAATCTGGGGCCCACTTTTGTCTCTGTCTCAGGCGTTTTGGGGATATTTGGGGCAGACTCTCTGAAGCTCATCAAAAGATTGTAGAAAACATCAACATTCCTTATTCTGGAACTAAGGCTTGGGAGGAAGTCTTCTCGATTCATAGAAATGTGGTGGAGGAGCTATTTCAGTTCAATGAAATGAACATAATTGTTTAAGCTGCGAGCAGGTTCCCAACGCAGTCACCGTCAATGCGACCACACTGACTTGCTTCTGTGGATGCCAGATTGGCTTCTCTATTGGGCAGAGCAGGCAGAGTAGCACCAACCCCCCCCTTCCTTCAAACCTAGGGACACATGCACGGACACATCCTGAGCCCAGGCCTCGAGACTTCACGAAAACGTGGAATTCACCGGGATTCAGAGAGAAAATAAACTCTCGCCTCTTGACCCCATCTGGACTCCCTCCTCCCCCTGCCGAGAGGTGGTAATTACTGAAGGCTTAACACCTCTCCAGTATCTTTATATACCCGGTCCTCCGTGGGAGATGACCAGAGTTCTCAACATACCACGGAGCACATTTGCCCTGGGGTTCAAGCCTGACTCTTTCTGACTAACCAAAAGGAAGTGGATGACGGCCAGCTACCTGGGACAGAGCCATAGGGTCAAGATTCTCCCTGATTCAGTCCACACCATTGGGGTTGGGGGGAAGCTGAAGCCTGGGTAGGGCTTCTTAGGAAAGGGGAGGTGGACTTTTCTATTTAAGTCCTCCAAATGCATACCTGTTTGTGCCTTCCTTTGCTCTTCAGATGAAGTTGGTACTTTTTCCAGAGCTGGCAATGCCCAACATCATCAGTTCTCCGCTGCCCCCTTAGGCACCATCTGCCACCCTGCTTTCCTCTGGGCTACTGCCATACACACCTTCCTTCCAATTCATGGACCTCGGGACCTTTGCATGTGCTGTTCTCTCCATCTTGACTCTGTTTCTTTCCCTTCTCTCCTGACCTTCACCTCTCTATTTTAGGTCTCCATTCAAACGTCACCTCTCATAAAGATTTTAAATAACCTTACCAACAGGGACTAGTGAAATAAATCATGGTACAAGCAGACAATGGAACATGATACAGATTAATAAAAGAATGAGAGGCTCTTTCCACAGGAACAGGGAATGGTTTCTGAGAAAAATAAGTTAAAAAAAAAAAAGAAAGAAAATTAAAGGAAAAGAAAAGTATAGAATATTGTGTATATAGTCTACTATTTTTGAAAAAAAAAAACAGAAAAAAGATATGTAACGTGTATGTGCCTTTGGGAGGATGTGTACCTGAACGCCCTTTTATGTTTACGGTGTATTGAGTGATAAAGGAGGTTGCAAAACATTTATTAAATGGAATACAATTTTTACAATATATATATATATATCATGCCTGCAGGTACTCAAATGAAATCAGACCAGACAGATATCCGACTGAAGTCTCTGAGTGCCTTGCTGTGTGGCACGTGGGCTCTTTGTCCTTCTGTTGCATTCCTGTTTTTTTTTTTCTGCTGTGAGCATATTTTATGATCTGAACCCCGAAACAAGATACAGAGGCAGCAGGAGGCCAGTCAGCCCAGAGGGCAATGCACAGCTCCTAAGGCGGGTTCTTTCAGCCTAAGTCCCCCGTTGCTGCTCGCTGGCTGGATGACCTCGGGCATGGCACTTACCCTCCACGCGCCTCAGCTCTTCATCCGCGGAAATGGATGTGATCATAGTACGTCGCTCCCAGGGATGTTGTGGGGACTCCATGAATGTGCGTGCGTGCGTGCGTGTGTGTGTGTGTGTAAAAACACGTATTAAGTATGTAAAAATACATATAGCAATGCTGTCTACTATTTTTGTTATTTTTTAAAAGGTTGGAACATAACATGTAAACATTGCATTCTAATGTAATGTAACATCATAACATTTAAATATGTAAAATCTAAGCACGACTAAATTTTAAAATATGCATTATCATGATGAAAGGATATATGTGTATATGTGTGTGTATGATTTCATGGAAATTTATATTACTTTCTACATATATTTTTATAATAATTTTCACATACATTTTTAACCTGCTTTATCCCTTAATTTTATTTTATTATTATTTTTAAAGATTTTATTTATTTACTTGTCAGAGAGAAAGAGAGAGCACAAGCAGGGAGCGTGGCAGGCAGAGGGAGAAGCAGGCTCCCTGCTGAGCAAGGAGCCCCATGTGGGGCTCCATCCCAGGACCCTGGGGTCATGACCTGAGCCGAAGGCAGACTCTTAACCGACTGAGCCACCCAGGCATCCCTCCCTTAATATTTTAGGACTATAAAAGGGTTTTCAGGTATTCTGTGTCCCTTCCTTGGAAGCAATCAGTGTCTGCCCTGAAATATTTACTACCACACACACACACACACACACACACACACACACACACCGGCCTCCTCTCCTCTGACCCGGTCCCCTGTGGAAATAACCACACTCCAAAGTGTGTAACGTCACCCGCTCTCACACAGCGCTGTAGAAACCACAGCATAGACGGTGGCCCGCCCCCGGACACCCCACTCACCCCAGAGCTGTGAAATGTCAGGTGCCAAGAGCAAGTGCTCTGAATTCACCCGCGTGGCTGATGCTGTTCGATCGATTTCTGTGGCGAAGGACGGGGAAGGTTCTGGACAAGTCTGGCCTGGCATCCTCCCATGGAGCCTCGGCCCTCGCCCGAGTGCACACTGACTCGGTGTGACAAGTGGCTGAGCAGCTCTGATTAATTAAATATTTCACCCCGAATTTGCAAAACATCATCTCCGGCAAGTCCATGTAACGTCTGTAACGCTGGGCTAATTAGCTTAGCAGGTCCCCGGGCTGGTGTGCTGATGTCTGTGTAACTCCAGGCAGGCAGAAAATGCTGGTTTTTGAAGGGGGCGGGAGGGTACGGGATTTGGCTGGCGTGCCATTTTGTATGGCACTAAGTTAAACAACACCTTCCAGGCATCTTGAAAACATAGGAACTCCGTATGGGGGGAGGGGGCCTTATTATGTGCTAAGTGTTTTCCAAGCCTTACCATCTCATTTAATCCTATACATAAGGCAGCAATTAGGACTTTTTAGTTGCAAGGCCTACAAAACCCAACTCTGGTTGGCTTGTGCCCAAAAAAACGTAATTGCAAATTATGTGCTTGTCAGTTATTATTGGCTTCTGGAATTGAAAAGTCCTGGGGTAAACCAGCTTCAGGAATGACTGGATCCAGGACCCAGTTGTTGTCCACAGGGCCTGGCTGATTCCATCTCGTCTGCGTTGGTACTTTTCTCACAATGTCTGTCTTCAAGGTCACAGAATGGCTGCCACAAATCTGATCCTTACTTCCTCCCAGCTTTGAACCCCAGAGTCTCTTTCAGAAGCCAGAATCTCATTATATCTCATTGTGTCTTAGAGAACGGGTTGTGTGTCTATTTCCAAGCTGATGACCGGACCAGAGGGATACATTGTGCTAATGGTTTAGGCTAATCAAGGCCCATTCTTGTAGTTGGGGTGTGGAGAGGATCACCCCACCCAAACCACATGGGTGAGAACAGGAAAGAGCTATTTCCCAGTGAAAGAGCACCGCTTTTCAGTGGGGTTGATGGACATTGACAACAGATGGCTACAACAGAGAGGTATTATGGAAATCCACACATTACAGTTGAGAAAACGAAGATACCGAAAGGTTAAATTACTTGTCCAAAATAATGTTATGGGTGTCTGCATTGATTTCCAGTTGGCCTTACTTAGAAGCCTGTGCCCTTGGCCGTGACCTCACGCTGCCTTCCCGTCTGACCCCACTGCGATGTCTATCTGTTTCATCACCCGAATTCCCATCTTTTTGATTCATCATGTTCTCATCCGTAGGCCTTGATCTTTTGCTTTATACAAAATTCATTGCTTCTAAGCCGTGGAGAACACGTTTAGGGAGGACGTATGCTAGACTGGTTTTTTGTTTTTTGGGTTTTTTTTTTTTTTTTTTTTTTTACCAGATATACCCTATAAAATGGTCATTTGTAAATTTTCCAAGTGTTTAAAATTCATTGTATTTACATGAAAAACCATATGATCAACAGATAATGGTGAGCCACTATCCAACACGTCAAACACGTAACGATGATAAGAGTTCTCTTGGGCAGGCACTATATTGACTGTACCTACATTTAATTCTCAGAAAATCGCCATAATTCAGCTATTACTATTACTTATAGTGCAATAGGTAAACTATTATACAATTAAAGAAACAGAGGTCCAGAGAGGTTAAGCAACTTGTTCAAGGTCACACAGCTATAAAATAGAGGGGAGATTCAAACCCGGTCAGTCTGACCCTAGGCCTCTGCAAAATATTGCCTCTCATCACATTAAGCTTGCAATTTCTTTGGCATGGTTGCTGGGGATGAGGCTAAGGGTAGGGGAGAAAAGATTCATAGTAACACAGGCTTAGTGTGGTAAGAAATGCTCAGGAGAGGCACCAAGGGATGGCAAATGGATTCAGATTCACAAATCCCTCCAGTGGAAGTGGTCATTCAGAGCCTCCAAGGGTAGGGCACAGGCCTCATTTGCACAGTAGCAGAAGGATCTGTTTGGAATATATTCCCAGCCCCACATGTTTCCCTCCCTCCCAGCTAAGGGCCCTGGCGGGCATTTTATGCCTGGCAAGTCTGTACTCATTGACCGTGCTCTAGACCTACATGGTTACCCAAGATGTGCCCATCAGACTTCCTTCCATGATTATTTAGGGTTGAGAGACAGGAATTAAAACACACACACACACACACACACACACACACATGCATACTGACTCATTGTCTTTCAGTGGTTGGACCCAAGCCCTATAAAGCTGGGCACTGTAGGGTGGCCCAGACTCAGGAGAGATACCTGGAATCTGTTTGCAGTTAAGGGGAGAGGAATGAAAGCAGCCTGCAGAGAGGGACAGAGGGGACTGGACAAAGAACACCACTGGGTCCCTGAGGGCCCTTTTCCCTCCTCTTGCACTTCCGCAAGCCCAGGGACATCCCGATCTTAAGGCTCCGGAAGACTCCCTTAGCCCCCTATGATTTATTCTGCCTGAGGAACCTCCACCAGATTTCCCTGACTTACACCCCCATGAGTCTGACCTGCCCACTTGGCTTGGCCTTCAGTGCCCAAGTCCTCTGTCCTGAGCTGGGTCAGATCTAGGAGACATAGGGAATGTTCAGGGGAATCCCTTCAGGGCAGACCTTCTCCCTATCCCTCAGATTCAGCGGGCATGTGTGGTTTCAGACTGCAGCCCACAGGAACCCTTACCGGTGGGGCCAGGTGAACCCACGTGGATTTCTCCCCCCAACCCGAGGTCAGCGGAACCCAGGACGCCGATTTCCTTCTGTCAGCAGCCCGATTGATCATTTTCTCAGGCTGCCTGAGGCACTCCCATTCCCGAGCCTCAGATGTTCGCCTTGGAAGCCTGTCTCTCCTCCTGGATGCCCTGGGGCCTTGTTAAACCTCTCTCATCAGCTCGAGAAGTCAATGTCCAGCCTCAGAAATGGCCCCATTTCACAATCTATCCAGGGGTAGGAGGGCGGGGGGCGGGCAATATTAAAATCCCTGGTGTGGCCACCGGAGTCTTGCTGTCTCTCTTTAGGGTTGATAGTTAAAAATTCATGGTGATTTTCAAAGGAGGAAAAATGCTTAAACTGCTTTCCTCTTTGCAAACGTTCCCTTTTTTGATTCAAAATCAAACTTTTGTCTAGACAGGCGAGGGCTTTTTGCTGACATCTCTTGCCAGCTCAGAAACCTTGAGGTTTTCCAAATGCAACACCCCCGCCCCTTCCTGGCGGCCCGTCTCCAACACCAGGTTCCTTCCAAACACATCCTCTGGGCAGCTCAGAGCAGACCTCACTGGGCGGAGAAGCCCAAGGTGGACGCTGGCAGGCTCTTCCTTTGGCTCCGCCATCTTCCTTGACAAGTTCCCTGACAGCTGTGCTCGCTCCCTGGCAAAGCCGTGCTGTCTTTCAGTGTCTGAAGCAGCTCTAAAGGCCACCCTCAGCACCCCAAAGCAGCTGCTACTTTTCCTTCTTCCCGCCTTCCAGGTATTATGTGTTCATTGTTGAAAAATTAGTAATCGGATAAACACGAAAGAAAATAAATACCCCATCTCATGATCTTACCCTTCTAAAAGTTTTCTCTCTTTCTCTCTCACCACACACACACAACCCACACACACACACAAATACACGTGCATATGTAGACACACACACACACACACACACACACACACACACACATTCTACCTATATATGTATCTCAGACATTATCCCAAACCTTGGTGGCATAAGCGATACAAATTATGTCACCATTTCTGTGGGCCAGCAGGTATTCGGCCTGTCTGAGCAGCTATGGTGCCGGGTCTCTCAGAGAACTACAGTCAGTCAGATGCTGGCTGGGGCTGCAGTCTCATCTGAAGGCTTGACTGGGCCTGGAGGATAGGCCACCAAGATGGCGCACTCACATGGCTTTCAGGTTGGCGCTGGCCATTGGCAGGAGACCTCATTCTCTCCGGTGGACCTTTCTCTCTGGGGTGCTTAGGTGTTCTCATGATTCGGCACTGGCTTCTCCCAAAGTGAGCGATCCAAGACAGAGCAAAGCAGAAGCGAGAGCGATGTTTTGGACTTACTCTTGAAGTCATACTTTGTCGCTTCTGCCATAGTCTATTGGCCATGTAGAACAACCCTGATGCAGTGTGGGAGGAGGCTATCCAAGGGTGAGGAGGTGAGGAGCAGGAGAGACCATGATGGTGGCTGGCTACCATTATATAAATATATAACATCATAGAATACCTGCAATTTTTAAAAACGGGCTTTGTAGTATAGATACTAACCAGCCTTGTGAGTGGGTCACCTTGGAGCCATGAAACGTTTGGATGAGGTAACAGTCCCAACAACATCTGACCGTAGCTTCCTGAGAAATTCTGAGCTGGGACTTACCAGCCAAGCCATTTTCAAATTCCTGCTGGGCAGAAACTGTAAGTGAATAAATTGTTCTTGTTTTAAGCTTCTAAGTTTCCGTGACTTGCTGTTTTCAGAATCAGTGTGTGTGATCACCTTCGACCGTGCATATGTACAATTTTATAGCGTCGTTTTTAGTGGGTGCCTAGGGGAGTGGTTAGAAACGTGTATGTGTATGTGTGGGGGGGACATTTTAAATGGTTCTGATAATGGGCTGATATTCAAGAATTGGGTGGGAGTGGGTAAGATAGTTGTGAGAGATTATTGCTGCCCACCCCCATGTCTCTAGTTCTCTTTTTCTCTAGAGCATAAGAGGGGTTACAGTTTCCTGCTCACCTGACGTGGATGATGAGCATATGACACGCCTGGCCAGTAAAATGTCAGAGGAAGGGACAAATATCATTTCCAAGTGAAAGCATTTAATTGCCGGTACTCAGTTTTGTTGTTGTAGGCCATTGAGATGAGAGGGGTGTTTGTTACTGCAGTACACTGGTCTGCCCTGACTAATACTGGATCCAGACAGAAGGACAGCCAGGTCTCCTTCACCAGGAGATGGCCAGGACCCATCTGCTGTCAGATCCATTCCTGAACCTTCCCCTGCTCTGCTCTGCGTCTCAGGGGATGACCCCTGCCAGCTATAGTCCCCATCACTTTTCCCATCACTTTGCTTCTGCTGGCGGGACTCGTGACGTATTAGAGGGTACGAGAGAAGATCATGGTATTTCTTCTCCTCCATCATTGGCTCAGGGAGCAAGCCCAGTGGGGACTGCATCTTTTCTTTGTCTCCATTGCCCGCCATGGTTCCAGCTCCCACTGGGAGACCCCAACCCTGGGCTGTGGTAACATGGCCTCTCCTTCTGGCCTTCCAGCCTAGGGGTGGCAGGAACCCCTGTCTGTTGCTAATCTCTGCTTTCCTCACCATCCTCCCTGCATTCTCAGATTTTCCATCCCTTGGGTAACCAATTCCCTGCATCAAAGATCCTCAGTTTCAGTCTGCAATTAGACCCTGAGTGCTACCAAGGACCAGCTCTGTGCTGGGGCCTGTGGACACGTAGAGAATGAAACATGTAGAGAATGAAATAGCAAAGAATATGCCAGATCCAGGTCTGCCCCATGGACCTACATTTTGATGGTGGAGAAGACGGACTTACAGGGTGACTGGTCCAAGAAGGGACAGGACAGGGTCCTGGGATGTCTTGGAGGTGTAGAAAGGCCTTCTTGAATAAGGGACATTTTTACACAGATCTGGAGGATAAACAGGAGATGGGCATGGGGGAAGTTTGTGGCATTCCCAACCTGGGAGGCAGGGGTGCCTTTGCCAACTACCATTAGTGGCATCCACCAGCAGGGTGGGGTCAGGCTGCTCCTTGCCCTCCCTCTTTCTTGGCACTTGTGTTCATTTTGCTTCCAGTGATTGATTGCTAGTTGCTCTCAGTGTGGGTGATCTGGATCCAGCTACAGACATTTCTGAGCCCCAGCTGGCTCTGCAGCTGAAGTGGCTATGACTCCAAGAGAAGGATGTCATAATCACTTTGGGTTCTTGGCTCCTTTGAGAAAATGCCTAGAGAATATGGGGGAGACTGGCCAGGGAACATCTATCTTCTGCCTCCTCACACATGTCCTGAGTACCTGTTCGGAACCCAGCATTGGGGTGGGAGGTGGCCCTACAGTCGAGTAAGATACTCTCTCTTTGGGGAAGAATCTGTAATCTGAGGTGGAGAGAGCAACCACGGAGGAAATAATTACAACTATTTTGCAAAACATAGAAGGAATGAAGAAGAGGTGGTGAGTGACTGCCTAAGTCATCAGAAAAGGTTTCCCAGAGGAAGTAACATGGAATTGGGTATTGAGGGATGAGTAGGAGTTCGCCAAGTAGAGGATGAGGATGTATTCCAGGCAATGGAAATAATGTATACGAAGATACAGAGCTGAGACTAATGATTTAAAAAGCATTAAATGTGTTATATTCAGAGACTTGTGAGCTGAAGCAGAAGGTGCTCCAAGTAGAGGCTGAAAGTGTATGCGGAGAAGGCGGGAGGGTAGGATAGGGCCAGATCATGAATGACCTGAAGTAGCAGGCTAAAGAATTTGGATCTAAATATTTTTGGAGCTTGGAATAGGAAACTACCACGCCCAGTCCATATTTTAGAAAGACCAGTAGAGCTGTTTTGCACAGGAAGGATTCATTTATCTATTCAGCAAGTATGTACTGAGTGCCTGCTTTGTGTCACACTTTCTGTTAGGTGCTGGGAATAGCTGTGAATAAGACAAATAAGTATCCTATCCTTTTTGAGTTTTGATTCTAGCGTTCTTGTGTAAGAGACAGATAATAAACAATATACTTTCTATTTTATGGAATCCACATTATATCTAATTTACATATAAATATAATAATACAATATTTATATGATAATCCAGAACTATAACTTACAGAAATTTTAGTGGTGATGGTGTGCTGAGTGCTGTGAAGGAAAATGAATAAAGCGATGTGGTCGTGACTGCTGAGGGCTATTTAGATAATCCAGAGCTGGACGAGGTGATCTGGGGACAGGGAGGGGATTCCAGAAGAAGTTCCTTTGAGATAAAGTCACTGTCTGCAGAAAGAGATGGGGCTGGATGGGGGACAGACTGGAATTAGTGGAAACTGAGGTGAGTACTGCCAGGGGATGGGGAAGGTAAGAGGCAGGGGAGGAGGGTGCACACAGAGGTGCCCCTCTGCAGTCTAGACCATCTATGACAGAGACCTCTCGTCCTGGTTTATGGTTTCCTTGCCACACAGCCGGACTACATTTCCCAACTTCCTTGCAGTTCAGTGGGATCACGTGACTCAGCTCTGTCCAATGCGATAGGAGGAACAGGGCCGTGGTTCCCATCTAGGTCTGACCTCTTAAGCCTCCCAGCCAATCTTCAGTGCCTTCCCTGTGCTCACCTGCCAGCCAGATGCATGGGGTCCAGCAGAGAACTCCAAAGCCCTGAAACAGACTTTCTCAGCTACAGCTATTGTAGAATGAATAATTCTAGTTGTGGGGGACTGTCCTCTGTAGGGAAGGATATTGACTAGCATCCTGGCCTCTACCACCTAGATGCCAATTGTCCCTGCCTCCAGTGTTGACGACCCAAAACATCTCCAGATACTGCCAGGTGTCCCCATATGAGACCTTCTGCCCTAGAAGATGAGGTGGAAGCTGCCTGGGTCCCCGAGTGGCACCGTAGAGCAGAGCTCACTGGTTCACACAGACCCTGACATAAATGAGAAATCCACCGCGCCTGCGTCGAGACACAGAGATCTGGGGGCTGCTCGTCACAGCAGCCTCACCTACCTTAACACCCCGTTCACATCTGGAGCTCGTCTAGGTCTGGGCTAGAGTTGCACACTCGGGAATTGCCACCCGTCCAAGCTGCAAAGAAGCCAGAGATGGCCATGAACGAGTGCGAGGAGAGTGGGATCGAATGCTGAGGAACAGGACTTCTTAAGATCTGGACAAAGGAGAGGGAGGAGGGATCCCGAGGGAGGCTGACGGCGGGAGGTCGGAGGACAGCTCTCCAGGAGGGGCTGGTGCCGGGGACGCCCGATGGAAAAAAGATCGGGAGCCCAGTAGTGAAGGTGGGTAACAGAGACGTGTTTGGGTTGCGGGCTATTAGGTGAGTGTTAAATCTAGAGACATAAGAATCGGGGCAAATAAATAACCATCCACAAGGAACAAAGACATTCAAAGGTCAGGCAGCTGGCTCCAGTCTTGGCACATTCCTTGGTTCTGAGGCAAGTCTCTCTGCTTTCTGAACTTTGTCTCTTTTCCCATTAAAGACTGTCATTTCCAGCTCTGCAGGATAAATGAAGCAAAATCTATATAAGGCTTTAATCTGGCTCCCACCCCCTTTCGGCCCAACCCTGGCCCCCAAAGAAAGGTGTTGTATAAATAAGAAATACTGTCATTACAATGTGCTCAACAAGTGTTTGATGAGGGTCAGAGGAAGGCTGGGACCCTTCCAGGCCACGGCAGTAGGGGCGGCCTGATTCTATCTTTGTGTTTCAAGAAAGGTTTGTAAAGGAAGCCATGTGGCAGAGGCTTGCTGGGATGGTTTTAAAAATGAAGGAAATTCCCCATTTCCTGATTGTAAGAAAATATGGGTGGAACAAGCCTTAAATGAGCTGATCAAGGTTCTGTCTTTGATGTCAGTTGAATGACAATGATCTCCAAGGCAGGAACACAATGTAATGAACTCACCCTGCTTTTCCATGAAAAACAAGATCACTGAAGGGGGGCCCTGAGTTGGAAAACAAAGACGCTGGCTTGCAGGGCCTCCAAGAGAAAGGCCTGGGGGTGTTCCCAGCCATGCCCAGTGGGAAATGGAGACACACAGGCTCTTGGGCCGAAGTGGCGGGTCCATGCTGGGTTTTCTGGTGGCCCTTGTGCTGAATTTAGCAAACTCTAGAGGGAGAAGGTCTACTCTGTGTCTGGACCTGGATCTGACTTGTCAATAGAGAGACAAGAAGAAAATTCAAAATCCAACGGCATAGTCAGAACGTCTGGTTCCTTTACTTCTTCCTTCCTTCTGTCCCGCCTCTATTTTCCGAATAATCTTCATTGAGCTCCTACTAGGTGCCAGGCGCTGCTGGGCAGTGGGATATGATGAGGACCATGGCAGTTTGGTCCTGCCTCCGAGGAGGCCAGCGTCCAGCTGGGGAGACAGCATTACATGAGCCCCACGATGAGGGAAGCAGGGAGAACTGTGAGTGCTCACGGGAGAGGCCTGGGAGGGGAGTGGGAAGAGAGGATTAGGCCATGAAGAAGTAGGCACAAGTCAAGAGTGACCCAGACACAGGAGTCAGCTTTCAGAGACGGAGGAGAGGATGATGCCGAAGCTGGGTTTTGAAGGGCGAAGAGGAGTTGCAAAATAGGTAGGATGAGGGAAGGATATTCCAGGCAGAGGGAACAGCAGTGCAATAGCATGGAGGCTTGGAAGAGTGCATAGTCTGTGACCACTACACATCATTCAGGACTCTGGAGGAAGGAAGTTCGAGAAGCAATGGGAATAATGAGCTCGAAATAAGAGATGGGTCAGATCACGAAGGGTCTTTTAGACCAAACTGCGAAGTTTGTTCTGAAGGCAATAGGGAGCTACGGAAGGACTGTGAGCAGGGAGGTGATGTGACCAGGCTTACCCTCGCCTGGAAGGGGAAGACTGGAGAGATGAGTCCCGAGATGGCATCCCAAACAACCCTGGGGGAGGGATGAGTGTCTGGAAATACAGAGCGAGGGCCCGAGCGCTTCCTACAGAGCTGCTAACTTCCTGCCTTGCCCGGAGGCTGGTGGCAGAGGTCTGGGGTAACTGGGGTTTGGTTCTTGCACGTTAAAACACACAACCTGGGCCTGGTGGCCAGAGTGCGGGCCATGCGGTTTAGCGGCGGTCTGAGGTTAGACCGGGCTGAGCAGCAAATCCTCTGTCCGGTTTCTCCGCTGAGCACTGCGGCTTTGCACACACATGGGGGGCAGGGCAGGGGGGCGCTGTGAGCCTGCTCCTTCCCACTGTTCAAAGGGGAGCATTAGCCTTCAGTCAGTCCAAGCTGCCCCCTCAAGAGATGGAAGCAAAGCGTGTCGATTAGGGGCCCAGGTCTTGATGCTAAACAGATCCAACTTTCGTTGGAGAGCCGCTATATCTGGGGAGCTCTCTCCCTGCTGCTGAGCCTCAGTTTCCCTCATCTGAAGAGCGGGCATGTGTGCAGCACGCAGGAAGTGCTCCCTCCGTATTTTCCGCTATTCCTGGAAGCGTGTGGTCTTGAAAAATGACGTGTCCCTTGGCTTTTTTTTTTTTTTTTAATTTCTCTTTATTGCACTTCTCAGTCTCTGCATGTCACCGTGTTCTTTTCCTCACTGAGCGTCACCTTGTCAAGCAGGCTCCAGCGATGCCTGGGTGCGTTCCCCCGGTCCCAGAGAGGGGCGTCGGGTTCAGTTAGAGCCTTTGCCAGCCACGTCAGCCAGGGCTCTCTGGAAAAACAAGGTCAGTTTGTGTGTGTGTGTACTAAAGGAGTCATTTTAAAGTGTTGACTCACACGGTTGTGGGGGCTGGCAAGTCTGTAATCTGTAGGACAGGCCCACAGGCTGGACAGTCTCAGGCAGGAGTTAACACTTCAGCGTGGGGCAGAATTGGATACCGTGGAGGAGGAAGGATGATGGACTTTGGAAAGGAACTGAGAGCCCATGATCGGCACCCCACCTCCCCCACCGGAAAGATGTCCGCCGTCCAGGCGCCACATATGCCCTAGGATGTGGGATGTTCTCAGCAGCAAACGATTTGAAATGACTTAAATCCCTGCCTCCAGCATAATGGAGAAATTAGCAGCAGTGTATATAGTCTTGCTTTCTGTGGAATACTATATAGCCACGGCCATGAGCCACGAACGTGGAATACCAGATTAACACCCACACGACTACTTGGGTGAATCACACACACATAAAGGAGAGGGAATTCCGTTTCCTGAACATTCAGCCGTACAAACGAAACTATGGGGAAGAAGTGCAAATACGGGCCACCTTTGGGAAGCGACGACGACCAGGAGGCCGGGGACGAGCGGGGTGTTGGGGCCCCTTGCTGGGGTCGACGCTACCGTCTTCACGGGGGTTACAGGGCTGTGTTCACTTTGGGAAGACTGTCTTAATGGTTAAATATGTGTACGGTTCGCATGTTTTTTTTCAGTTATACGTTTATACAAAGAATACATTACGCTGGCAAGCGGAACACGTCTGGGAGCCACGTAACGGCACCCGGTTTGCGGGCTCAAAACTGGTTTGTCCTCTTCCTCGCTGCTGTCTGTACGGCTTCTTGTTCCTCCTCAACGTGCCCAGGAAAGGACACGTTCCCTTTACAGATTGGGGACACTGAGGCTTGGGGCGCACGACTGACCTTCCGAGGTGTTCCTCCAAAGCCCCCATCCGTGGGAGGGCTAAGCACGCTGTTCCTGGAATGTCGCTATTTCTCTTCAGCAGGCTTCTGTTCTGATTCCCATTACAATCTAGATCTATTAAAGAAATACCCGGACGAGGCAGGCAGTTGGATCACTGCATGAATTTTGTACTTTTCCGTGCCTGAATCAGGGTTTCTTCACCTCAATCACTCTTGACATTTTGGGCTGGGTAGTTCTTTGTGGGGAGGGCTCTGGGTGTTCTGCACCATTTTTGGTCTCTACCCTCCAGAGGCCTGTAGCATGTTCACCCCTAATCCTGAACAAGAGTTATCTCCCGATCTGCCCACGGTCCCCCAGGTGAGAGCCACGGTCGTAGACGGGGAGCTCTTAGAGACTTGGAACAAGACTTCATTCATCTCTGTGTCTGGAATACAGCAGGCATTGAAGTGTTAGCTGTATATAAGGAAAATGCACGTGGTGTGGACACAGTCTCCAGAAAGCTGGAGCCGACGGCCCAGTCAGGGCCACACACGCACGCACGTGGCTGGGTCATTGCACCGGCTAAGTTATTCAACATCTCTGAGCCTTACGTTCCTCTTCTGTAAAAAATTACAAGAGCGTCTGTCTCTCATGGTGCCGCTATGTGAGTTGAGTGAATAAAGCTCATGAGTCCGTACATACGCTGTGTGTATTAATAAGCAATAACTTTCCTTTTTTAAAAAAAGATTTATTTATTTATTTGAGAGAGAGAGAGAATATGGTGGGGAGGGGCAGAAGGAGAAGCAGATTACCCTGCTGAACTTGGAGCCCCACGCGGGGCTGGGTCCCATGACCCTGAGATCATGACCTGAGCAGAAGCCAAAAGTTGGATGTCACCTAGGTGCCCCAGCGATAACTTTTCTTAAGCCGGGATTTTTGCCCCAAGAAAAAGGGATCCGTCAAACCCAGAGAAAGAGAGTCTTATGGCATCATTTGGCGAACTGATGTCCTGAGGGCAGACGCTTCTGCCTCCCGTAGCAGACGAAGGAACTGAGGTCCAGAAATTTCAGGGAGTCAACCAGGTCCAGAACTCACCCTGTCTGTGTGGTGCTCCTCCTTCCTCTGAACCTTACTGAGCATGTATGGGGAGACTGGAGGTAGATCCTAAGCAGTGGCCAGGGAGGAGAAGACTGTCTCAGGTGACAGCTGTGTCAGGGGTGTGTGGTTGTGAAGGGACATCTGTTGTTTATGCACAACCCAACACCCATCCTGCCTTCTGGTAGGTGCACCCTGATTTTCCCTGAAGTTACTCCCCATCCCCGCTTTCCAAACTCTCTGATATTCAAAGGGGATGGACCTAGTTAGTGCCTATTCCAGATTTGAGCAATCAGCATGTTCTGTCCTCTGGGATAGGGCCCCAGTGATAGGTTCAGGGATGGCCACGTGGCCCAAGGCGGTCCAATATGAACCCAGTCTCCGTGGGAACCCTCCTCCTCTGGGAAAGGAGGTCTCTCTTCTTCACTGGAGTTGCCCAACTGGCAAAACCCCTGTTGGGAGCAGCCAGTGGGCATCTTGCCACCGCGAAGGATGGGCCTGTCTAGGCATGGAGCCAATACAAGCAGGGCCAAGAGATGGAGAGAGGCTGGCTTAAGCTAGTCTGAGTAGGTTTCTCTGTCTGCTTGTCCCACATCAGCACCTCGCTGGGGGAGGGGGAGGGGGAGGGGGAGGGAGTAAGGATGCTGGCAAAAGTGCATCATCTTGGTTTCCTGCCTGGTATGGACTCTGGTAAAATGACCTGAACTCATCTGATGCTGCAGGTCATTGGAAGGTGCATCATCTCACTCCACTCCCCCATTTTTGTCTCCCAGACCTCAGTTTTTCCTTCCATAAGGTGGGTATGCCTGCCAGGTGTAGCCATTCTGGTGTAGCCATTCTGGCTGGGCAGCATGTTAATTTCGATTAATTACTTGTTCGTTTCTGCTCCTGACCTTCTTGAAAACTGCAGTCTTTTTAAAGATTTATTTATTTATTCATTAGGAAAGAGAGAGAGTGAGAGAGAGCATGAGAAGGGAGAAGGTCAGAGTGAGAAGCAGACTCCCCATGGAGCCGGGAGCCCGATGCGGGACTCGATCTTGGGACTCCGGGATCATGACCTGAGCCGAAGGCAGTTGCCTAACCAACTGAGCCACCCAGGCACCCTGAAAACTGCAGTCTTTTAATGGTGAGATACTAGCATTAGGCACTTGGTATGCCTATGCTTTGCCAGCGTCGTTAACTCCCTGAATTCTCAGGGCACTCACCTTGTGAGGATGACGCCGTGGCTATCCGCCTTGTGTACTTGGGCCCTAGCCTGAAAGGAAGGGCGTGGCCAAGGTCACATGGGCTGTCACCTAGAGGTGGGCAAAGACTAGCCTCTTAATGAGACCTTGCTTCCAAATCGGCACAGCGTCACCGTTCCAAATGGTTTTTCTTTTCATTTGATCTTCACCTGATGTCTGAACCAGTGGCTGATTCCCATTTGACAGATATGGAAACTAAGGCTCAGCATCACTGAGGGGCAGTGAACTTGCTCGATCCCCAAGGGGGAGAAGGAGGTGGGTAGTAGGGGAAGGGAGTGGAAGAGGAGGGAGGTGATAATTGAGATCCTGCAGGGAGCCCTTAACTAGGTCACGATTACATATGTGGTAGCAGAGGGTGGTGCGAATATTATGTCCATCTTCCAGTTGGACGCCGCAGCCCATTCTTATAAGCACTGTCCTATGCGTCTTTCCAGAAATAGGATCTGAAGCCTCCCGAGGCTCCTGGACCACACACTATCCCATTATTTTGAAAGAAACTCAGTAAGGGGAGGGCAGCGGGAGAATGTGTCCCAGTCCCAACTCCATTGTTCCCCACTTGGCAGCCCCCTCCGGTTCAGGTAAATAGAAGTGATTCTGTCATTGTTTGTCCCTAGTCCTAATGACTTTCGTCTTTGTGTCTCAGGAGCCAGACCTCAACCCTGGGAAGCTGGCCTGGGGCCTGAGAGGCACCAGCCGCCCCTGCGAACAATGGCCTTTGTTCTTCACACTTTCCCTATCAAAGCCTCGCAGCAGGGATGGCCTTCAGAGGCATTGGACCCTGTGATAATTCCCGTGCCAGAGCTTGGTGGGGGCAGGAAAGGAGGGGTCAGGTGTAACTTTGACCCAGTTAAACAACTCTGGGGTCTGCTGTCCTCCTGGCTTGGTAAGAATAAACCCTATGAATAGCTAGAGGCGATTAGCTCATCACGTCTTGTGTGAATTGTTCTCCTGTTATCTTGTGGGGAGTAACAGGTCTGGAAATGATATTGGTGGACAAGAACTATCCATAACAGCAGCAGTAACCATAGTGATGATGACGACAGCGATGCTAGCTGTATTTAGCGTGCACTTACTATGTCGTGGACACTCTTTTTTTTTTTTTTTTTAAGATTTTATTTATTTATTTATTAGGGAAGAGAGAGAGTGAGAGAGAGCATGAGAAGGGAGGAGGTCAGAGTGAGAAGCGGACTCCCCATGGAGCTGGGAGCCCGATGTGGGACTCGATCCCGGGACTCCGGGATCATGACCTGAGCCGAAGGCAGTTGCTTAACCAACTGCGCCACCCAGGCGCCATGTCGTGGACACTCTTAAGGGTGACATATACACCAACATTCAATTCTAACAATAACCTGGAAGAGAAGACAGTTACTGCTTTGCCTGTTTTTCAGATGGGGAAAATGCGGCTCAGGGGGAGTGAGTAACTGGCCCAAGGTCACAGAGCTGGGCCTTGAACCTGGGTCAGGTTCCTCCCAAGTAAGGGAGGAACCAGGAGAAATACCCTCAGGCTCAATCTCTCCTTTCACCCCTTGATCTTTGGTCAGTGTGTCCCTTTCAGTGATCCCAGTCAGAAGCCAGGGCACAAGGGATGCTGGGAGATGTAGTCCACAGTGGGAGGGGGGTCACAGATGTTGATCTATGGCATAGAGCAGGACAGAGAAGGGTAGCAGGACAGACGAGGGGGGAGAGCAAATGGAGAGTAACCCGGGCCTCTCTCCCAGCGTGTTGGAGAAAAGGGCACAGAGTGACACAGGGTGACCTACCTGGGTCTGCAGCGGGCATGTGAGAAATCCATTCAGCTTTGCTACTGGATGAGGCATGGGGATAGTTAGCTGTTGGTGCTTCAAGGTGTCTTCTCTTCACAAGAAGCGAAACAACATCCTGGGTGGATTCTGGAGTTGGACGCCTCACATCCAAATCCTGTTCTCCTGCCTACTGGTTAAATGGCCCCAGGGAATTTATTTAAACTTCTTGTGCCTCAGTTTCCTCATCTGTAACACAAGTAGTACCTACCTCTCACAAGAGTTTGGGAAGGGTCGAATGAGTTAAACATGAGAAGCTTTTAGAATAAACATCTGGGTGTGGGTCAGTCCTCAGTAAATGCTGGCTCTTGTATTTCTGGATGCTTACTTTCAAGAAGGGCTGTCAGACAACTAAGAATGGAGTGATGTGTTTTCTTAGTCTAAAAAGTAGATATTGATTGGGGAGTAGAGACGGGAAGCCTGTTTCAATCAAGGGGGTCAAGGAAGGCCTCTCTGAGGAGGTGACATTTGAGCTGAGACTGGGAGGATGAGTAAGAAGCCCCCAGTCCTGGAGAAGAATGGTCCAGGCAGCAGGAAGAGCAGATGCAAAGGCCCTGGGGTGGAAACAACTTGGGATGTTCAAAGAACAGCAAGAAGACCATAGAGCCAGGGGCTGAGATTAGAAGTAGAGGTCAGGGAAGTGGTGGGGGCCATGAAGGCCAGAGTAAGAAATCTGGATTTTTCTTTTGATGAGATGAGAAGCTCCCAGAAGGGTATTATGCTGAGAAGGGACATGACCTTATGTGTTAGTCTGGATCTTCCAAGAAGCAGATACCGAGATGGATGACATGTGCAGGGGTGCCTGCTTGAGCCTAAGCAGAGAGGAAGCCCGAAAGGGCAAGATGAGCGGTAGGTCAGCCCCGACGGTCTCAATCCGAGCGAGGAGGCAGGGCTAGAAGGCCGGATGGCCGCATCCCTGACTGCCATGCCATCAGAGGAAGATTTTGGAAAGCCATGAGGAGGTCTTGAGCCATCCGAGGAATTTCGTTTCTCCCGGAACAGCCCTGCCTTCGTGTCCTTGGCATTTTTGGACACTGGCTGAGAGGCAGCTCCCAGAAAGCATGGCCTGGAGGAAGAGTGGCCTTCCAGAAAATGAAGGGTGGCTTGCAGGGCCTGGTGGCTGAGCGCCTCAATCTTCTGCACTCCATGTAGTGGTTGGTCTGCGAGGTGCGTTCTTACACGGCCCCATCCAGCTTGGATCTTGAATATGCACTTGGGCTATGCTGAGAAGCCTGGCCGGGGTGGCAATGGAGGGGGTGGGGGCACAGGCACACGGATGACCCCCAAAGCTCTAGCTCCAAACCTGAACGGGGGCAGGGGGCTCTGCAGGTGACCCCAGATGGAACTCAGGGGGAGGCCAGACAGAGGTGTAGGTCTCCCGGTGAGTCAGGCCCTGCCCGGCTCCGTCCCTGCCCGCCCAGCCTCTGACACCCCCTAAATCCCCTGTCTCCCCAGAGGAAGTCAGGCCTGTAGCCCGGCTTCCTGCCATTATGCCATTTTTACAGCCTGGACTTGATTTAGGTGTTACGCTCTTGCTAAGAATATGCCCTGACACTTGAAAGGAACCTTTATTATTGTCCTAATTTGTGAAGAATTAGTTGTTACTTTTTTTTCCCTTTCCCTTCACCCCTTTCTTCTCCACAGGGTCAGGCTGGAGCCCTGTTATTGTTGTTAAATTTAGATCGGGAACTATATTGGGCCCGGCCTGGTGTCCCCATGCTTTCACTTCTTATAACAGGAAGGCAGGCCCCAGCTGGGGAGGCTCAGCGAGAGCCAAGAAGCCACTCTGAAGACCTCGGGGAAATGCGTTTCAGTGGAAACCACTAGAGCTGCGTAGGAGGGACTGGATTCAGAAAGCGTCTTTGCGTGGTCGTTGCACTGAAAGACTTTTTCTGACCTTCTGGACACCCTAGTGAGCCTGATCTGCCTTCCTGGTGGGTTAGAGTGAGCCAGGCGAGAGCCATACTATGTGGGTTCGAATCTCGGCTCTGCTGCTCTCCAGCTGTGTGCTCTGGCCTACGTGCACAGCTTCCTCTTTGCTTTAGCGTCCCCATCTGTGAAATGGGCACATTGCTGTTACCTATCTGCTGAGGCTGGTGGTGGAGTCCGTGGGCTAGCATGCATAAAGAGTCGAGGCCTGCTCCGTGGATACTCGTTAGCTGTTCTCGTTACCTCTCAGTTCCCCAGCAGACTCGGCTGTGGCGTCCACGACGGATGTGTAAGAAAGGAACCCAGAGTCCATCACCTTCTAGATCTGTGGCCTCTCACTAATTCATTCTCCTCATCTCCTAAAAAAAGGGGTATTTGTGCCTGTAACCCATAAGGTTGAAGATTAAATGAGATAGTTAGTGCCCAGCGTATAGTATGTGCTTAAGCACATTAGCTGAGTTTTATTATTTCCTGATACAAGGATCCCAATAAATCCTTAGGTCTTTGGGGTACCTGGGTGGCTCGGTCAGTTAAGCATCCGACTCTTGGCTTGGGCTCAGGTCTTGATCTCAGGCTCCATGCTCAGTGTGGAGTCTGCTTGAAGATTCCCTCTCCCTCTCCCTCGGCCCCTCCCCTGACTTGTGCTCGCACCCCCTCTCTCAAATAATTAACCAGTCTTTGGGAAAAAATCCTTAGTTTTGCTGTCACTTACCAAATGGTTTCCTTGCCATTTCCCCAACTCACCCAACAGCCCTGCCTGTGTGGCTCTCTTTGCCAGAACCCTCTCCCTGTTAGATACTGACATGACTTAACTTCCTTAAAGTCTTAAATCACCGCTTTGGTCATAGAAAGCCTTCTCCGACTATCTACTTAAGATTGCATTCCTCCCCTGCCTACAACAGGTGCTGCCTCCGTCTGCTTTTTCTGTGTGGACTTCACTGACATTTGAATACATGTGGTCTACTGTAGTTCGTTAATTCATCTTGCTAATCACCCCTCCACACACACACAGACAGAATGTGGACTTCTGAGGGCAGAGATTTTGATGGTTAGGTTTATGCCATGTCCCCAGTATGTGACACACAGCAAGCTTCCAGTGAATGTTTGTTGAATGAATGAATGAAGATTGAAGAATCTATAAGGAAGGAAAGGTCTGCTTCTCCCATTGCCTTTGCCATAGGGAGCTCCTAGAAAGTTATTGGTCCTTCTCCAGTTGAGAGAACTAAATGCTCAGAGAGGTAGACATTCCTCAGAAGGTCACACAGCTAACAGTAGCATACCCGGAAATAGTGCCCATACGTGGCAAGGACTGTCCTAGACCACTCGTTTTTTAGGAGAGACGTATTCATTTCCTGGGACTGCAGCTCAGAAGTGCTATAAACTTGTGGCTGAAATAACAGAAATATATCCTCTCACCGTTCTGGAGGCTGGAAGATCGAAGTATCTGTGGGGCTGTGCTCCCTTTGAGGGCACTGGGGGAGAATCTTCTCCAGGCTTCTTTCTTAGCTTCTGCATGAATCTGTACATGGTGTTCTCTTAGGTGCATGCCTGTGTCCAAATTCCCCTGTTTTGTAAGGACACCACTCCTGTTGGACCAGGTGCCCGGCTACTCCAGCATGACCTCATCTTAACCAACTACATCCGCCACAGCCCTATTTCCAAATAAGTTTGCGTTCTGAGGTTTCGGGAGTTAGGACTCCAACATATGAAATCCGCGGGGACGCCATTCAAGACATAGCAAGAGGAAATAGGCGTGCTGTCATGAAGTGTCCTTCCCTAAGCGAATGCAGCTGGTAAGGAATAGGGCTGGGATTCGAACCTGGGATAGTCTGACTCCATAGCCCATACTCTGAACCACCACACTGAAGGCAACGGGGACCCAGAGTGCTCAGAAGCGGCCTGAGTGCCATGTGTTTGCTCCGCACTGACCTAGAGGGAAAGGCTGCTCGAGAGGCTTGAAGGAGGAGAGTAATGGAGGGGCAGGCAGGTGGCTGACGTCCAAAGGCTGGGCTGTCCTTTGGCACACGGATGAAAGGAGGGAAGGGCTTCTCTGGAGGAGGCAGCAAGTGGGGAGTGCAGAGCTGATGGAGACTGGCCGGCGGTGCTTCCCCTCCCCTGCTCTCTGCCCCTGTCCCCCTTCCCTGCCTGCCCCATCCACCTGCACAGACAGGAGCCAGCCGTCCTCGGAGGGGGGGAAGGAGCTGAAGGAGGCTGCCAAGAAGGGCAGAAAAATGGTTCCTTCGAGGACTTTATAGATTTCCCCTGCACGGAAAGACCTTCCTGCTCCCTCTGGAGGGTGGGGGCGAGGCCCAAGCAGAGATATAAATATCTCTCACCTTTTTTTAGAATTCAAGAGCCCGTCAATCACTGAAGGGGACTCAGGCAGGAAGCTCTGTGACGGTTGTGGCAGGTGCAGGGGGGGGGCGGGTGTTGGGAGAGGTGGAGAAAAGGCGCCCTGGAGTCCTGACTGCCTGGCCACCCAGCCAAGGGACAAGTGGCGGTTGCACGGGACACCTGCCGCCCCACACGGTCCCGGCTGAGGGCAGCGTGAAGCCAGGCTCGTGTCCGACACAGGTAGCCTAGACTCGGTTGGTACGGGATCCCCATCTAGATCTTCACGAGCATTTGCTTTCATGCAGACGCTGCCCCTCAATTAGCACGTAGTCCTCACGGTCCCCAGGAAGTCGGTATTACTAGTCCCCTATTACAAACGAGGGACCTGAGGCTCCAGGAGAAGCAGCCAAGCCAGGATTTTTGTCTGGCCTCCAAGCCCATGCTATGCACGCTATGGAAGTCCGCTTTCTGGAGGTAGAAAACGTCCAGTCCCCTCGCCTTTCTCTAAACAGAAGCCCAAAGTCCCCTCCTCGGACAGACCTGATTTGCATTTCAGGTCCGCTCCCCTTCTCCGGCTGCAGCCACCGTCCCGGGCGGGTCTCGTCTTTGTGTGGCTGTGCACAGCGGGGTTTGCTCTCCTCCCCCGCGAGTCTACGCTACCTGAACAGCTGGGGACCCCTTCTGTGCGTCTGTCTGCCCGGCTGGCTGTGTACCTCTCCTTGTTTGGGGAGCATGATACAGATTTGGGCACCTACTAGCTGGCGTGTTCTCCTGGGGTCCCCAGGAGTCTGTGCGTGTGTGTGGCGGTATTGGTGAGTGCACGCGTGCTTCCCGACATACTAGCGTCTGTGTGCACCTGGACGGCTCGAGGTTCCAGGTGATCGTACTTGGATATTTATTATCCGAATGTCTGTGTTTCTGGCTTTTCCTTCTGGCTTTTCCATTCCTCCACGCACGTATACGCTCGTCTGTGTACCCCTAAGAGCCTCTGAAGGATGTGATCCTATGTGTCTGTCCTCCTGGAGGTTTGAATATTTCTCCCTCTGTTCCCCTTCCCTCTCTTCCTCTTCCCACCATTGCACGTCTTTGAACTTGTCAAGACGAGGCCCACAAGCTAAACCTTCACGATCGAAATCATAGCTTGGCCAACTGTCCCTTAAAGGGTCAGACGGTGAATATTTTAGGCTTTGCAAGGCACACAGGCTGTGTCACAGCTACTAAGCTCTGCCCTTGTGACGCCCAAGCAACACACACAATAGGTACATCAGTGTGGGCGTGCTCTCCTAAAACTTATTTTGTGGGTACCGAGATTGGGATTTCATAGAATTTTCATGGATGGAGAAATCTTCCTCTTTTATTGTTTGCCACCACTTAAAGAGGTGAAAATCGTGTCTAGTTCACAGCCAAACACAGACGGGTGCTGGGCAGATCTGGCCCATGAGCTATAGCTTGTGGCTTCATCACACGGGCTCCCTTCCTGCGGTCTCCACCGGAGTTGGGAGAGCCATGCGTCAGGGGTGATTGGACTAGCACGTGGCCCTCTGGGGACCAGCCCTGCATCACCGAGGGCAGGGATCCCCAATCCCTGAGGGTTTAAGGTCTCGTTGGCTGGGCTTTGAGGCAGAAATCTTGGTGGCCAAAGACCTGGTGTTGAGAGTAGAATGGAGTCCCAGCCCTACCACCTGCCAGCCTCATACCTTTGTGCAGGTGACCTCTCTGAGACTCACTTTCCCCCTCTGTAAAGTGGGGCTATTAACTGACCATTCTTCCTGGGCCGTCGTGCAACCTCGAAGACATGTGAGGAGCACCCTCTTAGCATAATTCCCACCCAGTAGGCACTGCTCAGGAACTTCGGCCCCACTGATGGTCATCACCGGGTATGGTGACTCCGTGAAGCGAGGAAGAAGGGTTTTTGTCATGCTAGTCTGTACCCCTGGGATTGTGCTTTGCTGCCCTTCTCAGGCTTCTCCCTAGAAATGTAACCCCTGGTATTTCTCTTAGATTCCCCAGATAAAAAATCCAGGTAATGACTGCCCTTGTCCCTTTAATTAGACATTTCAGAGGCTGTTGTTAAAATAATAGAGCAATTATCTGTTAGGAATCCTGGCCCCTGGGTTTTCATATCCCCACTTCTCCATGGGGGCATCTCTCTCCTCTCCTGCCCCATTCCCCAGGGAGGAGAGGTAGGGAAAGTCAGGGATCATGGAGAGGGCCTTCTTGGGGAAGATGCAGGCAGGTGGGGGAAAGTACGGAGCCTGCAAGCCTGCCCCACAGCCCTGAGGAAAGGCCTGTCCCTGGGACCATGGCTTCCTCCTGATGGTCCTTTACCTGACATTGTAGCCTGCAGGGTTTCCCAGACCACCGTCCCATGACACTCCCACTTAACTTGCAGCTTTTTACTGTGACTTGGGCCAACAAAATAACCTCTCTGAGCCTCAGTTTTCTCATCTGTTCAGTGGGTCCACTAAAAACTTGGAGATTCCATTTTGCCCAGACAAATCTTCCCCCAAATCTTCCTTCACTGTGTCACTATCCTGCTCAATAACCTTCAACGGCTCCTTCCTTCCATGGGAGTAAAGTCTAAGTATTTTGTCCCTGAAATCGAGGCTTTCCGTCCTGTGTTTTGAACCTGCTTTTTCCTATTGGAACTTCCTGCTCTACCAGACTGTCTTTCCCCCCGCAGTGCCCCAGAACGTCATGTATTTTCAGATCCCTGGCCTCTACTTGCAAGGCCCCCTGTGCATGGAAGGCCTTTCCTTCTTCTGCCGCATCAGTCGTAACTTGTCCTACCTGTCCCACAACTAGCTAGAACAAGCCACTTTGCCTCTTGCGTCAGACTTGACGTCTGTAAAGGAGAAATCATGAGATGGCGCCCTGGGAGCACTATATCCAGGAGTCGGCAAAACGTCGCACTTTAGGGGCAGAGCTCAGCACCTGCTCCGCAGTTCCCACGAGGTCAGCTGTTATTCCCGTTGCTAGAGCTAAAATCCTGCTCTCCCTCTATGAGACACCTCCTCCCCAATGATGCAGGCTCACCTCGATTCTTTGCGGCTGCATGGGGAACCGGTGTCTGAAGCTCCATCTAGTAGCTGGCTTTCGAGCACCACACGAGGCTTGAGGACAGCCTCTGGAGCCCTCGTTAATACGCCTCGTTCCTTGTCCCGTGCCTCTGCGTGACTCCAGTGGTGCTGTTGAGATCCAGGGCCTGTGTTGCAAGTTCCTGAATTCCATCGCTGACGGCAGCCCTGTGAGCCAGAAGGTCACTATGACGGTCCTCGGAAGAGAAAGCTGGACACGGCTGCTTGCGGGATCCAGTCCAACTTTGCCCGATACTAGAGACGGAAAGGAGGAAGGGAACATATTCTGTGAAGCATGGTGGGTCTTCTCACGCGTCCTCAGCTTTAGACTCTGCAAAGCAATTGTAGTCAGATAACACTCCTCAGCTAAGGCTCCAGCACCGCTCTGAACAAGTTCAATCCATCCCTTCTGCCGGTGGGCAAACTGTGGCTCAGAAAGGTTAAGTGAAGGACCTGGGCTCATACAGCAAGTGAGTAACAGAGATGAGGCTTGACCTGAAGTCATCTTCCCTCAAACACAAACACTTTCAAATTGTTGGACTTCCTGTGGTGGGAACAGCAGTTTTTAGCTGAGCGTGTAGCCATAAACGACTACTTTGTCCAATTTCCCGCACATCTAGATGTGGTCCTAAAGCTACTCTGGCCAATGAAATAAAAGCAGAGTCAATGTGTGGAACCCTTAGGAAGACTGCTTAAAGGGAGCTAACCCAGCTGGGAGAAGTTTGCTTCTCTGCCATCATTCCTTCTTTTGGGGCTGCAACTTGAATGTGATGGCTGGAGCTCCAGCAGTCATTTTGAACCATGAAGCAACCAGAAGACTTGCAAGAAAATAGAGGGGGAAAAAAAAAAAGCCCTGCATTCCTGATGTCACCATTCACCTGCCATGTTGGCTTTGAACTGCTGTCTCCAAGGACTGTTAGATGCTAGAGAAATAAACTTCTGTCTTGCTGAATCCACTGTCGTGTTGGTTTTCTGTCACCTGCACCTTCTTTCTTCTTTATCTGCTCTGATTCAGACTCCTTTTGTGTGTCCTTGTGGCATTCTGTATATCCCCTTCATAACACTCATCACCTTGTTATCTCATCCATACTTCCCATAGCATGCAGTTCTGTGAAGGAAGGGACCATGCATCTCCTTTATGCACTGTCATTCCCTACCAAGTGACAGAGGGCTAGGCTCAAGGGGGCACTGATGATTAGTTACAGAATGAGCAAGTACTCCTTGTTCTGAGCCCCTCCAGCAGGTCCCAATCAGTTAACGTGGGGAGAGAGCTCCATGCCTTTTCCCCTCAGCCTCAGACACTAATATTTCCTCTCACCAGTGGGTTCTTGTTCCTGCAAAAGCCAGGGCTATCAGGATGAACCGACCCAGCTGGGAAGAAACAAATTCGACATGCAGAACACACATGCTTTCCCTTTGTCCTCAAGTCTGTGTCCTGTGTCTTCTAAGTCACTTCTATGCTCAGCTATAAGAATAAATCGAAGATAGAGGGTCCAAAGGAGTGACTTCCTTCTCTGATGTGCTTCCTGTTTACCGCTAAGGAACAAGGTACGCTTTAGGGTGAGAGAGTCTAGCTGAAAGAGTTAGGGCTTCAAGACACAAGTACTGGGAGTCAGTACAACCCAGCCTCGTTCCCTGGATCTGCCGCTCCCTACCCGCGCGCCCAGAGCAATTCCAGGGACACTATGAGCCTTGGTTTTCTCATCTGCAAAATGGGAACAGTTCTAGTGCCTGCCGCACAGGTTTGTGGAGGGGATTAAATGAGGGAACTTGAGCATAAGACGTGGCACAGCATAAATTCCTCTAAACGTGGACTTTTTTTTCATGTTTGTATTTACAGAATCCATTTAGAAAAGGCTTGTTGCTGGGACTGTTTTATGACTCTGATCCCATTCGGGGGTTTCTGAAACCTTCCAGATGGGCTGAAAATTGACTGTGATAGATGATGGCGCCGAATTGGGAAGAAATAATTCATTCTCTACCAAGCCGTACAGATGATGTACAATGTAAAGTGCTCCTGTCTAGGCTCATTGCCCCTCCCCCGCTAAACTTCTCTTATTCTCTTAGCAGGTGTTCGTTATTCCCTTGCCACACATCCATACTAGCAGGTCTGGTTTTATCAAAGGGCAAAGAAGGTTTGATGTTTGGGCTGGGGTGTGCATACAAGAGGCTTTTAGCAGACAGACCAGCTTTCATAGCGGCCACGTGAATGGCAAAAGGCTAATCCTTTTACCAGGTTCTAAGTTGAAAGGACTCTGATGTGGGTTTGGTGAGGGACCCCAAAATCCATCATTTGCTTTGCAGATCTCTGTTTCCCCCTGGCTCCTGGCTGCATTTTGTTCAGAATCAAATCCAAGTGAAGGGTTGCACTAAAGCTCGGTTAAGGCATGGGACATGCTCTAGAAGTTATGTAGAATAAATGGACCAAGACACTTTGGTTTCTCTGAGACTCCAGATCTTCAGCCATGCAGGCTAGCCAACAGGAGATGGGGATACCCAACCGATGCTGGCATAGAAAGTCGCATCTAACAAATATGGCGGTACCTAATGGTTATCTGGCACTGGCCAATGGGAGTCTACCTTACTTTATGAGAAAGTGTGGGCCCCATCCCAGCCAAACAAGCTGACCATTTTTTAAATTGAGGTGAATTCGGATACCATAAAAGGAACCACGTTTATGTATACAATTCAGAGGCATTTATAATTCAGAGACAATTCACAATGTTATACAATCCCCATCTCTGATTCGCAATGTTGTACAATCTCCATCCCTATCTAGTTACAAGTCATGTCATCACCCCGAAAGAAAACCCTGTGTCCATTAACCACTCATCCCCATTTCCTTCTCCCCCCAGGCCTTGGGAGCCACTAATCTGCTTTCTGTCTCTATGGACCTGTTTCAGATATTTCATATAAGTGGAATCATACTATAAATGACTTTTTGTATCGGGTCTATATCACTGGCATAACGTTAACCAAGTTCATCCATGTTGTGAGACATGTCTTAGAATTCCATTCCTTTTTATGGATACATAATATTTTGTTGTACGGACGTACCACAGTTTATTTATCCATTCATCCATTAACGGGCTTGTGAGTTGTTTTCACCTTTTGGTTATTGTGAATGATGCTGCTACAAACTTTCTTCTACAGGCGTTTGTCTGAGTCTCTGTTTCAGTTTTCTGGGGTATATCCATAGGGGTCGAATTGCGGGCTCACATGAAAATTCTGTGTTGAACCTTTTGAGCAATCAGTAGACTTGTGTTTGTGCTGTTGTGAGACACTCCTCAAGAAACCCTGAAAACTCAGTATACATACAGCTAAGCCAAAAAAGCTGGGGTTATTGTTATTATGATCTTCTTGGATCCCACAGATACTAGAGAAAACTTTACCCTGGATATTCAGAATTTTCCATTCTGCACAAAACACTTTTTTTTTTTTACCCCATTCACCCATAATCTCCTCAGTAGTTGAGTAGTTGGTTTTGGGTAGAGAGCAGGAAATATGTGCTAATTCTTCTGGGAATCTATGGGTCTGGAGGACTGTCCACCACATGATCCCATCTGTTGCTATATCAAGCAGGCATTTGAGCAGATCTCAAGTGCACATGGTCAGTAGGAGCCTAGAACTTTCTGGGTCTGTGCTGGCTGGAAAAGTTATCAGTGAGTGGCTCCTTACAGGGTAGGAAAGCCACCTGCCAGGAACATCAAAGTCATCACCTCTAACTGTTGAGCCGTGAGCTAATTTCCTCACCCACGAAGGTTTTCTCAGCCAGGAACTGGCACTCTGTCAGGTAAGCTGAGATTAGGAGAAACCAAACCAAATTTTTCATGGATGAGGGTCCTAGGAAGGACCGAGATGAACATCTAGTGGCTTCTCCATCTTCTTCCATTTTTTTTTTCCTCAACCCCTCATGAGACCATAAATTCCTTAAAGGCCGTGTTTTCACTCTTCTTATTGCCAGTTATATGCATACAGCAGGTGCTCAATAAATGCATGAGTACATGAATGTATGCATAAGGTGCTCAGTACATGCATAATGAGTACATGAATGCATGCATTAGTGACTTTAGTGACTTTTTTTGATCTTCTCAAAGGCCTTGGATAAGTGATAGGATAATATAAAATATAGAGCATACCCATTTCTATCAGGAAGAAGTTCTGGGTAGCTCTGTGTTCTAAGCTCTGATGATAGACTATGCAGATACTCCAAGCACTTAGAGCCTTTCCACTTGCTGATCCTGCTACCTTGATGCTCTTCCCATAGGCATGGTGCACATTCTCATTTCCTTCATTTCCCTGCTCAGATGTCAACATGAAGGCTTTTCCTGACCACCAGTATAAAATAACATTCCCTTTTCCAGTTAATATTTGACACATCTAAAATAATCTATGCAGCATCTATCTAAATTCTGAAGGTCCAATAATATAAGAAACCCCTGTGAGTCCACCACTCAAGAGCTAAAACACAGCTGTCTCTGCTGATCCTGCCTCTGGTCTCCACCCCAAGGCCATCCTCCTCCCTGACTCCCGTTCTGCTTTGGTGGATTTTTGCCCTTTGCCTATATTTAAGTATTACGTAGAATTTATTGCCACCTGACACATCTCTATTTGTTTATGTGTTTGCTATCTCTCTTCCCCTAAATCTAAAGCTCCAAGAGGCCAAGGAAATTATCTGTTTGGTTCTTTAGTGTATCCACAGAGTAAGCTCTAAGTAAATATTTACTGAGTGAATGAATCTAGGTTGTGCAAATTCTTTCTTATCCATGATAAGGGGTAAGAGAGAACTGTACCTTGCCTTTTCTTTAAATCCTGAACTCCTTGAAAGCAGGCATTGTATCTGATGACTGAGCACTGACTTTGGGAGATGGACCCAACTCAGCTCCCATTGGGTCCTTTTGTCGCTGTGTGATGTTGGGTAAGTCCGTTTGGACCCCTTCCTTTGTAGAAGGAGAGAAATGATAGCATCTACTGAATGAAGGCCACATGGCCAGCGCTCAATAAACAATGGTCTTTATCCCCAAGTCCTTCCCTAGAAATGTTATTCTTGTGCTCTGAGAGGGTATTTGGGCAGCCCTGTGGCTCACCACCGCTGTGATTTTTTTCTGTAGGGAAGAGGATTAGAAGCAAGAACTTTCTAGACAGGATGTGACCCTCCGTACCTCCCAGGCCTGCAGCCCCATCTTCACCCCTTCCCTAGCATCTTGGGGAGCGGTCTACATGACTTATCACAGTCCCGGGGCTCCCCTTGCTCCCAGGTATCTGTATGTATTCCGTATTTTTTCCCACAATACCTTCAACTTCCAACCCTGCCCCCCAGTACACACAGATACACTCATTGTCTGCTTGGTTATTCCCTCTTCAGCCTTCAAGACTCAAGCTGCTGCCTCTGGAAGCAATTTCTTCTCTCTGTGCCCAGATTGGGTTAGGTGTCTCTTCTGGGCTCCCCAGTTCAATCACCCAACCATTTCGCTGCATTCTGTTGATTACTTCATTTTTCCCTTCACGCCATGAGCACCTTGGTTCTGGGACCGCCCTTTGTCTCCACCTCTCAGCATCCGACCACAAAAGCATCCCAAGCAATGAGTGGAGGGAATGAATGATTGGGGACTTCTGCTTCATGTCCTCGCCCAATGAGGACATTGATGGGGACCCCAAGAAATTCACCCAAAAACGAGTGAATTTCCAGCCTTTCCATGAATACTTGCTGTTCTTCTGTGCAGCCGGTTTGGTTTGGTGTGGATATTGGGAATGACGCAGCTTCTGGACTTGCTGTTTTCACATTGGCTGCCAGGAAGCTGAGAGCCAACTGCCCAGCCCGCCTTACAAATGAATGGATCACCAGCCAAGGGGCTATATCCCTCCACTTTTGTTCTCAACTTTGGTGGCCTTGTCTGTCTTCAGAAGAAAGTCTCCTGAACTAGTTTTACCTTTGGTTACTTTGGTTGCCTTTGATGTGCCATTGGAAGTGACCCCAAGACCTTCCTAGAGCAAAGCAGAGAATGAGCTAATTGTCTGGATTTGGTGTTTTCACTGCTGTAACAAATTACCACAACTTGGGTAGCCTAAGATCACCCAAATTTACTGTCTTATAGTATTAGAGGTCAGAAGTCCAAAATAGGACCCAGGGGGCTCAAATGAAGATATCTGGAGGCTCAGGGGGCGTCTATGGGTTCCCTATCATGTCCAGCTTCTGGAGGACATCCAAAACCCTCATCTGTGGCCGTGAGCCTCTCTGACCCCCGCTTCTATCCTCACATCCCCTTCTGATTCTGCCTGTCCAGCATACCTCTTGTAAGGTCCCTGATGATTACATTTAAGGCCCATCCGGAAACTCCAGAATAATCTCCTTATCTCAAAATCTTTAAGCACACCTGCAACGTTTTTGAAGACACATAAGGTCCCGTAGTCACCAGGTCCCCAGGGTGCCAGGAGTCAGGGAGTAGACACCCATGGGGGACATTATTCTGTTTGGGCATGGCCCTGCATGGTAATCTGGGGTTCTCCTCGGGTGGCAGAGTCATTGGTCTTAAAGACCTTTTCATCGGACTGGTGATCAAAACTGAGATGGAAATTTTACTTTTGCAATTCAGTCTTGCTGGGGAAATTAGAGAGTCATTCTGAATGAACTGGAGCAGTCCGTCTGTCCTGAGCCCATGTCTCGGTGGCGTCCCTCCCCTTCTCCTTCTGTTTGTTTTACCAGGAGGTGCCCGGGGCCCTAAAGCAATCCACTCCCCCCCAACCCCCAGTTCAAAATCAGCGAGGTTTCCCAGGTGTGCCCTGAAGCCGATACCTCTGAGGGTGATTTGGAAGCATGGCTGAAACCCAGTTTTAATTATAACCAGCAGAAGAAGGTTGTCTTGGCAGAGAGGCTAAGACGTTTTGAAATCAGTTCTTGACAATTCAGCTCCCAAGGGAAAGCCCAGCTGGCCTTTCTGGTTTGCCGTGTTTAAACCTCCTTTTGACGACTCTGTGCAAGTCTGACCTTCGAGGGTACTGTCAGCCAGGATGCTCCGAACAATTGGTCCTTCTCTTTCCTGTTGTGATTTTCTTCACCTTAATGCTCCCTGGGTTGTCCCTGGCAACCCTCCTTCCCTCCCCTGCCTAGACTTACTTGCTCCGTTGAATCCAGTCACTCCAATCGATCACGCAGATATTTCTGGATGTCACAATCACATTCCAGGCCCCCGTGGTAGCATATAGCATTATGTGTCTTCTCTGTTCCTGTAGGGCTAATTCCAGACACCGCTGTGTTGGAGAAATTTGATGGTCCTTTCCAAAAACAAAAAGCTTAAGAACGCTGACTGTTTCTCTTAGAAGATTGCACTTTTCCAACAGAGACTGGTTTGAGTCTCTTGCTTTGCTTCTTGGCTATATAATTTTAGAAAGTTACCTGAACTGGTTACATTTCAGTTTCCCTATCTGGGGGTGCAATGGGAGCATGTGAGGGCAGTACACACACATACGTGTGTGTATGTGTGCGTGTGTGTGTGTGATACACAAGGACAGCTTTCCATGATAGCAAAAATGTATTCTTGAACCTTGATATCTCCTACAGATCCTGAAATACATATAGAGGAGCATGGGTGGGCAGGGAAAAAACTTAATACTCAAATAATTGAGTTTTAGGACTTGTCTTTTCTCTGCCTCAGTTGACCCATCATTAAGATGGGCATGACAATGTTACCTTCAGAGCTGGTTTAATCAGGGGTTTGATTTCATTCATGCTGGGATAAGCCATTATTATCTTTATTATCATTCTCCAAGATGGAGGTAATCATTACAGGTCAAAGGACTGGTTGGTAGGAGTTCAATAAATGTCGACTATAAGTATCATGGACAATTGTTCTTTGCATTTGGGGTTGGATTTAAGAAAAGGGTAATATGGTTAGTGTGGGAGATTGATACAGAAGATGTACATTTGCTAAAGTGGTGGAAATGCTGAGAAGAGACAAGAGGAACAAGAGTTCTCATATAGATGGAAACCAACTGACGCAAAGTGCTTTACGACTCTGATCGAGAAGCCTCGTCCATGTGTCGGAATGGACATATCGGAATGGAATATCTTCTGCCCTGCAGAAGATAAATGATACAAGTAATTAAAGAAAAATTGAGCTGATATGAACATTTTGCCTTTTAGCTCATCATAAGCTAGTAGCGCTCTTCGTTGGTCAATATTTACCTCCTGCGTTGAGAAATGAGAGTCAATACTTACTTCCTATTGTTAGTACATCTATTTTCTGTACACTACACGTAAGCGGCCTATACACACAGGCACCAATACATTAATAGCTATATCAATAGAAAATCAACAATAATCATTTATTTTTAATGGCCATCACCACTGAAACACCAACAGTGCAATATGCTCAAGACAAAGAGGAACACTTAGCATGATAGATGTCTGTGGATAATTGATTTAGGTTAACAACTTCCTTTCCTAATGGTGCTAATTGCGTTAATCAACGGGCTGATTTCATCAGAGGCTTTCAGAGGCCCATCCTGGAGGTTGCCAGCTCTTTCTCTGGTTGATGAGTTAGTTCCCCAGGTGCAGACACCCATGCTCAATTTATAATCTTCAGCAGAACTGTTTTAGTGATGACTTGCAGTCCAACCAGTTAACCCATTCAGCAGCCCATGGTCCTGCTATGGTTATTGGACCTGGTTAATTGGGTAGATGAGATCTGGCCCAGTGGATGGTTGGCGGTGGTGCTGGTGGTGTTGTTTCGGGCTTCCCAGAGTTTTTTTTTCCCCTTAAAATAGCCCCTCCATTATCAGTGTGGGCATTCACTCCTCTTGGCTCTGTGTGGTTTTGGTGAACAAACATTCTGTGCCACACCAGTGGACACTCTCTTGGGAGTTTAAATCTTGAGAGGCGGGATTCAAAGACTGGGAAAAAAATATACTTAGAGCCCATTAATTTCAATGGGGGTATCTAGACAAACCTGTCCGGGTAGTAGGTACCTGTGCTCAAGGCCCTCGGGAAATTCCTGGTTCCTGAACATTCCCTTCACTCCTCTTGTGTTCGCCCATATTCTTTCGCTGGAGTCTTTTGGGCTTCTGTTACTCAGAGCCAGCTTCTGTTGCTTGCTCAAATATTCTTACCTGGTCCCGGTGTCAAACCGGCTTCCCAGTTCCAGGTGATTGCTGGTCGCTAGATGGAACGCTGTGTTAAGAAGGACTCAGAGGATTCATCCAATAACTGTGGAGATAGTATAGCACTCAGCAGTGTCTGCTGAGGGTAAGTGTGGGGGGACTCGAAAAGGGGTAGAATATTATTAGTGTCAATAATATGCCAAGGGCCTAAAGACAGGGACAGGGACCCTAGAGCCAATGTGCCTGAGTTCACATCCCGGTTCTCCCTGTGCGATCTTGGAAAAGTCCCTTAACCCCCTGTACCTTAGTTTCCTCTACCCTCTAGCGAGGATATCAGTTCCCCTTCCTCTAGGTTACTATGATAATAAAATAGGTTAATAACAAATAAGGGACTTAAAACCATATGTGGGACACAGTAGGCATAAATAAAATGTTATTTGGCGCTACTGGTATTGTGCCATTGTTATATTTGGGGCATAGTTACGAGACACCTGAGCAGTGAATAAATGCCTGAATTCACAAAAGGACGGATAAGTTGCTGTTTTGAGTTAAAACAATTCTAGAACATTCCACAGATTAGAGTCTGTGACCACTGCCATTATTTTTTTGATTTAGTTCTTTGAAGTTATCTCTCTACTAGATGCCTCTGTTCAATTTGGGTCGAATTTACCTTTCCTCAGTTTTCTATAGGAGGTCAAACCACATGATCAAATTTTCCTGCACCCCATCCCCCACTGCTGTATTTAAGCCAACTTTCCTTCTTGACATTTTGCCTATATTTTTTTCTTTAAAAAGGTCATTTTGAAAGTATTTACTTCTGATTCCTCTTGCCCCTTACTAATATGTGCTATTGTTGTTATTGTAATGATCCATTTCAGTCCCCTTTCTAGAGCAAAGGCAGTAAAGGACTTTACAAAACAATCTCTTTAAAGGTTCATTTGCTTAATTCTTTTTTTTTTAAGATTTTATTTATTTATTTGACAGAGAAAGAGATGACAAACAGGCAGAGAGGCAGGCAGAGAGAGAGGGGGAAGCAGGCTCCCCGCTGAGCAGAGAGCCCAATGCGGGGCTCGATCCCAGGACCCTGAGATCATGACCTGAGCCGAAGGCAGAGTCTTTAACCCACTGAGCCACCCAGGCGCCCGAGATTTGCTTAATTCTTGATGGGATGCTTGTTTAACAAATTTTAATCCCGATCCAGTAAATACTCTATGTATGTACCGAATACATATACTATCTCTCTGTCTATTACTTATGAATCCCCTTTTCATGACAACAGCTAATGTTTATTTCTCCGTTCTTATTTGTCAGCCACTGTGCTGACCACTTTACATGTATTTTCTCACGGGAGCGTCTCAAAAACCTAAGAGATTTTTGAAAGTAACGCTCTTTCCCCTCTACCCCCACCCCTGCCCCGTTTCACATAAGGAAACTGAGGCACAGAGCAGTGCAGCCATCCCACCACTGACTGTGGACAGAGCTGCAGTTTGGATCCTGGGCTCCTTGATGGAGAAAGAGGGAAAATAAAAACCATGTGAAATTCAACCGTCTTTGCAGTAAGTTGAAGAATAACATATTTTGACCCAGGGACTTAATAACCATGGCTGGCAATTACTGGGGCAGCACTCAGCACCACCTTAGCGTCACCTCATTTAATTCGCATGGTGACTGTCGCAGGTCGGTGCTATTGTTGTCCCCACCGTACACATATAGAGGCAGAAACTTCAAGTCTCTCTTTGGGGGCCCTCAGAAGTAATACTCTGGCTGGAGACCAGACTAGGGGTGCAAGGGTTTATTAGAGAGGTGATCCTGAGCACTGGGTAGGGAGTAGGGGAGACAGAAGAGAAGGAAGAGTGTGCAGTAAAGCAGGTCACTTCTGTGGGCAACGGGGGCTCTACCCAACCCCCCCGCCCCCGGGCACTGAGAGCATGGAGCACACACCCCAGGAAGGAGCCGCCCCAGCATGTGAGGGCCATAATTCAGACCGCCTTGCGTCGGAGTCCAGACAGAGCCCTCAGGCTGAGTCCAGCAGACTGCTTGCTGAAAGGGCAGAGGCCAAGGACAGGTAGGGAAGGCCGACAGCATCTGCCACTCTCCGAGAAGTTCACTTCCTTACTCAGGCCCACACAGCTACCACCTGCAACCAGGTTAAAAAGCCAAGTCCCTGATTGTTGAAATAATCCTAGGGAACCGTCATGGACTTCCTCTCCCCCTGGCCTTTCTTGTTTTGCTACACATTGTCTCCCGTCCACCTTGCCTGGGGTCCAAGCTGCGGACCCTGTCAGCTCCAGGAGTCCATGAAGGCCCAGCTTCCCGGAAGTCGGTCGTAAGACCCAGCGGTGTTACCATGTTTTTCTTTTATCAGTTGGAGGGACTTGTCTGAGACGCCGGCTCCTACTGATTTCTGATTCAAAAGTGATCACGCTGTTGTTGCCTCCCTTCTCCCGAAGGCTGGTCCATTACTATTAGTAAGAGTATTGATTTTTAAAAATGAGCCTGTTACTGAACCTATGTAATAACTATTGAACGTTCCATGTTTAAATATTTACTCTGCGTGATCCCAGCCTGTTGGTCCTTCCTTGTTTCCGATGTTGGATGGCTTGTTCCTTCTCAGAACTTCTATCTCTGCAGCTCCCTGAATGGGAAACTTCAAACATTGCAATATTAATGGATATGGGTTGGGAACTGGGTGTTCAGCAGAGGTGATATTCACTCGTGACTGAGATTTAACATGGAATCTGGGCACCCGGCACAGCCCAGCTCTTGTGGGGTAAACTTGATACCCTGTTTCACCCATGGCGGCCATTCGTTCACCGAGCCCGGCACACAGTGTTGAGAAAATCCGTGTAGGGAAAGCAATTGCATATTTGGTTTGTCTTATGATCCGTCATTTTAAATATTTCTTCCCACCCGGGATTGAAGATGTACAGCAGTTTCTGAAAAATTTGGGGTGGGGCCACAGATTCCTTCGAGAATGTGGTGGATGGGTGAGGAGCTTTCCCACGTGACGTCCCTTCGCCTTCGGTTTCTGTCCTCGGGATGTTTGGGGATCCAGGGCAAGAATTCAGGGAAATTATTTCTGGAAGCTTTGTCACTTTGCTTACCAAACTTCTAATAGAAAATTAATTTTTTTTCTTCCCACTTGTTTTCTAGCACTTGAGCAGGGTAAAGGATATTGGTTAGCTGGACATTTTAGCTCCTTAGGAATTTATGTTCTAAGTGCCAGCTTCGTGGGCTACCCGGCCTCTCATAAGTTCACTTCACCTGGACAGTAAAAATCCCGCCATCCATTTGTAAGAAAACAGCCTTACTTTATACTCGTAGGACAAACAACACCAATCCTACCTCTGTTTTCTCGGGGCGCTTGGGTGGCTCAGTGGGGTAAAGCCTCTGCCTTCAGCTCAGGTCATGATCTCAGGGTCCTGGGATGGAGCCCCACATTGGGCTCTCTGCTCAGCAGGGAACCTGCTTCCGCCCCCCCGCCTGCCTCTCTGCCTCCTTGTGATCTCTCTCTATGTCAAATAAATAAATAAAATAAAATAAAAAGAAAATTTCTCTACCAAGGTGAGAAATGATCCCTATCAGCAATTAAGACTTGCTCTGACATATTAATTAATCACCCCAACCCTGCCAAACCCAGTGTATCGGTTTGTGGGGAGCTAACTTTATTTATTGCAAGGCAGTTTGACATCTGAGATCCAGATTTCTTTTTAATTGTAAAATTTAAAAATGTTTAATGTCTATCTCTTTCCAATGTGGCAGGTACTGTATGTAAATTGTGGGAAACATATTAGACTATCTACGCGTAATATTTTATTACGTGTACACACATTTTTAGCCTTTATTTATTAAACATTTATTATGCATTCTTGTGTTAGTTCTTTTAATTCTTACAGCAACCCTATGAGGCAGGTATTGCTGTGAGCCCCATTTTTTCAGAAGAGGAAAAGTAAGAATACTAATTTTCCCAAAGCAGTCAAGTAGAAAGTGGAGGAGTCAGGGTTTCATCAAAGTCTTTGACACCAAATCTCATTTGTTGAACCACAATGCTATGGCAACTACCCAGAAGCAGCTTTTGCTGACATTTTAGTGTACTTTTGGATAATTTTTAAAAAACGCATTTAAAATAAAATTTTGTTTTTTATTCTGCCTTTTTCCCTAACATTAGAAGCATCTTTCATATGTCAGTAAAAGCTTTTTATATCTCCTTAATTGCTCTTAATTGTTACCATTCATTCTCCTGTTAATGGAATTTTAGGATATTTCCAGTTTCTTGTGTTCTAAGTAACACTGTAAGGGACATCTTTAAGCAGGAGTATTTGTATGGACTGATTTTGAAAATCAGATTGTGGTTTGAGTTCCTTCCTTCCTTTCTTTCTTTCTTTCTTTCTTTCTTTCTTTCTTTCTTTCTTTCTTTCTTTCTTTCTCTTCTTCCTTCCCTCCCCCTTCCTTCCTCCCTTCCTCCCTTCCTCCCTTCCTCCCTTCCTCCCTTCCTCTTTCTTGCTTTCTTTCGCCTTTTTGGTAAATCTTAGGGAGGTAAATATATTTCAGGTCAATTTGAATCTTTGAATTTAACCATATCTTTCTCCTCTGCCCATTCCTCAAAGCTGGTCAATTAGAAACACTTGACTTACCCTCTTTTCTCTAAGTAGGTTTTCATTTCCTTTTCAGAAGCTCAGATGATATTTTGTAAAACATTTGAAGTTTGGGCCATCTCATACCATATATCTGTGCAGAGAACTAATGACTAATGAGCAGATTATCCTCCAAAGCAGAAAGTCTAAACATATTTGATGATTGGCTTTGGAATGTGTCCTGCAAATCAGAATAGCAGTTTTCCCTTGTGAATTAATTGGTTTTAGCCCATGACGAAATGGCTTTTCATTCTCCCAAATATTTGCCGACTGGCAATGGGTGAAGGATCAGAGAGATCGTTGCTGTGCAGCAAAAGGAAAGCCCACGTGGGAATTTGTTTACAACCCCACCGGTGCTCGGCTACCATCACAGAGTTTCCTAGAGTATATTTTGGCTTCCTGGCGACTTGTCCTTATCCTCCAGTGGATCTGGAGTTTCAAGAAGTCACGAATATACACCCGGGACACCGTAGAATCTCTGGGGCCTTCCAATAATACTCGCCCTGCGGTGGGCATTCAGGAGACTGTGTTGAAGGGAAGCCAACAGGTGAGCACACGAGCTGTGGGCAACCTTGCAAGAAAAACACTGGGATAATGACCCTGGTCATAGGCGTCATAGTGGGCTGGATGCCTTTTGGACTCCTTTTCCAAGTGTCATAAGGGAGGACTTTTTAGAACCACGGGACTTAATGGGAAATGACTCTGACGTGGCCTCTGCGGTCACAACGACAACCTTTGACTGACAAGGCCGAGGTGAGCCCTGCTGTTGCTTGCTCTACTCCGTACACGAATTCTAGGTACCCCCCCCCCCCCCCCGCCCCGGGGCCAGGTGGATTCCAGCCCAATCTGGAAGGTCCCCGCCTTGTGGAAAACACCAGAGCTCCCTCCCTGGCTATGAGGAGAGCTGTGCGATGCCCGGCAGGGCAGGTCTGACAAGCACCCCCCACCCCTTCTCCGACTGTTTTCTTCTTCCTCCTCTATGAAGCCCGCCCCGGAATGTCACAGACCGGACGGAAGGGTCTGGATTAAACCCTTCCCTGCTAGGAGGAGACACTCTTGGGTGACCTCCTGGGGCTCTGAGAGCCTCGCTCTGTGCTACCTACGCCTCTGAGGCCTGTCTTCCTTCCTAGCTTGTCCTTTACCTTCTGTACCTTCACGGGCTGTGGAGGCCGACCATTAATTTATGGTGCTGTGAAATGTGCTGGGTCTTATCGAAGGATTACAGGTTAATACGCTCCTGCCTCTCCTCCCTTACCTTTGGTCCTGGAGGCCGTGTTTACCGTGCAGGTTTGAACTTGAGGGAGGGGGCTGAGTGAGGAAAAAGGCAATTAAAGGCTCCCAGTTGCCTGCT
The DNA here is from genome assembly GCA_028533885.1 of Nasua narica. NCBI lineage: Eukaryota > Metazoa > Chordata > Mammalia > Carnivora > Procyonidae > Nasua > Nasua narica. The sequence continues at coordinate 10,007,920 of CM052808.1, read as the reverse complement.
GACCTGTTTGGAGCAGGTAAGACTGGCCCCAGTGTGGACAGAGGGGCCCTTCCCCCACAGCCCTATCTCTGCAGGGAGATAAATTCACAGTTAATAAAGATAAGGCCCGGACAAATGCCATGAGCTGGGACCGCATTGGCGGGGCCCCGCCGATCAAAGCTGGTGGTGACTAATTCTCTTAGTGGGAAATATTGAGGCTCAGAGAAGTTGGTGTCACGAGGCTGGTGAGGAAAAGCCACCCCAGGTAGAAATGGCTTTGAACCTTGCCTCTGTCACTTAACAGCATCTCGGGCCTGTGTCTCTACTTCTTTAAGTCTTAACCTGCTGAACTTGCGTTCATCCATTCCTCGGACACACTGAACCTTCCTCGGTGCCCGAATCCAGACTTGGCATAGAGGGTACGACGGGAAAATACCAGATGTGCAAGCTGGCCTGATGAAACAGTGTGTAAAGAGGAAGAGGTTAGCAAGGCTTCCAGCAGGTCCTGCTTCTCTTATATTTGTTCGTTGAGTCCTCGTGACAGCTCTCTGACCCGGTACCGTCCCATTTTATGGGCGGGGAAACTGAGGCACGGGGTCATTACGTAACTGACCCCAAATGCCACAGCTACGATCCCAGTGGAAATTTGCAAGCTCGCTCTTGCATGGGAGACCACTGAGGTGGACGAGAGGACCGTTGTTACCCAGCTGCCTTTGGAAGCTTACGCATTTGTGTGGGCTGTTGGTGGGTTTGGGTGTGTACACCCTCGCTCATCCAAACTGAGGGGTCTGTGGACCAGCCGCGTTGTCATCGCCTGGGAGCTGGTTAGGAGTTCAGAATCTCAGGCTCCCCCCCAGACCTGCTGCATCAATCTTGCTTGACAAGGCCCCAGGGAAGCCGGGTGCCCGCTGGAATTTGAGAAATGTTTGCTATATGGCCAAATTATCCTTTCAACGGCATAATTAAAGTAACAACTAGAAAGAACCTATGGAAACCTAACTCAGTTAGTGCCATTGTGTAACCTCAGAGTAGTTGGGTCGGGAGGAACCTGTGAGATCCTTGCAGGTTGGAAGCCTGAGCATCCCTACATGGGTTTGGGCCTCATTTCTTTGGTCTCCCCCTAGGATTCTGCTGCCACCTGCAGTGTCTTCCCTAGAGTGGGCACTGGGCCTCAAACCCTTCTTGGTATAGACTCTCCTGAGCCGCTTCCCAATCAGGAAGATTCAGGGCCCAACTCATGGAGATGCTCATTCCACTGGTGTGGGGCAGGGCCTAGGACTCTGCGTATTTAATAAGCACTCCTCCCCCAACTGGATTCTGATGCCAACGGCTTGAGAAACACTGACCCAGAGCCCTGTGCCTTTTTGTTGCATGCCTAAGCAGAGATGCTGACCTGTAGCTCACACTCTCTAGGGTTAGGTAGGTAGGTAGGTAGGGTTAGGGTCAGCTCCTGGTCTAACTCTGCCTCATTTTTTTCTATCCTCAAGGAAGCACCCTGAACACAATGAGAGTCATAGTATCGCATGAGAACCATAGAGCTTTTTAGAACATTATATAAAAGATCGCTCAATTCAGTCAGAAACCCTCCAGTGGCTTCCCATTGACTTACACTAAAATCCCATTCCCCACTATGGCCTGTAAGACCTTATGTGATCCATCCCTAGCTGCCTCTTTAACTTCATTCTCTAGCAACCTCTCTGGGTTCTGTCACCCTAAGCCTAACTGACCACCTTGCTACTCCTCAGACCTTCCAAGCCAGTTCCTACCACAGAGTAGCCATAGGATCTCCCCTAGGGCTTTGCAGGCCCATCTCAGTTCAATGGCACCTCCCTCGGAAGCTTTCGCTGGCCTATGTTTTATCATCTTCATAGCCCTCATCACTATCAGCAACGGTGTGAGGCATTGAATTGTTCACCTTGTTTCCATGTGTCTCTCCATTAGGTATTTCCATCTCTGGATCATTCTCATCTGCACCCCCAAGGTAGGGAAGAGAGCCGGCACATAGGAGCTACTCAATGACTATTCGTTGGGTGAATGAATAAATGCAGGAACCGTGAGCATGTTGCTGTGAGGGGAGCCCACATGCCTCAGAGGGCCAGATGGGATGGCAGCCCAACCTTACCCAACTGGCTTAGTTTCCAGTTGCTGCTGGCCACAATTCACTGGCTTGGAATGACCCAAGTCTCCTCTCTTACAGTTCTGGAGATGAGAATTTCCAAAACTGTGGTGTCTGCAGGGTGTGTTCCATCCCAGGCTCTGGTGACGATCTGTTTCCTTGCCTTTTCCAGCTTCAGAGGCTGCTCACCTTCCCAGACTCATCTTCCCTCTTATGAGGATCTTGTGATTACACTGGACTCACCCAGATAATCCATGGTAGTCTCCCCATTGGGAGGTCTTGTCAATTAATGTGAATTAACTGACAGCTCCTTTTGCCATGGAAGGTAACACATTGACAGTTTCCAGGGATTCTGGGGGCTAGGGTGTGTATGTCTTTGCTGGAGGGCATTATTCTGACTTCTGAACCACCCCAAAAAGGTGACTCTGGGGTTCTTGAGGCTGCTGTCTACTGTCTAGACCTACTATTGCTCACCCATCCCCAGGCTTCTCTCTTTCTTCCCGTGACATGCCCTTCTGGGTTCCCTCCATTTGATTTCCTCCAATATGTCTTCCTGCCTCCTACACCATCTTTCTCGGTACTTTGGAATCTTAGACAGTTCATGCTGCACACATATTCATTTTTATCATCCATTTTCTTTTCCTTAGAACAGGATTTCCCAGCATTTGAGATGTTAGTATTCCTCACTATCCATTTTTGACTTCCCACCCTAACACTAGTAGAATCTATGAGTGTCATAGGGTGCACACAATTTCTTTCTGAGAGAGCCCAAATGAATTTTTTTCAGGAAAATGTTGTTTGTGTAACTTTTGCACCACTCATGGGGACCTGTGGATACTCTCAGGAGGATCACCAAACCGGACCAGGGTCTTAGAATGTCAGAGAATAAACACAAAATCATTTCATCACACCCATTACCTGAGTAGATGGTTCCTTTCGTCCCCATCTCATAAGATGCATACCCAGAAGGGAACAGGAAGTGGTTTGAGAAAATAAACCCAGCTCAGGGGTCCTGTGACTAGGGCATCCCAATGCCAGGGAGTAGCAAGCTGGCTTGTGAGAAACATGTCTTGGTGAGAACCATTTTTTGTGGGGTCCAATGGGGGCAAACTATAGTTCTGACTGGCTTCAGTGAAGAGCTTAGAACTAAGTACTGGCACTAAAACCTTGCTCTCAGTACCCTCCAGTTGCAAAGTTCTAGAACCTTCCCTACCTCAGGCGTAGGCTTTTGAAAGGCCAGGTGGGATTCATGGAGAAGAGGTTAATCCTTATTGTTCTCAGGTCACCTCTCCTCAGATCTCTTCATAATTCATGAGATACCTGGCTCCCAAGGACGGTGTCAAAGAGGGTGTGGTGCCCGTCTCCAGGCGTCCTGTCTCTTGGTCATGGTGCTATTATGCTCTGATTAGTATTAATAATTGATTTATACAGCACCTTTTACAATCCTGCAAGTGCTCTCTACAATCGGTCCCTGTGTGGACACACGCATCACTTCACTTCACCCTCAGATGATAAGCAGCCTCCCCATGGGGTGGGAGGTGGCGGCAGGCGCCAGTCACCCTGGTGGCGCCGATGACTTGACAAGGAGACAGTTTGATGCAGGAAGTAGGGCAGTGTCTTATCTCCTCTGGCTGGGGTGGGGGAGTGGGTGGAGGTGATTCTGGGCCTGTTATTAATTAGTAGAAGGATTCAACCCCCAAGAGACCCAGGTGAGAGACGTATCTTCTTGGCCATGGAATAAGGTTCATTTCCCTGAGTTACCCCATTATATAGATGAGAGAAAAAACCAAAACAAAACAAAAAACCATGAGGTGCTGATGGGATAAAAGAATGCCAGGGCAGAGATGGAGAAAAACCAAGGCACTTGTGAATCCGCTTAGCATTTTGTATGGGGCTGCGTGCCTTGGCCGAGGTGAAGAAAGAAGAGGTGGTCATCCAAGGCTCAGGCCATTGGCCGCCATATTTTGTGGTGCTTAAGATGCTCACATGCTATGTTTTGAGGCATCCTAAGTTAGTGATTGGAGGGAGCTGAGGTCTTTCAGGGGCTCTGTGCAGATCATTTTGATTTAATTCTGCCTGCATGAAGTCGTTTAAGATCTTTGGTTACCTGTATTTTTGCGAGTCTCTGCATCATGTCTTTGAAGAACGTGGGTTCTGGAGTAAGTCAATTTTCCGGCAGTCCCTAGGAGTACAGGTTCTAAGACTTACTTGCTGGGTGACTGTGGGAAAGTCGCAAAACCTCCTTCAGGTTTCTCATCTGGAAAATGGGGATACTAAGCATCCCCACTTCCCAGCGGTGAAGCCCAGTACCGGGTACATGGTAAGTGCTCTGTAAAACTAAGCTGTTTCTCATTTTATCTTCGTGATGGTTATCAACATGTTTATCATCGTCCTCAAAGAGCAGTGCTCTCCTAGGAGAAATGACACATCCTAGTAGATCAAAAAGGAGTCCAGTTTCCCATAAGGGAGGCATGAGACACAGAGCTCTGTGGTTGTTTAGACACTGGTGCCATGCACTCTGGGGGGTTAGTGGGGAGGACACGGACTCACCCAGGAGCAAAGGTCAAGCACACGAATGAGTCAGAGCTCTTGGGTGGCCAAGCAGAAAAACCCAGAGACCAAGAATAAAAGAAGTCAAGCGATGGGGTGTGGACTGAGATGAGAGAGGAGCTAGGACGCGTAGAGAAACATCAAGATCGGGATTTTCCAAGTCTGTTCTACCCAACACCAGTCCACTGGTTTATGCTCCATGAGCAAAGGCCACCATGGCCAAGTAAGTGGGGAGACTGCCTCATGTTCTTCCTCCTTCTGGGGGAAGCCGCCAAGTTCATCCATGTAGCAAAAGCTCTGACAAGTCCTGCAATAGAGAAGTCCACCAAATTCGGTTTAGCTCAGTATATCCCAAACCTATTTAACTCTTGAACGCCTCCTTTTATCTGATTTGATTTCATAAAATAAGACATACTTTCTCTGAAGATACTTTGGGAGAGATTTAAACGAAGAGAATTTGGAGGAATTATATTCTCCAAAGTTGGGGGGGGGGGAACAGATGTTGTTTCTCGTTTCTGTATTGTTTGTAACACCTCTGAGCTAAATATCTTTCTTTTTTAAACTTGTGCCTGGAGGCGCTAGTATGAGATTTCTGTCGCTGTTTTAAATGGCTCGCTTGAAGGATGAGGAGTGAGAAAGCTCGGTGTTCCCATGATGTGCTCATGTCAGTGCTAATCATGACAGTGTCTCTATGGCACTCACAACTGTCAGCCACGACTACCATTTCTGAAGTCTTCTCTATGTGCCCTTCCCCTCACTGAAAGTAGGGGGCATACGTGATCTACTTAGTCCTCAAAAGAGGAAACTGAGGCTCTGAGGGGTTGGTAGTTCTCCCAAAGCCGTATCACTAGAAAGTAGCCAAGCCAACAGTTGAATCCAGGACCAACCCTCAGGACAAGGCGAGGGCAATCATGTGGCCACCTCTCACAGACGTGCTAGTCTGTCTTTCCCAGTTACTTCGAGATCCTCCTGGGGAGACTCAGGGATCATAGCCAGGGCTGCCCCATGTAATTGGAAGCTGAGGCCCAGATCCTCAAAAATCTTCCCCGTCCTCCTGCTTAGAAGCCTGCCGAGTGGCAGAAAGCCCCACGTGGCTCAGGCACCACCACGGATGGACGGAAGTGGGTCTCGCCCCCCACCCCCACTCTGTCCCCCGGACCTTGTCCTCTGCATGCCAGACCCAGCTGAGCATTCTCCAGCAGTTGCTTTCATTTTCAGAGGCTCACACCTGTGCACACACAGAGAAACTTTACACACGAGCTATAAAGTCCGTGAAGGCCCAGGACAGGGACCGGCTCTTCTGTTTGCCCAGATTGTCCTGGTTTTAGCACTGGAAGTCCAGCTGGACGACCTGGAAAATCCCCCAGGCCCTGCAGACCAGAGATAACTGGTCACCCTAAAAAAAAAATCCTTTTGCCCATGTGGAGCTTGACAGGTCTCATGGCAAGGGGCCTCGAAAGCAACAAGTGCAAGAGGAAAATGCAGTACAGGGGAGCAAGGCCATTTTGACTGTTGAAAAAAAAAAAATAACAGAAATAGCCCTCAGTCGGAAGAAAAAATGGCTATCATGTGAGTGTTTACCAGGCTCCTGGCTGGGCCCTTGGCATAGAACCCTTCACTGAACTTGAACTACCACCCCATGAGGTAGGAGCTACTTTTATGCATAGTTGGACAGATGAGGAAACTGAGGTGGGTTAGAGGCCTGGCCCAAGGTGACAGGTGGGGGTGACTGCTGCCGCCGGCAGCTTGGACTCAGGGGACCTGAGAGCAGGCCCAGGCACCGCCTGCTTAGCCCTCCAGTCCCCTGTCTGGTGATGGGCGCGTTGAGAAGTGGACCTCTTTGGGTCCTGATTGGGCCAGAGTATAGGCTTCGCGAGGTGGTCCCTTGTTCAGCAGTGTCCCTCAGACCACCTGGCACGGGGTCTTCGGTAGAGAAGGCGTTCAGTTCATGTTTGCTGAATTGGATCGAAGTGAAAAAGAATCTGTATGTTCTTTGCATCTAGCAAAAAACATTCTGCAGAGAGCTCGGGCGATTCAAATGGGCTGTTTCCGTTTTTCTTCACTAGAATGAAAGCTATTCTAACAATGCCTGTCTCCCTGTTGGATTATAAGCTTTTAAAATTTATAATACACACACACAGAGAGAGAGAGAGGATTATAAGCTCTCATATATATTATTATATACATGTATATTTATAAGGACAAACTCATACTGTCTAATTCACTGCCTCTCCTGGGTACTAGCACAGTGCCTGACACATAGCAGGGGCTCCATAAATATTTGTTGAATGAAAGAATAAATTAACGTAGGCTGTCGAACAAGAAAACACCAAATAGAGAGAGAGCTGTGTGGCTCCTCAGGAAAGTTCTCCACCCATTTTTGTTTATTTATTTATTTATTTTTTCTAAGGATTTATTTATTTTAGAAAGAGAGCATGAGCAGGGGGAGGAGAGGGGCAGAGGGAGAAGGAGAGGGAGAGAGAAGCCAACTTCCTCCGCTGAGCGTGGAGCCCAGCACGGGGCTTGATCCCACGATCCTGAGATCAGGAGTGGAGCTGAAACCAAGAGTGGGGCGCTCAACCAACTGAGCCACCCAGACCTCCCTCTCTGCCCACTTTTAAAACAACCGATGGGTCTTGTCTGACTCCAGTAACTTCAATATCCAGGGTCGGGGTGACTCAACTATGAGGATGTTGTCTCTGAGTTCTCACAGCAGAAAAAAATAGAAAATGAAAAATGAGGATTCGCTCTCCTCCTTTTCTTTAAGCTGGAATCACCGGTAACCTCTCCGATTGGAGCCACTGGGAAAATGGCGGCGGGCAGGCTCACGGGGCTGGAGCATTGAGTCATAGGGAGTATCTGTAGATGAAGAAGCTATCAAGTGATAATAGCAAATACGTGTACAGTACTTTACTGTATGTTTGTCATGCCATGGAAATGTTATATATAATTAACTTAATTATACTCCGTAACAGCTCTACATGGTTGGTAACATTTCAGACCCAGTTGACAGATAAGGAAATGAAGGTACAAAAGTTTACACAGCTTGCCCAAGGTCACAGAGTTTGTATATCTGGCTTGAGTCCATGGTCTTAGTCCCTGCGAGGCATTTCCCACTACCTGCAAAACCAAGGATGAGGAGAATGGGCATTTCCATGACAGTTACTGGGTGGTGTTTATGGCTTAAGGGTCCGCCATTCCCAAAGAATAAAGACCCACAAGAATATTAATATTAAGTAACAAAAATTCATATTAAATATTAATAACAAGCGTGTGATTAATTATTTTAATGGATATATCATATTAGTAATGGTTAACAGTTACAATATGATGGTAATGGTAAGAATTATGTCATTAGTTCATATAATGAATATGACGACATGGAATATTTTATAAAATATTAATAATAATCAATACAGCCACCATAGTTGGGATATTCGCTAGATGGACATTTCTGTGTTTTTACAAGATGGTTTTTAATTTGTACATCTTGTTTCTAATTTTTAACAATGTTTTCTCTCTTGTTTCTAATTTTTAACAATGTTTTAACAATGTTTTAATTATCGAGGTATAATTAAATGAAATTGTAAGGTATGTAAAGTGTACCTTGTGGAGATATGATGATATTTGTGTCTATTGTAGAAAGGTTCCCTCCATTAGCTGATTAACACATCCAACATCTCATACAGTTATCTTTGCTTTTCGTTGAGAACAGAAATGTTCCCTTCTTAGCAAATTTCAGCTGTACTATACAATGTTATCTGCTGTAGTCATTGTTTTGCAACAAATCTTCAGACCTTATTCCTCGTAGAGCTGAAAGCTTTTTGCCAACGTCTCCCCTGCATGTCCTCCCCACCCCAGCCCCTGGCAGCCCCCACTCTACTCTCTCTTCTGTGAGTTTGACCTTTTTTTTTTTTTAAAGATTCTACATATAAGTGATACCACTCAGTATTTGTCTTTCTCTGCCTGGCTTATTTCACTTAGCACAACATCCTCAAGGGCCATCCATGTTGTAAGAGCGGCAGACTTTCCTTCCTTCTCACGACTGAATAAAATTCCAGTATAGAAAGGGATGAGTATTTTGAGCTTAACCAGGGAACATCTCCCCTCCCACCCGATCCCTGCTTTTCTTTGGCAGTGGCACCTTAGTCATGGGAACATTGTTGTGGTTGTTGCGGTCATTCGCTCACCAATATGTGTCTTCTACCCAATGGTGAGTTTTCTGCACACACCCAGCCTCTTTACGGTCTGCAGAGCTCAGGCATCTGGCTAGGTCAACTTTGGTGAATGGAATGAATGAGGTTTCCCAGGCAAACCTGAGTAGAGGCAATGCTACAAAATCCTGGAGGCAGAAACGACGTAGAAGCGTTTTTCCCTCTCTGTACCCTCACCGCCCCATTGGGCATTTGGCAGCCATCACATGATCAAATTATAAACCTGCTTGCCATCAATCTCCACGGATGTGGGTGCCCCCAGGATGTGACAATTCCTGGAGATCATTGTCAGACCTATTTTAGCTTTTCTTTCTAAATTCCCAGACTTTGTCTTTTTGAGGCGTCTCCAGAACCTTCCCAAGGGGGATTTTCCTTGCTCTTGTAAACTGGAGATTTATGTCCCACATGTGGACTTTTCCCAGCTTAGCTGGTTCTCAGTTGTGGGTGTTTTCCTTCAGGCGGAAGTGTGTGAAACAGAGGACTTTGGAGAAACTGCTTTGTAGTGAGATTCTTGGACTAGTTCTTACCTGCGAGGGGTAATTTGCAAGGAAACGCGGTGTGGGGGAAAAGATGTTGGTTTCTGGAATCAGAAAAACATGCGGGTTTGTCTCTTGAAGCCCTATGACTTGGGGCAAGTCTTCTGCCCTTTCCCTACCTCCCCCATGTCCTTATCTTCCAAAGAGGAGCGATGGTATCTATGTTGTAGGACAGAGAGGATAATCATTATTACGCATGGCCTTCTCTTCGAATCCTGCTCCTGGTCCCTGTTGTTCTGCCTTCCCTCCGGCCAGCTTTGCATGACCGCCATTATTTCCATCCACTGTTGAGGCTTTTTTGGGACCCATCTGTCCTGCCAGCTGTGCCCATTTGTTTAACTTTACCTTACTCCTTTCATCCACTTGCTTGATATCCTGCATACCTCACGTCTCCTTTTGAATCTATTTTTTTTCCTCTTAAATCTTAAACTCTGTCTATTTTGGAAAGAAAAACCTCATTTTGTAACCATGGACATTAGTGGGCTTAATTAAAACCCAGTGAGTTGAATTGATCCAGCTGTTGGAGCCAAGACTTCTGCTGGAGAGCAGATTGCAATGTATATTTCGACCACTCTTCCCCTCTACTTGGCATGACTTTGATGGTTGAAATAATGTGAAACCACAGTGTGTGTCACTGAATGTCAGCCGTAAATGGGTCTTGTTGATTCACACTTAATAGCTTTCAACGAAAGCAGTCAGAAAAAGAACATCAAAACAAACCAAGCAAATGCAGAAGAAAAGAAGGGGTTGAGATGAAATCAGAAAATCAGGACTGAAAATGACCCCAATTTGATAAGTACACATAAGAGGCTGTTCTTTGAGAAACAAACATATTTTACACTTGATCTTCGCCAAAAGGCTGAGAAGCGATCAAACACATTTCTAAAGGGCAAGATCTTGAGAAGTTGAAAGGAGAAAAAACATGAGGAAGCATAAATATTCCAAGTCTGCAATGAAAAGCAGGATATGAAGTTAGGAAGGGGATATTTAAGATTCTGAGAGAGTGCTATATGTAACTCTAGACCATGATTTCTCAACTTCAGCCCTACTGACACGTGGGCGGGGGAGTTCTTTGTGGGGGGCTGTCCTGTGCATTGTAGAGGCCTGAGCAGTGTCCATGGTCTGTACCCCTTAGATGCCGGTAACACCTCTTCCCCCAAGTTGTTGTTTTTTTTTTTAAGATTTTATTTCTTTATTTGAGAGAGAGAAAGAGAGAACACAAGCAGAGGGAGGGGCAGAGGGAGAGGGAGAAGCAGACTCCCCGCTGAGCAGGGAGCCTGACATGGGGCTCAACCTCAGGTCCCTGAGATCATGACCTGAGCCAAAGGCAGGTGCTTAACTGACTGAGCCACCCAGGCGCCCCATCTCCCCCCAAGTTATGACAAAGAAAAATGTCCCCTAGGGGCAAAATCATTCCACCCACATACTCAGTTAAGAACCCCTATTCTATATTAATCACTTGGGAAAATCTCAATGACATGGAAGATATTTGTAGGGAAATATTAATGAGTTTACTGAAAAATTAATATGTCACTTTCTGTGTGGACATATCTCTATACATATATAAAACCCAGGAAAAACATTTGCAAAGTTGTCAACATGTCACCTCTAAGAAACAAAATCCTGGGTCAAAATTTTATCAGTGAGTCATATTCCAGGCTCAAGAAAAAACACATTATCATCCTCTGTGCCCTGCCAAAGTCTGAGTAGTTTCCTGGGAGATGAGGCTTTCGGTACTAAAACCTGGAGAATCTCACCAAACCAAGACAAGTTGTTCGTTCTAGCACTTTCCCATGAGGAATGGGAGAGAATAAGCCAATTTAGCACTAAAAAGAGAACTTATAGGCCACATCCACTTATGAATATAAATAAGGACCTAGTAAACAAAGAAACATTTATGCTGAAACATGTGCTATGTAAAAGTAGTATGTTTGTTTAAGAAGCTTGGTTCACATAAAATCATTTGTGAGGTCTTAATTTGTGGCAGTAAAATGGTATGGGCAGCTCCTTCTTCTGGGTATCTTTCTAAATCCCCATATCCCCTTCTTCTTCCTCTCCTCCTTCCCTAAACCCACTCCTACATATTCCCTGTGGGGCTCCATGGACACCACCCCCCACCCACTCTCTCTCTAGAGCACAGTACAAAATCCTATATAGTATAAGAAGAAACACCGTGGTGAAGTAGGGTCTATATCCAAAATATAAGATGATTCAATGTGATTATTTTGATGTAAATCAAAAAGGTATTTGATAAACTCAAGATCTATGTGATTTAAAATAAGAACAGTAACCAAAGCTTCATTAAACTAGAAGTATGCTCCTCTCACATACTGATGACTATCTTTTTTCAGATCGCTAACAACATCATTCATAGTGGAGGACTTCCCATTAAAGTCAGGAACAAGGAGTTCTGTGACAACCCTTAATTTAATAATTTTTAAGAAGTTCTAGCCAATGCAATAAAGCAGGAGAAAAAAAAACAGATAAGATGAAGATAAACTAGAAAGAGAGGGATAAAAACATAATTATTTGCAGATGAGCTGATTGAATCAAAGGAAAATTTTAAGAGAGAGTTTAAAAATGAAACAAAACCTTCTCTGATTTTTAAAATAAATCTAATGAAGTTCCCAAAAGCACTTTTAAAGGAACTCCTTAGAATTAGGTGAAAATGATCTTTAAGTTAAAATTAAGTGAGAGTAGCCATACATTTTCATCTGAAAAGTAAGGGAGGAATTACACTACCAAATTTACAGCAGATTGACAAGCTATAATGACTCAAGCAATATGGACTTAATGCAAAATAGACATCTAGATACAAGGAATTAAATATAAAATCCCATTAATACTTCCAAGCATAGATAAGGATATAATCCATGATAAAGGGGGAATTCTAATCAATGGAGAAATGATATTAGGTGAAACATGATACTATGACATATGATAAACTCTTAGACAAAATAAAGTCAAACTCTTAACTTTATGCCATGTGGCAAAGTTAATGCAAGGAGATTAAAAGTCACCTGTAAATAGTGAGACTATAAAAACATTAGAAAGAGATATCGATGAATTTTTTATCTGAACACTGTGGAGGAGCCTTTTTTAATCATAAAAGGAAAGGCAAAGCTACAAGTGAGATATTAAACCAAATAAAAATGTGAACCAAAAAACCCCATACAAATCCAAAGGAAGTGGACTCTAGAAGAAAATGCATACATAATGGAAGTAGAATGATCATTGGCTTTACTATGAAACACTTATTAATAAGAGAATAAATTAATAAGAAGATAAATGTATGCATAGAACAGAACAGGCGGGCACCTGGGTGGCTCAGTTGTTGGCCGTCTGCCCTCGGCTCGGGTCGTGATCCCAGGGTCCTGGGATCAAGCCCCGCGTCAGGCTTCCCGCTCGGCAGGAGGCCTGCTTCTCCCGCTCTCACTTCCCATGCTTGTGCTCCCTCTCTCGCTGTGTCTCTCTCTGCCAAATAAATAAAATCTTAAAAAAAAAGAACAGAACAGGCTGGGAACACGTGCAATGCATTTCCAAGGAAGAACTCTAAATGGTGAATTAAGCTATAAGAAGATATTTGACAGCATTATAATAAAATCAGTGTAAATTAAAACAATGAGCAACTGTGTTTTGCCTATCAGAGGAGAAAAAATAACTCATAGTGACAATTATTGAAGTGGTAGGAAATACAGATAGCCAGAAATGTCACCAAGATGTATACAGGAACATGATCCTAACAACAAAATAGAAAAAAAAGAAATTAGTTCTTCAGCAATAGATTCTTACACAAAGTGTGGTAATGTTATATTTAAGGGACTAGTATATATAGTGACTAAAACCATGGCCTCAAGGAATAGGAGGAAATAGAAATATTAGACAGATTAAAAAAATATTCTAAAAGAATCTACGGTGCATATCACTTTTGCCAAAAACCACACACACATGCACACACACACACACCCAGGAAAAAGAGAGTAAAGGTGGATAAATTTTGCATCAGTAGTTCTCTAATTGGTGACTTATTTTCTTCTTTGCACATTTTTGTATTTCCCAAATTCTTGTGTTACTTCTTTTGTCAGAAAAAATGTATATTAAGTATTTTTTATAATTCATTTTACCATATCTGATCAGGAAGCTGACTGTCCTTTAAGCTGACCTCTTCATTTTTAATACATCAGCATCTATCCATTTTCCTTCAGGACTTGTCCAACCTGTAGGTCAGGGATAGACAACATTCACTGGGATGAGGAGGGTTCGGGGAAGTTTCCAGTCACGATGATTTCCCTGTGGGAGCTTGGCAGGGCATTTGACGTGGATCAGTTTGAATTAAGTGATGCCCTTTCCTTTCCTCTTCAAAGTTAGATACTTCTGGATGGGTCAACAGCGCCTGAGCACTTGTAGGTACTCAATAAATGTTGATCGACTTGATTTGAATCGAAGGCAGAGACGCTGTGAATAATTCTGTTCGTTACATCAGGGTTTCTTCCCCCCAAAGAACACTAGAGACACAGAGATCTCTGCAAGATTTGACTCACGGGTGTGACTGATTTTATTTCTGAAGTTACTACAGAAGTGGGACGTGGAGAGTAAGAGGAGATAGAGGCAGGGCTACTGAAAAGTAGGTAAAAAAATGGAATATAAAATGCGGAAAGCACATTGCTCTGAACATGCAAATGACCCTCAAACAACATAGGTTTGAACAACATGGGCCCACTTATATGCAGATTTTTTTTTTTAATATAAATACAGTACAGGAATGTAAATGTATTTGCTCTTCCTTATGATTTTCTTAGTATCATTTTCTTTTCTCTGGCTTACTTTATTGCAGGAATGCAGTATAGCTTACAGATGACATATGACATACATGTCAATCGACTGTTTACATTATTGGAAAAGCTACTGGCTGCAATCATAGTTCAGTTTTGGGGGGACTCCAAAGTGTAGGGGGGTTGGTGTCCCAAACCCCCACATTATTGAAGATCAGTGTTTATTTTCAGATTAGAGGAGCCATAGTCTTGGAAGATAGGCTCTCTTGACTGGTTGTTGGTCCTGGCAAGGCATTCATTCGCTCACTTACCATTTTAAGGCACTCATGAGCTATGGCGGTCAGCCTCTGGTCCCCTTCACTGTTCATAAAGCACAGACAACCAAAAAGGAATTCCCCAGCGGCTCAAGTTCTTTATTTGTACCTCCTGGACACTGCAAAATAGACATAAACCTATGAATCCTGGGCCTTTTTCCTTTTTCCCGCTCTCCCTTCTTGTGATTCTGTGGACTAGAACCGGAAGTCCCAGGGCAGTAACACAATAAACCAGATAGTGTAAGGAAAATAAACCAGACAGTGAGCCAGAATTCCCCATAGTATGTAGCAAGAAGGACAGTTACCTACCAGGGGTTAAACACCATTGGAGGTGCTCCCGTCCCTTCTTAGGTAATTCCGCCACCTACGATACAAGTTAGATAATATCCGCCCCCCCATTTGGCAGGTGAGGAGATGGAAGCTTATGTCAGACAGGACTTGAATACGATAGATTTGAATATGAACTTGGATAGTTCAGCATGACGATGAACATACTTCCCACTTGCCTTGGTTCAGTCCCAGTTCCCGGTGGTTGCCTGGGTGTAATTATTAGTCGTGGTTCCTCACACTCTTAAAGGTGTTCCTGTTCAGATGATAAATTACTCTGTCACCTATGAGAATGCTGTGGGCTTCAAGTAGCAAGCCAAGACTCAGGTGGCTTAGACACTAAGAGCTTCATAATCTGACCGATCAAGAAGTGCAGTCGAGCTGGTTGGAGGGTTGAGTAAATCACAAGCTCAAAGGTCTTCCTTCTGTCTTTTCCTTTGTCAGCCTTTCTAGTTGGTTCTGTCTGTTGGTTCTGCTGTTCCAGGCATCACTGTCCCAAACACCAATGGCTAAAGACAGAAAATGGTCCATTTCTTTCTGTATCTCCTCAAAAGGACAAAGAAGCCTCTTCAAGTAGTCCCTGGCAGATGTCCCCTCGTGGAATCACATGATCTCTCTTTAATCAATCACCAGCAGGGAATGGGGGGATGGTGGACGGCGGTGACACGATTAGCTTTGGCCAATCAGGATTTTCTCAAACAACGTATCAGTCTGGTAGAAGATGAGAGAAAACCTGGGATCTTCCAGAATGAAGTGGAATGTAGCTATTTGAGGTCAGCAAGGAATAGTGGCTGCTCTAACTAGTGGGTAGAAAGAGGCCAGCCCGTTTGAAGGACCACACACTACTTTTCCTAGTACCCCGGCCTCCCTCTCTCAAGACTGTGACCTCCAAAGGGGTTATGCCTGCAGGTCAGAGGTGGGAGTAGGGAGATCACTGTTGGAAGAAAGCCCTTTAACAATGTCAAACATCCTCTAAGATCTTAGGGCATTTAGGAGAGATTTTACCTGGCAGTGAGCTGAATTTTAAAGGATCAGGAAGAGTTTTCTCTGCATCTAGGGGCAAGGGACAGCGAAGGGCATTCCAGGTAGAGGGGACTGCATATGCAAATGGCCAGGGATGAGAAGGAGCGTAGTATGTACAGGAAACTGCCCATGGCCCCATGGCTGGTGAGGTTCCCCTGTGGTGGTGACCGGGAATGGGGTTAGGGAGGCCAGCAGGGCCGTATCCCAAAGGGTAGGCATAACACACTGGGAGGATATTTTTTTCTTAGGGAGTCATTGATGGGTTTTAAACTTGGAAGTGGTCTTGCTATTGTTGCTATAAGGAAGTCCACTAGTAGGGAGTAAAGACTTCCAGGGCAGATATTTTTATTTTTATTCAAGGATCTGGAAATCCCAGCTGGTGTGTTGCAGAGGTTACTGAGGGCCAGGAGTGAGGTGCACAGCTCTGAAAACACCTACCCTTGAGGTTGGTCCTTATTCCAAAAGAAACACATGCCTTTGTCCCATCTATGTATTCCTGATGCTTTGGGGCAGAACCTGGTTTATGTTCACCAACATTTTGGGTTCAAGCTACACTACATTTCCCTGTGTGTCCAGGAGTTGGATAAGACCGTGTGATGACGTTCACGGCCATTAGCTGGTGGGCATTAGGGATACACTCAACTTAGAGGCCTGACCCCGAAAAACCTCCCACACCATCCTTTGTGCTCCTTTCCCATCCAAATGAAGAATATTCCAGGGGCGCAGGGAAGGGTGGAGCTACCGAGTGGAAGGAGCCTGGATCTCTGAATGACTGTGTGGAACGGAGTCCTCTGCGGTCTCTCCTTGTCTTTAGTGTTATAGAGAATCAAACTTTTATTACGATAAACTACTGAGTCTTGAGAGATTTGTTTGTTTTAGGAGCTGGTCTACCCTGACCAAGACATGCCTCGTAGGGGTCTTTGCCCCCTGGAAGGACAAGGGACACTGACTGAACAGCTTCTTGACAAAGTCAAAGAAAATGATGTACTGGCATCTACGGGAAGGCTCGCAGCGTGAAGAAGGCGGAAAGGGGGGACCATCTGTGGGGGGAGGACAGGAAGTCCTCTCTCGCCTGGCAAGGGCCCCACAGGTGTCTGAGAATCCCCTACCAGGAGTTGTGTCTTAATGGAATAAGTTGAGAAAAGGTTTTTGGAGTTGGTAGCTATTAGACATCTCCGTCCAAGGGGGGAATCGTACGAGTAAGGATTGAGTGATTTGATGGCACTTCGCCAGGGCCTATCAGATAATGCGGAGGCTGCCCCAGGGGCGAGTGCTGGTGCCCGCTGACACGATTCCTGTGAGAGAAGCTGGACTGAGGGCGGCAGGTTTCAGGAGAGGGCAGCTCAGGCTTGGTGTGGGGGCAGCAGGAGCAAGAGTGTGCCGGTCAGCATGATGGGAGGAGCTTCCAGAAACAGCGTGTGCTGGGAGTAGTTGGGGGAGGGGCGTGGGGTGATGGGATGGGGGAGGGGAGGAAGAGGGGGACACATGAACACCACCACGTGGCAGAACTGACGGCCCCCGTTTGTAGACTGACGACCACGTCTGCCCAGAGTGAGCTCGGGTCACTCCAGTAGCCAGGGGGCTCTCTTCCCTGCAGCTCCCTGGCGCCTAATCCTATCTGGCGTGCTATTTCCAAGAAGCTCAAAGGGCTTTCTGGAAGTTATCTGCTTGCTTGTCCCAACAGCCCTGCATTATCATTCCCATCTCACAGATGGAAAAACAGGACACTGAGTGGAAACCTACTTACCTAATGTCAGAGCGTGACTCAGTGACCACGTGTGATCAGATTCCTGATCTCTCCATCCCCAGGCCCCTTCTGCGGCTCCTCTAGGCTGGCTGTGGGACGCCAGGCCGGCGGCATCTCTTTTTTTCCTCAATAAGAAAAGAGCCGCCGAACACCTAGATTCCTCCTGTGATGTAGTCACTGGTGAGATCTTGATCTTCAGCTGCACGGACTTCGGTTGAGACACAAGGACGAGAAGGGTGCTGGTGGACAGTCCATACTTCTGTTCTTAGAATGTATTCGAAAGATGTTCAAGCGAACAGAAAAGTCGATAGAATTTTACAGCCAGTACCTGTACACCCGGCAGCTAGATTCTGCAATGAACGCTTTGCTTTATTTTGTTATTCGCTGAACTACTGCGGGCAAAAAGGTCAAGTTTTTTTCAGTGACAGTCAACGTGAGTGAGGCTAGTCAAAAATCTTTTGAAGTATCTGGGAATGATATGAAAACAGTTCCTAAAAAAATCTCTCCACCTTTCAGCTCCTCACCAGGAGACTGTAGTCTTTGCTACCACGGTGAAATTATAGCCGACTGCAAGAATCTTTTCACGTGGAGAATATATCCTAGCATGAGTCTTTAAAATAAAATATGGTATTTTGCTAGATTTGTCTGTCGAAGAAGGAGAGGAAGAAGGAAAAGGAGAAGAGGGAGGAAAGAGGGGTAGGAAAAGGAGGGGGAAGAGGAGGGAGAGGAAGAGGGAGAAGAAGATCCCCTCCCCTAGCTAAAAAATAGCCACAAAACCAAACAGGGATTTGGGACAGGGAGTGTGGCCTGCCACTCTGGAAGAAATACTTACTTTAGGTCCCTCCAAGGGGAAATGTATATGAGGTCAGGATATAGAAGCTGCCTGGCCAGAGACTTGAAGGAGCCAAAGAAATCTCTCAATCTTATTTTAGAGATAAGGCCCAGAGAAGGCAAGCGACTTGCCTGAGGTCACACAGTGAAGGCCTCTCAGGGACAGTGTTCGGCCAGTAACTTAGGACACTGGAGTCTGAGCTTTTAGAAAGTGGGTAGAAGGTCCTCAGGTGGCCACGGCATTCTATCAGTATCCCTTTGCTCCCCATTCACACCATCCGGAGGCTCCAAAGAATACTCTTTACTTACTGGAGGTGTGCATTTAAATAACAGGCCTCAGTTGTAGCTGTTGTCACCAGAACAGGAACCAGAAATATCTTTTTGGGGGAGCCATGGGGGGAGGGTTGGGGAGAAGAAGTTAATTGGACCTGAATTGCTTTCCTGAAGCAGAACTTCTGTTGCCCCATGAATATACTTTTGGCATCACCTTCTCAGCTCAGGGGCTTTGTCCTGGACCCGGTTCCTGAGTGGCCCATGCTTGCTTGGGCGCCTCGCTATTTATCTGCAGGTAGTATCCGGATGCACCCCTTGATCAGAAAAATGAATGCAGAAATAAAACCTATGTCACTGGTCTTCTTTCTGCCACTTAGGATTTAGCCAAGGGCAAAGAAGCTATGGTCCCACTGGGATCCCTGCTTGCCTCCGGGAGGCAAGAGTCCCTCCATGGTACACCTCTGAGGCCGGACCCATTCTGAGAAATCCAGCCTCCCAGCTGGACCCCAGGAGCGCTCTCAAAGCAGGCAAGCAGCCTAGAAGCTCCTGGCAGAGGCCCACGGGGCATGGAGGAAGCTGCAGAAACTCCTGTCCCCGCTCTATCAGTTTGTCATCTTTGGCCTGTGCAGCCCTGAGAGGCCTTAATCTCTTGGTCGTCAGCGGGGATTCTGTCTCCAGCACTAAACTCATTTGAGGGAGAGGGGGTGCATATTAATAATGAAGATAACGACCAGCCCAGGCTGTGACATTCCCTGACCTGGCCCCAGGCGGGCCTTAATGACTGTTTGTGAAGTGCGCGGGGCACGGCACAGAGAGAGGCTCAGATGAAAGGCGCCCAGGTGAGTACAGCCCCGCCCACTGATGTCAGGACACCTGCCGAGCGGCTGCAGGGGTCCAGCTGGTCCTGCTCCAGCTGGCTCTGAGGACCCAGCTCCAGCAGGCGGGCAGGCGACGGTGCGATGGACAGAGAGCCACACACAGATAGGGACACAGTGACTCACCCTGCCCAGAGAGAAACCAAACAGGAGCCCCAGCAAAAAGATGGAGAGAATCAGATGGTGGGAGGCAGAGAGGGGAGCGTGGAAGAAAGGCCTGGGAGTGAGCAGAGAAAGAGACAGGAGGGAGGAAGAGACAGGGGAACACACACACACACACACACACACACACACACACACACACACACACACTGGCACACGGCGGGGGGAGGGCACAGACCCTTCGGGGCGCGACAGGAAGGGGCGCAATCTGGGGACAGGGCCGGCAGAGGGGAGCCTCGGGCCCCGGCCCCGCCCCTTTCCCGCGCCCCCTCCCCGCGTCTTATCAGCGGCGCGCGGGCGGGCGGCCTTGGGCGCGAGGCGGCGGCGGCGGGGCCTTATTGCAGGTGCGCCGGCGCCGCCGAGTCTGCGGAGGCCGCTGCGTGGCCGGCCAGGCGGGTGGCGGCGGCAGGCACGGCGCGAGCGGCGGCGCGGGGGCGCGGCTTCGCCTTCGCACGCAGGGCTCCCGGCACCGCTGGCCAGGCGCCCTCCCTCCTGTCCGCCCCGAGCCGGCCCCAGCCACCTGCCCGCCCTGAGCGGGAGGCCAACTGACACCTGCCCTTCCCCAGCTGGGCCCGGGGGACGGACCATCCATGGCCCGGGGACTGTGCTGGGGACTTGCGTCTTCACCAAGCCGCAGCTTGGAAACATACCTAGTTTGCAGACTCGTAAAAACAGTAACATTTTGCAGAGATGCTATATTTCACATAATCTGTGTCAGACATTCTTTCATTTGCTTTGCCAAAGTCGACAGAGCCATTAAGAGTAGGACCTCCCGGAGTTTGCGTCTCTACCCTGCCACTTACAAGCTGTGGCCTTGGGTAAGCGTCTTCCCCTCCCCGTGCCTCAGTCTCCTCCTCTGTGAAATGGGAGGATGAGGGCGTCTTCACACAGGGCTGCCCTGATGCAAAGCTGTAATGCTTCAAGGGCGTGCACACACACTAAAGCCGTTATGAAGCCAAGCTGTCATCCCTGTCTTTCTCGCGGCCTTGCTGGGATTCTGGAGCCGAGTGGCTACTCACCGGCTTGGGAGCCAGCCTGATCTGGTAGTGATAGCTGGTTCCCTCCTTCAGAGCCGTGTGTGTGTGTGTGTGTGTGTGTGTGCATGCACGCACGAGTGAGAGAGAGAGAGAGAGACTGAAACTTTGGGCCATGTTGCCCCAGTTAGCCGAGGCTCAGTTTCCTCCTCTGGAACACAGCAATGACCTCAGCGGCTCCTCAGGAGTTATTCTCAATATTAAATAGGTACCTTGCGGGGGGACCCGGGCCACTGACCGTCTCCTGCTGACCCGTCCCCGCTTCCAGCAGGTGTTCACACTGTGCCAGGGCTGCCCCCAGCGGATCACTGCGCTCGGCAGAGGGACTCGAGCCTTCCCAAGAGACCCTGCACTGCAGTCTGAACGCTCCTCCTGCTCCCTGCCCCCTGGACCCTTTCCAGGCTTCCCCAGATAAACCTCGCAACTGATTCCGTCGGGTTGTCTCCTTCCCAGAAGACCTAATCTGAGTCTAAATGAACGAACTTGTAAAAGAGTCACATACCAAACCCGGCCGATAGGCATTCGGTGCTATGACTATTACGGCTGTTATTATTTATTGTGCATTCCCGCTGTCAGCGTTCTGAGAGGGCTGTCACAGAGCCCTTTTGCCCTCTCTGTCCCATTCTCTGTCTATTCTGCAAGCACTTCGAGACCCGGCTATGCGCCCAGGCTCCAAACTCCTAGTCCAGTCTGCAGAGCTCAGATGCAGCCTCTCCGTGCACGGAGCTAGTGCCCAGCTGGGCAGGCGGAGAAGAAACAGACACTTCAATGCAGGGTAGGAAGAGCATGGCTGGGGGAAGCAGACTGTTAATGAAGGCAACAAAGAAAGGGTGCTTAACTTCTTCTGTAGGGGCAGGATGGGGGAGCAATCAGGGAAGGCTCCACAGAGGAAGTGACGTCTGCGTTAAGTCAGAAAAAAATGAATGGAGTTATTCAGGTAACCCAGACAGAAGGATCTGTTTTACTCAAATGAGTTAGGCAGATGAAACACAAACCTACAGTAGGACCAGGAGGGATTTTTATTTATTTATTTATCTTTTCTGTCTGGGAGTAGGGGAGGATCTTTGTGCAAAGGGTGACTTTGATTTATTACTATAGAATAAGTAAGAGGGCAGTATTGACCAGTGGTGGTGGCAGTGTGTGTGTTTTGGGGGGGTTGTCCCAGAGCTAGGCATGTCAGAAAAGTGAGTGAGTGACCAAGGGTAGGCATTCCCCATCCAACAAGGGCAGGAAATACCAGTCTAGTGGGCCAGATTTTCTGATTTTTTAAGGAGGAACTGAACAGTTTAACATGAAATTTCCCATGTTTTCTTTATCTTTGCTACTCACTAACAAAAAGCATTAAGTACAAAACCAACAAACGCTGGTTAGATTAAACACATCAGGGCGGGGGGCAGACTTGGCCCTGGGACCTCCAGTTTGAGACCTCTGGGAAATATCCCGGAAGAGAGGAAAGCGAGGTCTTTACATTTATAGGATCTCACATGGCCAACTGGCGTGACAGCACTTTTCTTTATTCCTCAAGTCTTGACCAGTCTGTCCAACCACCCAGTCTGCCTTAAGTGTGAGCTCTGAGCTTTTCAGAACTGAGTGCTGAACTTTGTCACTTCTCTTAAAGTCAGCCCCTCCTGAGACAGCCCTGTGCATTGGCCATTAGAATTCACAGTTCAAGCAGAGAGCCCCCCAGAGGGGCCAGAGGCTGCCAAACATCCAGGTCTGACCTCTTCCCTTCGGCTCTCTCTGTCTCCCAGAAGGCGGAAGGACGCAGAACCTTCTAGAACCCGAGGCTTTGCTCCCATTTCTCCGTCACTGAAGTGATGGCTCTCTTTCCTTAATCCTTTCTTGGGGCTGCTCCATCTTTTCCAGTTTTCATCATCATTAGGATTGAGGCATGCTGACCCACACGCTGAAATGAAGCAAATCAAATAAAATAGAAAGAGACCTGTCAAAGTCCTTTCAAGACGGCCGAGGGGGAAGTTCCCCCAAATTAAGGCCTGTGAGCGCAGAGTCAGAGAGAGAGAAAACCTTTTAGCTGAAACCAAGAACATTCCAGGGTGAGGGATTTCATTATAATAATGGTCTATCTTGGACGATCAATTTAGGAGAAAGGTTAGCGGCTGAATACAGTTCTTACCATAAGAATGCTGGAGGCTGCAAAAGGGACCTGTCCATTCTTCCATTCGAGGCAGGGATTTTGATTCAATACTTGGAGCTTTTAGATTTTTTCCCTGGTTTTGAGGCCTGTGCATTGTAGGCGATCTTTGTCCTCAAAACTTCCGAAGAAAGCTTGGCTATTGTATTCAGATGGAGTCTAATTACCTCCAACCAGCCATTAGTTAATTGCTCGGGGGAGAGGTGAGAAGCTCCAGGGCTGACCCAGGAACATGCTCAGGGCACCTACTAGCTGTGGGACTGAGACGGTGAGATGAGCCAGACACAAGTCTCCAGGCCCTTCTGATTTCAGGGTCCAGACTGCGTGTCTCCGCGAGAGAGGAGTCCAGTAGGAGGCTGCTGCCATGGCTGTGTGGCTCTGGGGATGACATAAGCAGGGACAGGTCTTCGTAACGCTAGACTAACATGGAACAAAGGAGCCTCCATTCACATATGCATGCAAGGACTATTTATTGAGCACCTACTACATGCCCGGGAGGGTACAGTAGCAGGCAAGACAGGCTTGATGCTCTCATGGGGTGGACCCTTCCATGGCTGATGGGCATCATAGAAACACTCAGAAGACCCAGTGATTAATTCCAAGGTCTTCATAACTTTGGAATTGTGCTAGCAATCCTCAGAACTGGACACTCTTCTCCACCAAACCAGAAAAATTAACTGGATGCACTTTCCTTTATCCCTAAGAGCTTGCTTTGTTCTAGGTTTATGCCTGGCATTCTGCGTAGACTCCAGATAAAGAAACTGAAACCAAATAGAAAGAATAAAATCAAACGGATAGTCCTCTTTGATTGTCCTTAGTGAGATGATGGAAGGCGATCAGACGGGTGTAAGAGATGGGCCCACAAAGGGGATAAGGGGTCAGACTCTGGAATGCAGAGAAATGGTCCCGAGTTCCAAGTGTGTGGCTTATGTGAACTTGGCTGAGTGAGGCACCTGGATGGTACCTTCATTTCCTATAAGCAGAGTGAGATCCTGATCCTTGTCTTTCCCGCTGGTTGTCTGGAATAGTCCAGGATAGGGGAGTTAGTGTTGGCAGAAGACCAAGGACTGTTTTGGACCCATGGGAAGTGCCCAATGGATGGTGCTTATGATAAAGACTCAACCAGGCAACTAGGGAGATCAAGTGTTCGTGTCTGAGACATTAAATCCTAAGGGATCGAAGCCCAATACCCAGGTGGGGAGAGGAGGGATGTTACAGGAATAATGGTATAAACCATAACTGGCATAAGAAAGAGACAGGGCTTGTGAGGGGAGATTTATGGGTGACATGGGCTTGTAGGATCAAGGAGGGAGAACAATGAGGGCCTTCCCTGCAGAGATAATGGGGTAAATGGAGGCACGGAGTGGGCAAGTTTTGAGTGTGTTTTTAAAATAATGAGTAGAGCAGGTTGACTGGATGGCAGACTGCTCACTTGAAAAATGAGATCCTGGCCCATTTACGGGAAAAGGAGTTTGGGGCCCGAAGTGCTTTTCAAATACACTCATGGACTCTTTGGCACTTCTCACATCAAGAGGGAGGTGTTTCATTCCCTCGTGTCAAAAACGGGCGGTCCTGGTGATTTGTCAGAGAAACGATGCTGTGTGGGTTCTGAGGCTGTAAAGGGAGATACAGCTTCTGCCTGACCCTCCCCTTTGGGACATTCACCTTGGGATCTCGGGGTGTGTTCTGAAGCTGTCGGGCTGGAGGGGACTTGGGGAGAGATCTCAAAGAACAGGGAGAGATGCCCGAGAGGCCAGAGCTGTCTACATTTTCCCAGCCCCGATACCACATGCATTAAGGGAAGAAACCTTCCAGCTGATTCCAGCCAGCCACTCTCTGCCTCCACAACATGGGAGAATCTATGTTCAAACTGCCCTCCTGAGCCCAGGCATCTCCTAGAGAGAGAAGAATATGTAAGAATTGTTTTGTTTCATTCAGCTTGAGGTGGTTGGCTCTACATCAATAGATAAACCGGAGCAGGACTGGGCTAGGCAAGTCAGCTGAAGAGGTGAGGATTTAAAACTGTGGCCAGTGGGAGCCATGGGAGGTGTTTGAGCTGTAGCATGATCAGCTTTAGGAAGATGAATCTGGAGGCTTCCGGGCAAAGTGGAGTAAGGAGAAATGGATAGGAGACACCTGGTAAGAGGTGAAGGTCAAATCCTTTTGTCTGTTTTCTTCCTCTTGCGTGGCCTATGATCTGTCCCTGCGTGACGGTGACTTGGCCAGGGAATCCATCTACATGTGGAGTCCTGCTTGCTACAGGGAAAGGACAGCTCGCATTGCCCAAGAACAGATGACGAGAAAAACCAACGGAGGTGGAGGGTTTCGAGGAGACATTGTGTGAGGTTCCCCAGGCCCATCTACACCCCTCTCCAGCTGCTCCACCGCTGGGGGGCGGGGCATGGGAGTTAGTGCTTCGAATGAGCTTAAGGTTTGAAGGTAAGCCTTGGGAAAAGTCTTTAAGTGTGTAATTTACCACGTGAATCACCCGGTAGAGCATTAACATAAAATTTATAGCCCAGGGTGGCAATTAGTGTAATTAAACAGCCCAAGATGGTTTGGAGTTAGAGGCACCTCTGTACCCTTTTGAGACAGAGCAAATAGCCTCGCAGATAAGCTGGGGGAAACCCGGAAGGGTCAAAGGCCTTCACAGGTAATTCACAGGCTGGATTCCTGCAGAACAGCCACAGGATGTCCCTGGTCCTTTTAAAAAATGTAGATTCCTTCCGGGCGCAGGATGGGCCCTGATGTCTTGGACCGTCCCCTCCAAAGCCACAGCATTTGGGCAGAAGCCAATCAAAGGCATTGGCTGGAAAAGTGTTTTTATCTGCAGGACTCAGCTGGGGACAGGTCTTCTAAATGTGGGTTCAGAGACACTGCCCCCCCCAGACCCCCTACAGAGCAGCCCCCAGAGGGTGGGCCTGGGGATCCCTCTTTTTAAAACAGCAGTCAAGGTGTGCTTACCCCCTCTGCAGTCTGAGAAATCTGATCAAGTATCCTAGAGAAAAACTCTTCTTGGTTTTCTATCCCGAGTTTGCACACAAAGCTTTTTTTGTTTTGTTTTTCAATTTTTGTTTCAATAATTACAGTAGTAACACACGTTCACTGTAACCAATTAGGAAAATCCGGTCTGCTTTTCATAAGTAATCAAAGGTGGAAGATTCACAGAAGGAGTCACGGGCAAGTGTTCACTGGGGCGTTTTTCTACCCCACCAATCTCCATCTCTGGATGGTGACGAGCAGTCAGGGCAGCGAAAGGAGACAGAGGAAGAAACAATTCTTGCTTTGCCTAAGCGGCCGCTGGTGAAAATGCAGTTGGACTCCTTTTCAAAGCTCCTGGATTGTGGCTGGCGGGAGCAGCAAAGCTGAATGGGTGGACAGGGCCTGCCCAGAATGTTCTGTGTGATAGCCAGAGACTCTGCACATTCATTCAACAGTTATTTAGTTGAGCACCTACTATGTGCCAGGCAGTTCCTAGACACTGGGGAAGGCAGCCCAGTCAACAGCCCCCGAAAGTCCCTATATGTCTGGATTCTGGTGGGACGAGAGGTGTATATTTTCAACCTGATCCAGTGAGAATTGGCCATAAGAAGGATGCTCTTTCCGGGAAAATCTGCCCCT
Source organism: Nasua narica (assembly GCA_028533885.1). Classification (NCBI taxonomy): domain Eukaryota; kingdom Metazoa; phylum Chordata; class Mammalia; order Carnivora; family Procyonidae; genus Nasua; species Nasua narica. The sequence continues at coordinate 9,981,394 of CM052808.1, read as the reverse complement.
GAAAGCAGGACCTTCCTTTGACAGAAGACAACCCAGAGCTTCATGGGGCCCAGATTGGGAGGCCGGCTAGGTAGCCATGCAGTTGGGTGACCGCGGGAAATACCAGTTCCGGATGGCCTTCTGGAATGCACCGAGAGGCAAGATCTCTCAGCCTGTGCACTCTGGCGTGCGTCTAGCTTCCTGGGTGGTGTTTTCTGGGCTGGTCCAGGCCAGCGGACGGCTCCATCAAAGGTCACACACCTTCCCTGCCCTGTGGACTTCCCTTCGGGCCCCCAGGTGATGTCTGGGAGTCTTGCCTTAATCCACCAACAAGCCCTGGGTGGGAATTTAAGCCTTGTTTGGTTTTTTAGCTGATCTGCAGATAATGGGGGAGGATAGCTGCCGTTGGAGCCAGGGTTGATAGAGATCAGGCAGAAGTTGTCTGGGAGGCCCCAGGCAGGGCCATAAACCCCGTCGACAAGACTCCCACGTCAGTGACCGGCCGGATTCTTCCTTCTCCCTTCTCACCAGGGTTCCTCCCTGTGGGGGGCTGTAATGACAGGTAGCAGAGGCTGAAAGGCCCTTAATCCCCAGGTACACTGGACGGATCTATGCTCCAGGGTGCCTTTGCTCTGATGCTGGAGTCCATTGGTGGGCGCCCCGAGGAGCCCTGATCCTTGGTGCGCTCTGCCTCCTGGAAGGTTATGGACACTTTGTGAAGGCCTCCAGCTGCCATTGGGATGAATCGTGCTTCTGTTTCCTGAGCTCATAACTCCAAGGGCTCTGACCAGGGACATGGGGAAGGAAAGGGAACCAGGTCGACCGTGAGCATGTGTGTAAATCCCGCCTCTGCCCTTGAACACCCGGTAGCCTTGGACCAGAGGCACTCAGTTCTTCCTTAGACCTGTTTTCTCATCTATAAGACAACCTAAGAGGGGTTGGAACCCTATGCTGCCTGCCCCATCGTAGGTACCCAGGAAAGGCACTCTTTCTCTTGTGCACACCTCTGCTCCAAAACCTTGCATGGCTCCCTGCTCCCAGCCTGATCAAAGCTGGTGAGGAGATGCAGCCAGTTAAGAATGGACAGAGAGGACAGTCAGGGCACAGACCTGTCCGTGGGTATTCATGGGTGGGGGGTTAAGAAACAGCTGGAGGGCCGGTGTGGCCCGCGAGGGGAAGAGGGATAGGAGTTTTAGCTGGGCCAAGTCAGTAGGGGCTTCCAAAGGAGTTTGGATCTGATGGGGAAAAAAATCAGGGGTGCCTGGATGGCCCAGTGGGCTAAGTGTCCAACTCTTGGTTTCGGCTCATATCTCCGGGTTGTAAAATCGAGCCCCGGGTTGGGCTCTGTGCTCTGCATGGAGTCTGCCTGAGAGTCTTTCTCTCTCCCTTCCCTCCACTCCTTCCCCCATTCTCTCTCTCTGTTAAATAAATAAAATCTTTAAGAAAACAATCAAATGCGGAGGCTTTAAGCATGGGAGTCGTTCGATCT
>CM052808.1:9940589-9979826 GCA_028533885.1 Nasua narica | reverse complement strand
GGGCATTTCCCTGCACTCCGCCGACTCTGTTTCTTCATCGTTAAGATGGCCCTAAAAAAAAAAAAAAAAAAAAGATGGCCCTACTTCCTTCAGAACAGTGACAACCGATAGGAATAAGGAACTGACTTGAAAATAGGTTTTAAGTAGTGTTCGCGCTCCCTACCTTTTATTCGAGTCCTTTGAGGAATGGTCGTTCGTGGGCAGTGGTTGGGGGTGATCAGAAGGCACGCTCGATGTTCTAACAAGAGGTTCTAGAGGCTGTCTCCGCCGTGAGCCGTGCCCGGCACCTTGTAAGTTTCAGGCTTCTGATCCCTTCCCCGGGGAGGACTCAGCTAGGACACCTCCCACAGTGGCTTGGCTCCACCGCGATCGTGCTCTCCCATTGACACCTAATCCTCCTTAAAGCCTGGGCTCTCTTTCCAGAAAGGGAAAGGCCCTTTGCTCTGAGTCACGGGGCAGCCAGGATGTCAGCGTTGGCTCCGTGGAGCCAGCAGACCTGGGAGAGGAACCGCTCCCTGGCTCAGAGCCTAGAGCGAGGCCCGGGAGGGAAGATGCGTCAGCCCCGGTGCCCTGGGCCTGGCCAGGGCTGGGGGAGTGCCTCTCTCCGGTCCTGGCGCCGAGCACAATCCCCTGGGCTCACGTGCAGGCTGGCTTGTTGGGGAAGACCTTCCTTCTGGTCTCCCTGTGCCATCTTCACACCTCCCATCCCGACACCAGGGGAGGTTTTGAAAACCAAGACAGGATTGTGTCCCTCACCTTTCAACCTTTCAGTGGCTTCAGTGGATCCTGGAATAAAAGTCAAAGTCCTACCGTGGCTCGTACAACAACGCCACAGAGTATTGCGACCCGAAGCTTCTACTGTCATTTGTCCAGTTCTTACGGGGTGGGGGAGGACGAAGGAGGGGAGGGTGATTTTGTCCCCTAGGGGATAATTTGGTCCCGACCTGGGGGTAGGGTTCAACTCACTGAAGTCTCATGAGTGAAGGCCAGGGATGCTGCTGGTCATCCTACAAGGCTCAGGGCCGCTCCCAAGACACAGAGTTACCTAGTCCGAAGTGTCAATAATGTCAAGGTTGAGAAACTGGTGGAGATGTTACCTCCTCCAGAAGCTTTTCCTGAATCCCTGGATTGAGTAGCTATATCCCTTAGCTGCTACACAACCTGATCACCTCTGTCACGGCCTCCATTGCCCTGTGTGGACCTCAGATTCCAGGAGAAGAACCCATGTGCCCACCTACATCTTCGCCTTCCTTCCCCTCTAGCTTGCGAGTCGCCAGAGGTCAGGGACAGTGTCTTGTCCACAGCCGTGTCTCCAAGATCTAGCACAGAGCCTGCCCCACTGCCGGCACCTGGGAAATCTCTGTTGAAGATATGAATGGGAGAATGTGCGCGTGAAGGAGTAGTCAGCTGGGGCTCCAGAAAACTGGTCCGTCGCCTTCGTTGTGCGCTCACTGGGCATACCCTTAAACTCGCTCTGGGTTCCCGTCCCTATTCAGATTGGCTTAATACCTTGTCCCTGTAGCCTGGTCTTTGGGAAAGGGCCCAGGCTGGTGTGGATGGAAGTGCGCTGAGCTCCTTGTAGAAGAGAGGACCCACCCTCCTGACCTCAGATAGTATTATTTTCATGTGTTACCCTGATAACATCTGTTATCCCCGCCAAGCCGAGCTGAGGAGCAGTGGATAAAGCCTTTGTGCTTGTGAATAGCAAAGCAACGGTCTCAAGGATCTTAATCTCTAATCTACGACTTTATTTTGGAAACTGTGCTGGCTCCTGGCTCCACCCTTTCCCCCCCAAGTCCATGCTAATGCCATCAACAAAGATCCCTGGAAGGGGAAATAGGATTGAGTTGTCCTAGCCAGGAATCATTCCCCCTCCCCCTCCCCATCCCCACCCCGGAGTGGGTGGAGGGACTAGTGGGTCCCACCCCCCATTCAATCTTGTACTATCAGCTCCCCACACACCCTTGAGAATCACCAAGTAGAGTCTAAAACAATGGGAGTTTGAAGCAAAAAAAAAAAATCCCAACAATAGATGTGGGGCTCTTCCCCTAGGCTAACTGCAACGCTGTTGACATTTGGGGCTGGGTCAGTCTTTGTGATGGGGGTCTGTCGGGTGTGCTGGAGGATGTTTCAGAGGAGACCTTCATTTCATAATGGCAAACGCTGGCATTTCGATTTGGATTGGGGAGGGCATCACTCAGGACTTTTGGTCAGTAATTTTGGGAAGATTAAATCTTGGGCTATGAATGTCAGTGCTGAAGTCTCGCTGCAAGTTCTTCACAAGGCTGTTGAGTGACCAGGGCAAGTCATTGACCTCTCTAAGTGCTAGTGTCCTGATGGATAAATGAAATATCCATTGACTGACTCATTCACTTGCATGGGTTCACTAGCTAAAATCGGGTCATTACATACTTATTATGTACATGGGCCATACAATGATTTAATTCTCAGGACCACTTTATAAAGTTATCTCTCTGACCGCATTCCTTACACATACATACCCCCCCCCCCCACTCTGGTTTCCCTATCGTGACTCTAACACACTGGGCACGCTTCCACCTCAGGGCCTTTGCACGTGCGTTTCCCTTTGCCTGAAAGACTTTTCACCAAGTATCTTCAGGGTTTGCTTTCTCACCTCTCACCTTGGATCTTCTCTCAAACATCACCTTCTCAGTAAGCCTTTCTGAATCATTCCACCACTTCCCTCCCCCCCACCAACATGCACGTGGGCACGCACATACGCACACACACACACACATACACTCCCCCCTCTCTTCTTGGGTTTTTTTCCCCACTTAACTTGCTATGCAGTCTTCCAATTTACCGTGTTTGTGATCCATCATCCTGCACAAGAGCGAGAGTAGAATCTGTGACTGGTTTTTCCCCCCACCAATCTATGTCCAGTGCCCAGAACAGTGCCCAGTCCAGAATTAGTGCTCAAAAAAAAAAATAACTGAATAAGCAACAGGATGAATGGAAACACTTGTTATGATCCCTTGTTTTCCAGAAACTGAGCTGCAGAAAGATTAAATGATGTGTCTTTTAGGCAAAAAAAAAAAAAAAAAAAAAGAAAAGCCCAAATTGAGCCTGCTCTGCCTACCCCAGGAGCTAAATGGCCCTTTGGAGGTAATGGCCCCTCTGCTTGGCCAGGAAGGAAGGCGGGACTTCCACGTGTCATGATACATGGAATAAACTAATTATGAGTCTCTAAGAGCTGCCGAGGACAGGTGCACATGCTCAAAGAGAGTTCATCAGGGAGCTGCCTCCAATATTTAGGGTCCATCTTCAGATCTCCTTATCTTTTTTAACAAATAAAAGAAAAAGTCCTGTCTCCCCTATGGGATGTCGGTAGCCAGGGTCATTTCAGATTTGGGTCTCAACAGAAGTCTGAGAGAATGAAGGGAAAACATCACCCACAGCGTTACGTTCATCCGATCTTGCAGTTGCCAAAGGAGGGTCACCTGCCTTGTCCCTTGAATGCTTACCTGCCCATGGGAGCGACACGTTGGATTCTGTCATCTGAGGCCAAGAGGCTCCAAGGCCAGGGCGCCCACAGCTCTTGAAGGCACCACCGTGGCTGACACACTCCACGTTCCTGCGGTGGGCACCACACGCACTGTGCCCCATGGTCGTCAGCAAACACTCACGTGGTTTGCTCTGGGGCTGTGGGGGTGCCCTCAGCTTGGCCCCCGTCCAGTAATGACAGTGAACCTGAGCATCTGAGCTCCCCTTTGCCTGGCCTTGTTGCAGGCACTTTGGACAGAGTATGAACTCATTTAACCTTCGATGCAACCCTTGGAAACAGATCCCGTTCCTGTCAGCTTTCTACCTGTGGAAGAGCCACACAGACTCATCTCCGGGCACAAAGCCAGGAAGTGGCCACGCTAAGATTTGATTCCAGAATCGAGTCCCGAAGTGGCATTCTCAACCTCCAGGATATACCTGCTCACATTCTTGGGCCTTGCCTGCCTCTCAGCTTATATTTCTAAGCCCTCGGCCTGGACAAAAATAATGTCAGCAGCCCCCCTAATTTAAGTATCGATTGAGTCCCTCCTTGGATGACTCTGATTTTGGAAATCCCTCAGTCTCAAGGGACTGGACTAACCATTTCCGTGCCCTGTGTGTTGGGGAGGGAAGCCAAGGTTCAGGAAACTTAAGTAATTGATAGGATTCCATAGCCAGGAAGGGGACGGAGTGACCCCCAAAATGTCTAGGTTCCACGTGGGAACGTGCTCTTATGTTATCCAGTGATGGTGTTGTTCTCGTGCCTTCTCCGCCCATAACTGCCCTGCTAACTGATCTTGCTTTCTCCCACTTCTCATGTGTGATCTTGGTCAAATTATTTAATCCGTGTCTCAGTTTTCTCATCTTTGAATTGGACTTAAATTTAAATTGGATTTAAAATGGGGATGACGATGTTACCTGCTTCAAAGAATTATTATGAAGACTAAATGGGCTGGTATAAACTCTAGAACAGTACCTGGCATGTGAACAATGATTACTGTTAGTTATCGTCATTATTATCAATATTTCTTGGCAGAAGTTGCTTCTCCTTTTGTCCACCAAACTTTTTCAGTGAGTCAGTACTGTCTCTCTGTCACTTCTGCCTACCCATCTTTACTTATTTCCTGTTTCAAACACCTAAATCCTAGCATCTTTTGAGAGCCACCACCTCCAGGAAGCCTCCCCTCATTTCTCCGGGTCTCACGGACTTCCCTTTCCAAGTCACTCCAGCCTATATCAGGCATCTCAGCACAGAACCCGGTGGTGCCATTAATAATGCCCGGTTTCCAGAGTGTCATCGTGTCATCAGACAGCGTTTTGCATAGTATAAGCATGCCCTCCTTCTTGAGAAATCATCCTGTCCTGAATCAGACAGCAATATCTAGGCTTTGTCATCCGCTGGTCCGGAGGGCTTGGAAAATGCCAAGGCCACTGTTGGAAACTGGGAGGAACGCCATGCTTGGGGCCTGACAAGGAGCTAGGTGGGAATCTGGCTTGACCACCTCCCCTCAGTTAACCTCTAAGGTCTTCGATTCCTTGTGAGCATATGGGAGAGAATGATCCTTGCCTTTTTAGGATGGAGAGAAGGAGGATGAGAATGAATGTGTAAGTGCTGTCCACAGACACTGGATTAAAGCCTTCCTACGTTATCGATAATAGCAGCTCAATAGTGTGATCAGTCACTTACTATATGTCAGACCAGGTGCTGGATATTTTACATGTATTATCCTGTCCTTTAAACAATCATTCAAGTGACATCAAAAGCACAAACAACAAAAAGAAAAACCGATACATGGGACTTCACCAAAAATAAAGACTTTTGCACTTCAAAGGACACAATCATGACCTCTCATAGACTAGAAGAAAATATTCTACATCTTAATATATGACAAATATTAACATGGAATATCAATATGTAAATAACGGATAAATAAGAAAACACTTGCAAATTATACATCCAACAAGGGACCGGTATCCAGAATCTGTAAAGAATTCGTATAATTCGAGAAAAGACAAATAACCCAATTACCAATGGGCAAGCGATCTAAATGGACAGGTGTTCAAGGAAGTGACAGGCAAAGGGCCGACCAGCACAAAAGAGGGATGTTTCACGTCGTTAGTCATCAGGGAAATACAGATCAAAAGCATAAGGAGATGCTATTTCACACCCGTTGGAAAGACTAGGATGAGCCAGGCAGACAACAGCAAACATTGCTGAGGTCTCGGAGAGATGGGAGCCCTCCCACAGCGCTGGTGGGAGTGGAAGTGATTCAGGTCGGCGCAGACAGGCAGGTCCTCGATTCCACACAGAATTACCACACGAGCCAATAATTCCACGTCTGGATGTTAGAAGGGAATGGGGTGAAACGAGAAAACCCAAGAGAAATGAACAGATCAATGGAAACGTGTGCCCATCCCAAAACTCGCACAAGTGTTTGCAGCGACGTCATTCGCCACAACCGAAATGTGCCAACAAACCTCCAGGGCCTTCAGCCGATGAGTGGAGAAGCACAGGGTGGTATATTACCCAGGTAATGGCATGTGACTCAACTCTAAAAAGAAATGAAGTGGAGATTCACACTCTAACACCGGTGAACCTTGTAAATACTCAGCTAAGAGAAAGAAGCCGGTCAGAAAGGGCCATATGGTATTTGATTCCATTTGTTGGCAACGCCCAGGGGGAGGGCTGGGGGTTTAAAGAGGTGATGGCTAATGCGGACAGAGTTCCTTTTTCAAGCGACAAAAATCTCAAATTGAGTCTGGTGATGGGTGCTCACCTCTCTTAAAAAGGCTGTCACTCAGGGACCCCCGGGTGGCTCAGTCGGTTAAGCATCTGCTTTGGGCTCAGGTCATGGTCCCGGGGTCCTCAGATCGAGCCCTACTTTGGGCTCTCTGCTCAGCAAGGAGTCTGCTTCTCCTTCTCCCTCTCCCGGCTGCTCCCCCTGCTTGTGCTCTCTCTCTTTCTGTCAAACAAATAAATAAAAATCTTTATAAAAAAAGCAAAGGTAGCCGCTCAGTGTTTATGCTCTAAGAAACAAAACCAGAAGGCATACTGCTGTTAAATATAAGGAAGAATTTCTTGACTGTTGGGGAAGACGATGCTGATGACGGTAACACGCCCTCAAAGATACTCCTATTGCTGCTGTAACAAATTACCGCGAACTTTGTGGCTCAATACAGTGTATGCTCACCGTGCAGCTCTTCCGGTCCGAGATCAGTTTCACTGGGCTCAAATCAAGGTGTCCGCAGGTCTGTATTCGTTTTAGAGGCTCCAGGGAAGACTCCATTTACTTGCCTCTTCCCGGCTTCTCGAGTCCACCTCAGCTCAGGGCGCCTTGACCATCTTGGTATCAGTCTGACCTCAGCTTCCATCTTCCACTCTCCTCCCCTGACTCCGACCCTCTCTTCTCCCCCTTTAAGGACCTAAGGATACACTGGGTCCCCCTGGATAAACCAGGATGATCTCTCTCCTCTCGAGATTCTACACTTAATCCCACCTGCAAAGTCCCATTGACCGTGTCAGATAACGTGTGTATAAGTTCTGGGAACGTGGGCATCTCTAGGGACCCCTTATTCTACCTCCTACAAGGTGTTAGAGTTGCTGTCCCTTTAAGAAGGAAGTGGTCTCTCCTCTGTCCCCTGTTGACAAGACAGGAGATTTTTAAAGGTCCCTTCTGGGGGGCTTCTGATGAGTTCTCTATGTTTCTGCCTTTCTTTGGTTGTATTCCTGCATCTTCCATCGGAAGGAGTGAATATGGGGCTCGGGGCTCGGGCTCTCAGGTAAAGGTATTTGAGTCTCGGCTGGGCTACTTACTTGCTATAAGAATATGAGAGAATTAATGGACCTCTTTAAGCCTTAAGTTCCTTTAAGTTCCTCGTCATCAAAATGAGGATGACAATATCCAGCTTATAAAGTCAATGTTCAGTATAAGCAATGACCTGGGCACACGGGAATGGTTTATTAGTCAGAGGCTGTTGGCATAGACATCTTGCCCTCTAATCTCACTTCTGTCTCTTTACTTTCTATCATGGGAGTCTGCACACCCTATTGAAATATCTGTCCTCTTGTCTGTCACAGTGAGCTCCTTAAAGGAATGAACAATGGTCTTCTCTCTTTGAGGGCCTTGCAAAGAGCGGATGGAAGGATGGATGGATGGAAGGAAGGAAGGATGGATGGAAGGAAGGATGGATGAAAGGAAGGATAGAAGGATGGATGGATGGAAGGATGGATGGATGGAAGGATGGATGGATGGAAGGAAGGATGGATGGAAGGAAGGATGGATGGATGGAAGGATGGATGGATGGAAGGATGGATGGATGGATGGACGGACGGATGGATGGATGGATGGACGGACGGATGGATGGATGGATGGACGGATGGACAGATGGATGGATGGATGGACGGATGGACAGATGGATGGATGGATGGATGGACGGATGGAAGGGTGTCTATAAGAATAGGTGAATGGATATTTGGGTGGATGCATGGATGGATGAGTATATGGATGGGACTGTGTATATACAGATGCATCACTGGATGGATGAAAGTTCGGATGTTTGAATGAATGGATGGATGGATACACACATGTATGAACATATGTATATGTGTGAATGCACACACGCATGGATGGATATAGGGATAAACTGGTGAGCAGACTGATGAAGAGACGGATGACAGAAACATGCACGCACATATAGGTGGATGGATGATTGGAGAGTTTTATGAATGAATGGGTGATCATTTATGCAACTGCATTCTGGGATTCAGAATAGTATTTGTATCCTAAATCTTTGTCACCAGTCTTTTCTCTGGTGAGAACCCAAGCATGGGAAAAAGAACATTCTGGAACAACCTACTCTGTGTCCCATAAAAGGAGGCCTGGTGAAGTGTGGCACCATATTAAATGGATATGGACCAATATCACTGCAGAAATGTCCACTAGAATCATCTCTAAATGCCTTCTCAATACAGTGCCTTAGAGGTTGATTCAAAGTTTGGCCCGACTTCCTCAAAACAAAATGACAAGATCAGAAGGGATCCCAGATACCCTTTGTTTCTACCCTCTCCGTTTGTGGATGTGGAAATCAAAACCCAGAGGAAGGAAAGGACTGGCCCCAGGTCACACAGCAGATGAGGGCCAGGTGGGAAGCAAGAACTCAGACATCCAGACCAGGGCCTTCTGCTGCAAAGTGCCCCCTGCCCGCAGATGTCCTGTCAGACCTCCCTGTCCCTGGATGCCTGTCACAGCCGACGTCGGGCACCGCCCCCCAAGTAAAGACCTTCTCTCTCTCTCTCTCTCTATCTCTTTCTGTCTCTCTCTCTCTCTCTCTCTCTCTCTCTCTCGCTTTGGCTCCAACACCCACAGGTCGAGAGCCAACCTCAACTTGTCTGTCTCTTGTGTGACAGTCATTCACTTAGCTGCCAACACCTGGCCCGCTGAACAGTTGCAAGAATTCAGAGAGAGACAAGGAATTTGCCTTATGTGGGTAAATTCTGAAGATGCCCTCTGGGGTTTCAGCCTTGAATGCTTCCCTCTTGTCTCCTGATTTTCTAAAGGGAAATCTTTCTTCTCTTTCTCTTTCATTAGCAGAATAAAAGGGAGGAAGACAGACACACAGGGAGAGTTTGCCCTAGTTACTCAACAAAGGCACACCACAAAGATTGTGTTTGTTCATCCCTGAGGCCGTGGGGGCCCTATTAGTCTTCCTGTAATCTTCAGAGTGGTTGGCAGTGATGAACTCGAGGCCCTTCCTGCTCCCTGGTTATACCCTCCCTCCCCCTCCCTCCTCCCCCCTTCCCTCCAGGGAAGCCAGGTGAGGGGACATTGGGCAGAGCCCTTTTGCAGTGGTTTTGCAAACCAGCCCCACCTCTCTCTGGATGTTTGAACTTTCCAGTCTTGAGAGACTCTGGACCCTTGGAGGAGGGGCCTGCGGGGGTCACCTCACCTGGCCCCAGGACCCTGTGTGGGAAGAACGGTGTCAGTAGCAACATCTCCTTCCTACACATCCAGAGCTGCCCAGGGGCCAGTCCCGGCTTAGAGCCCTCACAACAGCTCTGTGAGGGGAATACCTCCAGCAGCCCCATTTGATGGAGAGAGATACTGAGGCCCACAGGAGGGCACCCAGCTTGGGTGCCAGCACTGTTTAATTACAGTGCTATACCAGGCGCCTTACAAAAACACTTTAATCCTCTTTAAGGCCTGACCAGGTAGGTACTCTTTTTATCCCTATTCACAGAGATGAGGAGACTAGGGACGCAGGGCTTGAGTCACATGTCCAAGGACCCACAGCTAGTAAATGCTATCTCTGCTTAGCAGTGATTCTGTAAATGATATGTAATTTACATAATTTTGCATAACTTTACATGTTTTACATATGTAAATTAGATGTGTAAATATCCATATGTACATTTATTTTGTATATGTATAAATGTATGTACATTGTACATGTACAAATGTATGTACAATATGTGCAATGTATATGTACATTTACATATGTAAATCTACATATGTAAATTAACATTGTAAAAATTACGTATTTTACATAATTTTACGTAGTTTATGGAATTATAAGGTCATAAATATCAGGGGCTAGATGGGGCTCTAAGGAGTATCTGGGTAAAATATTATAAGTCTTGGGGCGCTTGGGTGGTTCAGTAGCTTAAGCGACTGCCTTCGGCTCAGGTCATGATCCCAGGGTCCTGGGGTCGAGCCCCGTATCCGCCTCCCTGCTCGGTGGGGAACCTGCTTCTACCTCTCCCTCTGCTGCTCTGCCTGCTGTGCTCTCTCGCTGTCTGTGTCAAATAAATAAGTAACATCTTAAAAAAATATATTATAAGTCTGGAAACAAAACTCAGAGAGGCAAAGGGACTCACCAAACATCATACTGTTAGCTGCAGACTTCTTGGTAGGGTTGTAGAATTATTATTGTATTTTAAATATTCAAATTATTATAATATTATCTAAGTTATCATTATAGATTGCTGTAGTATTATTGATATTTAAATAATAAGAGATATTATTGCATATATTTAAAAACTATTATTATTATTATTATTTTAAAAATTGCGGTAGACCTCAGGGATTTTTTTGTAAATGCACACTGTGCAAATCAGATTACGAAGTCATTAAAATAATAACTACTTGTTAGGCAGACTGGCAGGGGTATTTGAGAGGACCACATACACACATACACCCTCATACACACTCAACATACACACATACATACACAACACACACACCTCTCTTCCTTGGGTCGTGCTCTGGGGTTTCAGTGCGTGTGTGTGCGTTTGTTTCTTTTCGTCTCTCGAATGGTGCTCCAAGAGGAGGTGGTCAAGGGCATCTGTGTCCTGGAGGAAGTCATCTTCACCACCTCCTGAGTTCCACTTTCCCGCGAAGAAGTGTGGCTTGGACAAGAGGAGGGAAGTGGTTGAGAAAGGGACTTTGACGATGATGAACAGGGAGAAATGAGCAGGCTGGTCCCACCTGGGAAAACGGGGGGAATGGCATCTCTGTTCTGCAGCCAAGAAGGGGTGGGCCCCCAGGGCTCCCCAGGCCCGTGTGCTGGGGCTGGAGAGACAGGGCAGGCTGCGTGGAAGGCAAAAAATACAATGCTGAGGCTCCTCCGGGTGTCATTGACCCTAACCACCTGGGGTCACCTGACCCATGGAAGATCCAGATCCTGACCACATCTCACGTGAATGATCTTCCAGAACGAGATTTCTTAATCTGAGAGAGACTTTTAGGAAGGACAGGCATAGGACGAGATATAGCCTTAAAGCCCCCAGGGAAGAATGTATTCCTCTGTCTGCACCTTCTCATTACTTTGGAATGGAGGAAGCAGGTAACCAATCCTGGCTGGGTCCTCTTTATGCCCCCCAACACTTGCTAAGCTCTCTTAAATAGCACGAGGCCTCCCCTCGGGCCCCGAGCCCTTCTAGAATTATCCCCGTAACACTTAGCAATGGTGGTGTGGTGTTCTTCGTGTTTATTTTTAAGGTGATTTTCTCTTTGGCCTGAAGGACCGTGGCTGTAATGACTATAGGAATACGAAGCTGCCTTTTGAAATAAATGTATTTGACGACGAAGTGAGTGGGCGCGAAGAGCATCATGAGGCCTGACGGAGCAGGCAGTATGTGGCTGTGGCAAAAACTGTGACGACGGGAAGGAATGATTACCGTCTTGGGAAATATCATTCTGGAGGAGAAATGGAGAGATGGCGGACGGGGGGAGCGTGGGGAAGGAGCGCCTTTTCCTGATTCCCACGTAGCTGCTACCCTGTTGGCTCTGGGCCTGAAAGTCGGCAGGGTTGAGTGGTGCGAGACAGGGGCAGCTTGCTGCTCTAACAGATAACCCCCAGACTCCAGGGGCTTCGCCCAGTGAAGGCTGATCCCTTCAGCCTGACACTAAAGGCCAGTCAGGTGTTCCGCATCAGTGAGGTGTTTCCACGTGGTCATTTAGGGACTCACGTTCACCATTGTGGCCACCTGGCCCATAGGGGTGCTCAAGAGCGATCAGTTTCTTCTTCTCTATTCCCACTGGCCTATAGAAGACCTCCTTCTAAAAAAAAAAAAAAAAAGAAGACCTCCTTCTTTGACACTTTTTAAAAAAAAATTGAACCCCCCCCCCAAAATGCATTCCTAGGTTCTGATATGTAGGATTTTCCATAATGAAGACACCAAACTGGAGAACAGACCCCATGGCTTACCTTTTCAGTCTCAAGTTGAAATATGTTTTTACAAATGGCTTGGGTGAAAGGCAAACCTGAAAACCTGATCTCAAATCATTCTGCCACTTGCTAGCGATGTGACCTTGGACAAAAGCCACTTTACTTCTCTGAGCTTCAGCCTTCTCTTCCGAACGTTGCTCCCTACCTCTTAGGATAAATGGAGACACGGTGCAGAGCCCGGCTAATACCTGACGCCCAGTAGCTCCTCAACGGATGCTGCTTGCTCCTCTTGGCACCTCGCTGCCCGTCAAGAATGGCGGCAAGAGGCAAGCCTCAGACACACGTGCCGACTTAATCGCCTCTCCCTCCTGGCCGCCGAACTCACTGGGGCCAGGTCTTGTTTGCCTTGGAAGATGTGCTGATGGTTCCCAAGGTGGTTTGTTTAACTGATGGTCTTTGAAGGCTGGGATCGGGAGACCCAGAGGCCCCTGAGCAGGTCAAAGGGCTTGGCAGACAAGTTGGGACAGAAGCCTGGTGATGCATTGATCTAAAGAGGAGTGACTGCTTAATCTCTCTTGCTTTTGGAGAGCTGGCTTGATTTGCCACCTGTGTGGACAGGGGAGGGCTTCTAAGTCCTTATTGATGGCCTGAGCATTTAAACAAGCTGGACAGGAAGAAGCATATTCATGAAGATGGTGGTTTTAGACGGTGATTCGAAGACCCTCGGGGTTCCTGGTATGGCATCCACTCTGTTCCCGATGTTGTCCCGATGGACATTGGTAATGGGGCTTCCCATGGTGCATCTGGCTCAGATAGGCATGCGGTCTCTTCCTTCTTATCCATCACCTTCATTAATTACTATCTGTCGGGCTCCCATGGTGCCCTAAGCACCATGACCTAGATGTGGTTGCAGCTGGGCTCCCCCATCACCTTGGTGTGCCCCTCATAAGCAAAGTGCAAGTCGAATTATAATGTTGAAGGCATGCAAGGACCTTATTAAAAGGAGTCTTATGGGGCAATTATGTTGCTAAGTAATAGTCTTTATACTTTGTCAATCTTATAAATTTGGTGGTTGCTCATTATCCATCTATCTGCCCGCCTTCCATTATCCACTCTTCCCTTATTCCCTTATTCATGTGGGTACTCCTTTACTTGTCCACCCATCCTCCATTGATTTATCCATTTATGCACACATCCGGCCAGCCAGCCATTTGTCCATTCCTCCATATTTTATGCATCTACCCATCCACCCATCTATCTCTTCCCCTTTTCTATCCATGCAGCCAGCCAGCCATGCATTTATCCATCCATCCATCCATCCATCCATCCATCATCTGTCTGTCCAACCACCCAGCATCCATTCAGTCCTTCACTGACTTCCTCCTCTATTCCTTAATTAATTCTTCCGTCAGTGGACTGTGAACGTGCTCTAATGGTGGCATTTTTACCACATGTGATGTCAAGACAGGTAGCGCAAGGACCAGCGGAGACATGGCTATTAGAGAACAGGTTGTGGGTGGTAAAGAGTTCACACAGCCTCCGTGCATTGCCGGACACTAGTTCTTCCTCAAATTCATCCTTGATCTCGGCGGTGGCCCCCTGGTACGGCTGGTGCTTGGACACTAGATCATTACTGCTGCTCCCGGCCTCGGGGGGCTCCATCTCATCTGTGCCCTTGCCCCTGTACTTGGGCAGGAAGGCCTTGCCCCTGAGCTCGGCCGTGGTGGTGAACTGCTCTGAGAGGTGCCCGAACAGCTCCTGGATGGCCCAGCTGTTGCCATAGGAGGGGGTGGGTGTGTTTAGCCCCGTGGGATGGGGTGTCCCAGACAGCTGTTCCCATATTATTGGGGATCCACTCAACGAAATAGCTGTTGTTCTTGTTTGGGATGTTAAGCATCTGCTTGGGCCCATCCTTCATGGACATGTGGTCCCCGATGGTGGCAGCCCTGGTCAGGTCACCGCCGGGGTGAGGGTCACATGTGGCCATTGTATTCTGGGCACCCACCGTCAGCACCCAGTACCCACTGACTGGCCTGGTGGACTGGGGGGTGAAGTCGGGTGTGAAGGAGGGCAGGCGGGGGCAGGGGACCGTGTTGACACCCAGCTTGCCCGGCTCAGCATCAAGCTGGCCAGTGGAGTGCAGGCAGGCGGTGTCCCCGCTTAGGCTGGCTGATGCCAGGAGGGTGAGGTCCCCGGGTGGGCGTGGTCCGTTTTAGGGTTCTGAAGCAGACATCCTCGATGGCCTCCTTATTGATGCAATAGGTTTCATCCGTGTGTCCTATGGGCTGATGGACCAGGTTCCTTGACTTTGAAGGTCAAATAGATGCAGTATGTATATCGAGGGAAGATGGCAAGTTCTCCTTTCACTTCAAAATCTTTAGCCCCTTGGGACACCTGGGTGGCTCAGTCGTTAAGCATCTGCCTTCAGCTCAGGTCATGATCCCAGGGTCCTGGGATCGAGTCCTGCGTTGGATTCCCTGATAGGTGGGGAGCCTGCTTCTCCCTTTGCCTGCTGCTCCCGCTGCTTGTGCTCACCCTCTTGCTGACAAATAAGTAAACAAACAAACAAACAAACAAACAAACAAATAAAATCTTTAGCCCCTTTCACACTGTCCGTTGGGTTTTTGCCTAGTTCCCTTTTCCAGCAATCTGACTTCTAGAAATCAGCTTGGAAACAGCCCACAAGTCCCACACAAAGTTCAAACGGGCCACGGTACCCGCAAACAATAGGGTACGTGCAATGTTTGCAATGCAAAAGGGCAGAAGTGTATGGGCTGATCATGGAAAAGAGTTCCAGATGTATTTTTAAATACAGAAGACGAAGCTGCTGACCAGTGTGTCTGGTACAATCGCCCCGTGAGGGGCATGTGAGGCGCACGGGTGTGACCACAGCTCTCCCCTCGCCGGGCCGGCTCGTTCCTTTGTCTGGGGTTGCAAAGAGAAACTTTCTAGAAGAACCAGGGTCAGCTTCTCCTCACCATCGCATCCCCCAAACCTAGAACAGTGTCGGGCACATAGTCGGCATTCGATAAATATTTGTGGAGTATGGATGTATGATCAGACAACAGACTGTCCTTATTTACCTTGGGACACACAACTACAGGTTGTGGGGGGAGATTTTTGACTTCTATTTAGTTATATAAAACACACGAACATTAGGATTTAAAAACGAAGTAAAACAAATATATAACAAATAAATAAATAAAATACAAATAACAAATAAAATAATAAAATACAAATAACAAATAAAAGAAATAAATAATAGACATAGATATATATCTCAAAGTGTTCGGCCTCCCCGCTCTCCAGAAAGGGATGACACTCTTGGGGTGACACGTCTCCATTTATCTGAACTGTTTCTCACGTCGTCCAAGTAGGGAAGGACACCTTCTGTGTTTGGAGCTTCCCCGGTCCCACGGGGGCCATGGCAGACCTGTTGGCTAGAACAAACAGCCGCTTGTGTGTGTGTGTGTGTGTTCTGGCCCAGGCGGTTAGGCCTGTAAAACCCGGGACCCCCTTTCTGGGGTAGGAGCCTACATCAGGGAGCCGTTGACAGCGTCCCCACCCCCCGCCGGCCCCAGGGTCTGACCTCTTGCGCAAAGACAGGGACAGCTCAATTGCTTAGAAAAGGGAAGAAAACAAACACAGAAGTCAGCGGAGGAGTCTCTCTGTGCTGAAGAAACTCACGGAGATGTTTGACAGTCAGTCAACCCCCCGCGTGGCCTTGTTTCCAGGCTCCAGCCAGGGAGGGAGGTGGGGAGCCAGCAAGGGCGGAGGAGCAGGTGGGAGGGAGGAGGACGCTAAGGGGACAGCCGGGGGCAGGGAAAGGGCGCTGCTGGGTGGGGAGCAGGTCGTTCAAAGACTGTAGCAGGGCAAGCTGTCCCGTGGATCGGGGACCTTGGAGGGAAGTGGTTTGGGAGCCCTCTGTCAGGTCTTGGGGCTCGGGGACCATGTATGAATCCTCTACTTTGTTCCCCTGTTAATCCATTCGCTTATGGACTTCCTTTCTCCTTCCTTCCCCTCCTTCCCTCCTTCTACCTCGCTTTCTAGCCCTTTGTGTTGAGTGCCTACTATGTGCTCAGCACTGCTCCGGGGGCTGAGACTATGGTAGCAAATAAGTCAGTTAAAGACCTTGCTGTTGCACGGCCCTCCGCTTGTGGCCACACGATACAAAGCATATCAAGGAGCTGGAAAAAGGGAGATGGGCCGTAGAGCCGGGGAAGGACGAGAGGATGGAGGCCGTTCTAGACAGGGTGGTCGAGGGAGCCTTTCTGTGGACTTCAGAAGAGAGACCCGAATGCAATGAAGGAGAGAACCGTGCAGTCATGTGGGGGGAGAGCATTCTAGACACACGGAGCAGAAGCCCTCAGGGAGAAGGCCTGGAGTGTGGCAGGACCCTCAAGATGGCGCCGAGGCTGGAGGGAAGAGAGCGAAGGGCAGGTGGGAGGCAGTGAGGTCAGGGAGGAGTGCCGGGCCCAGACCGTGCAGGGCTTTGCGAGCCGTGGTCTGAGGGGCTCGCTGGAGGGTTTCAGCCGCGCAGGAGTGCGATATGGTTCATGCCTTAGGAGGACAGCTGTGCCTCTCCCCGAGGCGTCAGGAGGGCTGGCAGCAGACGCACAGACGCTGCTGTGGCAGGAAACAGCATCCAGGGTCCGGGGATGTAACCAGAGACCATCACGGTGGGCTTCGGGCTGTGTCAGCATGACAGTGGGATTGGTGGCCCGGAACACGGGGACTGCCGTGGGAGCTTCTAATGGAGACCCAGAGTGCGTCCGTCTTTTCACCTCCAGGGGCCAAGCACCTCCTAGGCTTCGTAGTTCCTTGTAGCCAAGATCACGGCGCCGTGGGTGCCGGCCACAGACAGGCCTTCCAGACTCTCGGCAGCAGTCCCTAGCGTCTCCAAGCCGCAGCTTGGTCATTTGTGAAATGGGTGGAATAGGACCTAACCCCAGGGTAGTTAGTTGTAAGGACTAAAAGAGACGACAGAAGTGCTCAGTGCGGGGCATCCTCTCCAAGCTCAGTGCGCGACCCGAACTCTCCCCAGGAGCGTCACGGGGCAGTCAGTCACTCAGTTTATGCTATTTTGCAAAACAATTGCCATCATGTCTGGCGATGCTTGGGTTTGTTTGGGTTTGTTATGGCTGTCCTCTACACCTATTTCTTTTGAGTTGTGTGAATTGCCTGAAAATTGGGATTCCTGTGGAAGGCCCTGGAATTGTTGTTGATGTGTGGACTCAAGAGTTGGAGGAAATCATTTCAGATTCTTATGTTCAGTTCCTCTAATGCTATGAGACAATATATTCTAATCAGTTGGTGGGAAAGTGGAGGAAAAAAACCCATCACTGTCGAAATACTACGACCAACGCTAATAACAACAGCACCAACACTGGTGGCAACACTGCCACTAAACCATCACCACCATTGCTTTCATCACCATCATGATCACCTCCACCACCTCCATTCAGAGCATCACCATCACCACCACCATCCCCACCATTACCACCATCATCATTACCTTCACTACCACCATCATAACCATCACCACCATCATGATCACCTCCACCATGACCTCCAGCATCACCGTCACCACCACCATGCCCACCACCATCATAACCATTACTACCATCATCATCACCATCACCATCACCATCATAACCATCACCACCATCATGATCACCTCCACCATGACCTCCAGCATCACCGTCACCACCACCATGCCCACCACCATCGTAACCATTACCACCATCATCATTACCTCCACCACCATCATAACAATCATCACCATCACCTCCACCACCATAACCATCACCACCATTGCTTTCATCACCATCATGATCACCTCCACCACCTCCATCCAGAGCATCACCATCACCACCACCATCCCCACCACCATCATAACCATCACCGCCATCATCATTACCTCCACCACCCCCATCATAACCATCGCTACCATCAGCTCTACCACCATCATCATCACCACCATCATAACCATCATCACTCTCACCTCCATCACCACCACCATGACCTCCACCACCACCATCACCACCACCATCATCACCACCACCACCAACAGCAAAAGTACCACCAATAATTACAGCATAGAAAACCAGAAAATCTCATTTTTCTGTCTCTGAAGATAACTCTTAACCATCTGCAAGGTGCCATGCGTGATGGTAGGGAAACAAGAGGGAGTAGTATGTGATCTCTGACCTCAAGGGTCTCATTATCAATTTATAAAGCTAAAGTAGATGCTCTGAAACATGCAAAGTCCTAGTAGCATCCAGTGGGAAAGACAATATCTAATTGGGACGGGGCTATGTGAGCATGGGTCATTTTGTTGGAGGAGGTAGAATTTGAGAAGAGCTTTAAAGGGGATGGCAAATCTTGTCAAATCCTGTCAACCCTTAACTAGGAATGGCAAATGGAACTTTCCTACTCCATTTTTTCTGCCAATGGTAGAGATCCATAATCCACTCCAGTGGACTAGCCGAGCTGGCAGGTGGTTCTAGAATTCACTTCAATGTAGGGCTCCTAGTAGCCCAACTACCTACAGTAGGGATAGAATTGGCCCTCAGGACAGACCCTATCTGCCTGCCTTAAGTTAGAGGACTAGTGCCTCAGGGCAGATACCTATCTTGTTAACTGGTATATCCCCAAGGCAAAGCCGTGGACCTGGCTCAGCTGGCTTTGAGTATCATTGAATGAATGGATGAACAAGGAGAAGAAGATGGGAAAAAATGGGGTGGGCAGAAGGCGGGAAATAGGACATTGCAGCCTATCGGCTGTAAAAATGAATGAAGAGGGCGAATAGACCCTATTTTTGATGCCCTTGAATGCACCACTAATTCAAAAGTAATCTTTTGAGTTAGGTGCTGTTGAAATTGCCATTGAACAGACAAGGAAACCGAGGCATGGAGAAAAAAGTTAACTCACCCAGAGTCAAACACACAGTACCAGTAACATAGCCGAATGGGTTAAATCTATTTCTGAATGAAACTGAGCAAATCTGCAGTCCCCCTCACCGTCCCACAATATTTTAGCTGCATTTTCTTTATTTCCGGTTAGAACCAAAGGATTCGTTCCCTCCTTTCTGCAGCAGCGGGGGGAAAGGAACTCATCTTTTATGAGCCTAATGGCAGCTGTTCTTCCTCCCACCCAGCTGTCTTTTCCTGAAATAGGATAGGGAAAGAATTAGAACTGTTCACACAGAGCGGGGGACTAGCCCTGGAGCCGGAGAGCTGAGTTTGAATCCCGACCCATCCGTCATGCTCTGGGCGACCCTGGCAGCCGGCTCGGCCACTCAGCTACAGTGCCACCCCCATCCGTCGGGGCAGACACGCTCCCCCCGTTCTGCTTCCTGGGATCGGTCACGGTGAGGAGCACCGAGTCTGTGTAGGCACGGAAACACTTCGTCTAACGTGCACGGGCACAGATCCCGTGGTCTCTTCGTCCTGGTTAGAAAACCAGGTTTCTAACGACATCATTATTTCTGTGACCATTATTATGGTTGGATATTTGACTCCTGAACTCAGCCAGCAAGTAGTTCGCCCAGAGACCTCTGATGCACGCTTCTGATCCTCTTGCCCTGTCTGTCTTTGGTTCCAGCCACCGTCTGGTGGTGGAGTTCTAGGCGGGGTCTGACCACATTCCAAGCAGGTGCGATGCTCAGGGCTTCCCCTTGGACCCTCTCTGTTGCACCTCTCACCTCTGGCTGCCGGTCAGTCCTTTGGATGTCCCAGCATGGGACGCAGCGGAGAACGCATCATCCTGGGAATGGCAGGAATTTGTCATCTGTTCGGATGGTCCTTTGCCCAAGGAAAGATGCAAGCTTGAGAGGGGATCTTCCTCAACCTTCTTGCGGACAGATGCGGACAGAAACTCCATTTCATGGGGTTTCTCAGACATGATTGCTGCCTCGTGGTGGCCGGTCCTCGGCAGCCTGTTCTTGTGTTGGTTCTTTCCTTTGTGTGCTCCCTGGGATCACGCTTGCCATCCATGTACTAATGCATATGTCTTGGCCTCTGTTTCCTGGGGATCCCAGGCGTAAGTAGGGCTAAGTCTAGAATTTGGAGGTTGGATTACCCCCACTGTCACTCCCACATGAATCCCCCACTAAAGGGACTCGCCCAGTGTCTCACACCTAACAGGTGCCCAATAAGTACTTAGGAGGGCATCAATTAATTCATAAATTAATGAATTAACATATTAATGAGATGTTGGTACCTTAAGATCATAGCAAAGGACAAACTGGGTTTATGGACCTAGATGGCAAAGTATAGTGGTTTCGGGTCAAGGCTTCAGAACTGAGAAGCAGGATCCAAATATTAGCTCTGCAAGGTGGTAGCCATTCCCTCATGTAAGTTACCTGGCCTCTTCATGCCTTGGCCTCCTTGTTTGTAAAATGGATCAAATAGTTGGTCACGCAGAGAAGGATTTAATGATGTCCTCTCTGTAAATTACTTGGCGCATGGTAATCGGTCAACGAAATTATTATTCTTAGTAATAATACAGACATCAAGAGGACATAAAAAATAGGAGGCATTTCATGAGAAAGAATATATTAAAAAGCAGTAGGCGGGGATTCAGAAGGCATATGTGTGATTTGGGGCTCATCACCGCATGGCACCCCCACCCCTCTTTTCTTTCTTTTTTTTTTTTCTTTACATTATTTATACTGGGATCATTATTTCTGCCCCATTCGCATTTTACGCGATAACTTGGAGAGCACTTTACAAAGCATAAAGGAACAATTGTGGAGATGGAAGGGACTTTGTCTCCTCCGTGATACTGGAGGGGGATGATGCCCTCCAAACACACGTCTGAGGGCTGAGGAGAGGTCTCCATTTGGGGAAGATGGAAATTCATCCATCGTTTCCGAAAGGTGATCTCCCTCCCCGAGCCCGGTGTGGTCGCCTGCTGAGGTGTAAGTCCTGGGGAAACGTGACGGGAGAGCAGGTTCCTGGAGTCCTGAAAGGGGAAACAGGCTCCATATTTCACATGTGGCTTAAGCCCATTATGGCTGGTGAAAACAGGACTTTTAAAGGACATGTTTCTTTCGCCCTTCCACCTTATTCAGTGGACCTTTGGCCAAGAGCTGGAGGTGTTGTAAGCAGGCAAAGAATGCCTGGTATTTCCTGTGATGTCAGTGGACTGAATCATAGGAAGGATTTCTTTTCACCTCATCTGCAGAGACGAGGTGATCACGGTCCTCCTCTGATGCCATGTCACCAACTTGGAATACGCCAGACACCTCTCTCGCTCCATTGTATCACATTGTGTTATATGCATTGTATTTTCCCTTTTTGCTCCATTCCCCGTTCTCGCCTCCCTCCCCACTAAAGGCATCTAAAGACATTCACGTTCATATGTCTGAATATGCCCTTAAATATCTTCCCTTTAAAAACATGCAGTCAATTTCTGTGCATGCACTCATTTTACATAAGACTCATTTTACATAAGACTTTTGCATAAGCTGAAAATCTCATTTTGTTATTTTTTTTTTACTCAACACCATGTGGTAAAACTCTCCTCGTCGCAATATGAACATATTAAGATACATGTGTGTGTGTGTCCCCTGTATGTGTATTTGTTTCTAATGCCTAGGTCTCTGTAGTGCACCTGCCCCGCATTTTCCGTATTGATCCCCTCGAGGTGGACACCGAAGTTGCTTCCAATTCTGTAACGGCCAGTGTTATAAAGACCTGTGTAAGATTGTTCCTGGAGGTAGATTGTTGGATCTTAATATACATCTCATTTAAATCAGGATAGATTCTATTCAACTTATGTTGAAACAAAGATGTCAGAGCCGCTGGGTGGGTAACTTTGCCTAAGCCCCTTGCCCTCCATGGTTGTATATTTCCCTTCATTTGTATAAAGAGGAGGTTTGGAGGAGAAAATCTCTAAGGGTTCCCTTCATTTAGATTCCACTAGTCATTTTTAAGCCAGCTGTGTTTATCAAACAAACGGAAGAAAAGTTGGACAAAATACGGTAGTCCATCATCCAAATATTTGGAAGTAGTCAGATGTTTAGCATCTTGTAGACACCCCCTAGGAGGCTTTTGCCCACATTCTGAGGTGGCTTTCTCAGAAGTATTTGTGTCCTTTTAGGTTTCCAAGAATTCTATTCCTCTTTCCCTCAGAGAGTTGATGTAGATTTGAGCTTGCAGGGATCCTGAAGTCCCTTAGGAATTTGGGCTTCAATTTTGTTCAATGCGGGGCAGGCATCCCTCTCTACTTACCTATCTACCTACCTATCTACCTATCATCTGTCTGTTTGTCTTTTAGCCTGTCACCCATAGATCCTTCATCTATCTATCATATCTACCATTTACTTACTTACTTTATTTATATATTTATGGGGAGATGCAATACTGATGGGGTTAATGAGAATATTGACTTTGAACCCAAATAACATGTTTCAGACAGATGCGTGTTCGAATGACTAGCTGTTTGACCTTGGTTCAGAAACCACTTCTTGACACCTCAGTTTTCTTATCTACATATGACAAAATATGATCTACATATGAAGATCCCAGGAGACCATGTGTAGAAAGAACTTAGCTTGGGACTTAGCACAGAATAAACCCCGAATAGTTTACACATACACAAAAACAGCCCACAAATATTTTGACACTCCTCTCGTGGGGAAATGACACGTATGGCTCTTCCAGTTGAATCTGGGTGGGCTCGTGACTGCTGGGACCAGGAGGGTATGGCGGAAGTGACGCTATGTGACTTCCAGGGCTAGGTTCTAAAAGGTAATACTTCTGCCTTCTTCGTTGGAACGCTAGCCCCTGGGAAAGAAATCTAACTACCCTGAGGCTGCCATGTTGGAGAAGTCCCTGGAAGACACTTGGGTTAACAGGCCCTTCTGATCCCAGCTTTCCAGACATTGTCGCCAAAGTTCCATACACTTAAAAACAGTCTCTCTAGTCCCAGCTGTTCATGACGCTGGACATAGTGGAGCAGAGACCAGCCACCCACTCTGTGTCTTGCCTGAGTCTTGACTCACACAATGCACGAGCACAACAATGCAGTTGTCTTATGCCCTGCAGGCGGATTGTTATACAGCGGTGAGAATGACAATACCCTGAACTCTTAGTACCATTCTACTCCGTGGAGACAACTCTCAAATAGTATGTCTTTTGAGAAGACATCTAATTTGTTTAAGCTTCCCTGGGGTATAACAGACTAATAAAACTAAAAGATGTTTACGGTGTAAATTCTGTTATTTGATGTATGGCTACCTTATGAAAAGAACCCCCCCCCATTGAATTAGCTAACACATCCACCATCTGACATACTTATTCT
The DNA here is from genome assembly GCA_028533885.1 of Nasua narica. NCBI lineage: Eukaryota > Metazoa > Chordata > Mammalia > Carnivora > Procyonidae > Nasua > Nasua narica. Next base: position 9,956,345 of record CM052808.1, on the reverse strand, counting down.
TTCTGGTGTGTGTGCGTGTGTGTGTGTGAACATCTAAGTTCTACTTTGAACCAATTCCAGTTTATACAACCCGGTGTTACCCACTATGGGCACCATGCTATCCTCCTACCTCATTTATCTGATAACTGAAGGTGTGTACCCTTTTACCAACCTTTCCCTATTTCCCCCATCCTAGCAACCACCATTTTACTCTCTGTTTCTATGAAACTCTCTGTTTCTGTTTTGTGTAAGACTCCACAGATAAGCGACACCATGCAACTTCTCTTTCTGGGTGTTGTTTATTAACCCTTAGCACGATGCCTTTCAGGTCCGTCCCTGTTGTGACAAATGGCCACATTCCTTCTTTTTCGGGGATGTATAATATTCCATTATGTGTACACACCACATTTTCTTGACCCGTTCATCTGTTGATGGACACTTAGGTTGTTTCCATATACTGGCTGTTGTGAATAATACCACAATGAACATGGGAGTGCAGATATTTCTTCAAGATAATGGTTTTGTTGGGAAGACCTATTCTAACATCAAGTGTCTGATATATATTCAGTGTTTGCTGTGTGCCTGGTACTGTGTTAAGAGCTTTATAGGTATATATTCATCTAATCTCACGACAACACTGTATTATAGGTACTATGTTACTTATATTTTGGAGATGAGGGAGAAGACTCTTATATAATTTCCCGAAGGTCATGTAGCCAACAAGTTGGTGAAGTTACATTTGAACCTACTCTTTCTGACCCACATCATGAGTGTTCATGACTTGACCCACGTGGACATTGTACTTATAGAGACAGCATTTATTTCTGGTTGCTTGTGAGATGTTGACTGTGACACTTGATTGGAAATTTTCCTCTGTATCCCCTTTCCCATTCGAAAACTAACCAAGTTTTGCCAGAGAAACAATCTGGTATCAGCTCATCCAGAGGCAGGGGTAGGGGGTGAAGCTTCCCAGAGAAATCCAAGAGAAAGGGAGCTTTAAGTTTCCATCCCTGGGAAGGCAACTTCACTGTCAAGGGCAATCCAAAGGTATGCAATTTCCTAAAATGGCAAGGACCCCCAAAACTGAGGGAGGTCCCCCAAATCTAATGGTGTCAGATGCTTTGGTCTAAGCAGGTCCGGAAATGGCTAGAAGACCCTTAGGCCGCTTCCCCTACCCCACCTCCTACCTTAAATCCATAACTTAAGTGAGCATAACCATAAAGCCACTAATGAAAACATCTCCACCGGCTCTATTTACCCAGCTGTGCCTCTCAGGATCTGCCGCTGACATTTTTAATACTCTCTCATTTCTCTGTCTTCTACGGGATTCATTTGAAGCCGCCTACAGGGGAGGGTGTTGCTGAGGAAACAAAACCCAGGCCCCCCAGGCCTCTGACGGAAGGGGCTGGAGCATGCTGGGAAAACACATCCACCTGAGAAGCACAAAAGACCCCAGGAGTAGAGGAAGCTGGCGTAAGGCCAACCGGAGGTATCAGAGTGGCTGGGCCCACGGAGGGAGGTCTGACAATGGGCCTCAGCGCACTTAGCCTCCCGATGCGAAGGCAAACAGTGCTCCCGGGAAGCTTTGGCTGCAGGGAGGGCATCACCCATCAAAGTCGGAAGGCGGCAACCATGGGGGCTTCTGATTTTTATAAACCTTTTTATAAATTATAGTGTATCTCTGGGGAGAAAAAAAAAACCATAAAACTTAAATGTACAGCTTAATAAAACCATAAGGTGAACACTCCTCCAACCATACTCGGACCCTTCTGTGCCTTGGCCACCACTAGACTTGGCCCCTTCCCCACATGGAACCCCGGTCGTGACTTTTGCCTGGTTCCATTATTGAAGTGTATTCTTTTTTTTTTTTTTTCTTTTAAAGATTTTACTTATTTATTTGAGAGAGTGAGAGCGAGAACAAGCAGGAGGAGGGGCAGAGCGAGAGCGAGAGAGAGAGAGAGAGAGAGAGAGAAGCAGATTCTCTGCCGAGCAGGGAGCCCTACACGGAACTCAATCCCAGGACCCTGGGATCATGACCTGAGCTGAAGGCAGATGCTTAACTCACTGAGCTGCCCCAGAGCCCCTGAAATGTATTCTTTTGTGGTTGGTTTCTTTTGTGCAAAACTGATGGTGAGCTTTGTCTCTGGTGTGTGTGAAGCTGTTTGCTGATTGTTGGACATAACCGTGTTGTACGGATCCATTAGGACTCATTGACGGATTCCAGCACGTGTGAAATTTGTCGTCGGTTTGGGATTATTGCAAGGGACGTCGCCATGAATATTCTTTCTGTTTCTTGGTGCGCTCATTTCCGTCAGCTACACACTTAGGGGCGAAATCACTGAATTAAAATGCACATGTGTCGAACTGTCTTCCAAAGCATTTGCACCGAATTCTTCTATTCCCCCCAGCCATGGGTAGGAGTCCCGGTTGCTCCATGTCCTTGCCAACACTTGGTATCATCCGTCTTTTTAACTTGTAGCCAATCTGGTAAGCATGCAGGGGCATCTCATTGGGTTTTTAACTAGCATTTCTATGATGACGCTTGAGGCCAAAACCCTTTCATATTTATGAAATGCTTGTTCAAGTCTTCTGCCTATTTTCCCATTATGTTATTTCTCTCTCTCTGTTCTGTTCCTGTTTATTTTTTTTTTACTGACTCATCAGGTCATTTATATTCTGAGAATGAACCTTTACTAAGTTTTAAGTACTACAGATATTTTTAAATTTCTTGTAATAGGTATGAAATAATATCTCATCGTAAATTTGATCTGTACTACCCTGATGATCAGTGATGTCGGCCACTTTTTTATATACCATTCAGATGGCTCTTTTGGAGAAATACCTATTCAGTGCTTCTGCCCATTTTTAAATCAAATCATATATTTAATTGCAGTTGAATTCCTTTTATATTCTGGATATGAACTTTTTACCAAATATATGGTGTAAATATTTTCTTCCCTTCTGTGGGCTGCCTTTTCATTTTCTTGATTGTTCCCCTTGCTGTGCAAGAAGTTGTTTAGTTTGATGTCATCTGTCTATTTCTCCTTTTGCTGTCGGTGCATTTGGTGTTCTATTCAAGAAAGCATCAAGAAGCTTTCCTCCTGTGTTTTCTTCTAGGAGTTTTACATTCAGGGGGCTTATGTTAAGTCTTTAATCCATTTTGAGTCAAGATGACTCTTCATAGAAACAAAACAAAATAAAACAAAGAAAACCCAGCCAAACAAAAGATAACAAGTGTTAGTGAGGATGTGGAGAGAGAGGAACCCTTGTGCACTATTGGTGGGAATGTAGATGGACATCACTATGGAAAACAGTACAGAGCTCCTCAAAAAATTAAAACTAGAACTACCCTATGATCGAGCCATCCTACTTCTGGGTATATATCCAAAGAAATTGAAATCAGGACCTCAAAGAGTCATCTGCTTTCCCATGCCCACTCAGCATTCGTCACAGGAGCCAAGACTTGGAAACAACCTAAATGTCCATCAGTGGATGAGGGGAGAAAGAAAATGCAGTATTTACATACAATGAATATTATTCAGTCTTTAAAAATAAGGAAATCCTGTCATTTGTGACAGAATAGATGGACCTGGAGGATATTCCACTAAGTGAGTTAAGCCAGACACAGAGAGATAACTATTACATGCATGATACCACTTATACGTAGAGTCCTAAATAGTCACACTCATAGGAACAAAGATGGTGGATACCAGTAGCTGGGTTGGAGAGGCAGACAGGGAGGTAGGTGTTGGTTAAAGGGTAGAAAGTTTGTCGTGTAGGATGAATAAGTCCTAGCCATCTACTGTTTAGCATACTGCCTACAGTTAACAATACTGTACTAAATGTTTAAAAATCTGCTAAGAGTGTAGATCTCCTGTTAAGCATTCTTACCTTAAAAAAATAATAAGATGGGAGAAAAAAAAGAAAAAAAAGTATAAGACTTCTAGTTAAAAATCGAAGAAATGACAGTGAAGAAAGAAAAATTTAGGGGCACCTGGGTGGCTCAGTGGGTTAAAGCCTCTGCCTTCAGCTCAGGTCATGGTCTCAGGGTCCTGGGATCAAGCCCCGAGCCAGGCTCTCTGCTCAGTGGGGAGCCTGCTTCCCCCTCTCTCTCTGCCTGCCTCTCTGTCTATTTGTGATCTCTCCCTCTCTCTGTCAAATAAATAAATAAAATTTAAAAAAAAAAGAAAGAAAAATTTAACAAGTCTATTTTAAGTTTCTCCTTTAAATTTTTTTTAATTTTAAATATAATCAAGTAAGATTCATGGTTGAAGTATCTTGTGCGCCCACATAGGATTATTAGTTAAGTATTAGTCAAAACGAATAATTTTGTATTATATGTGTAGCAGTGGATGTTTTCATGTGTTTTGCCTTTTCTTACTCTGTGACGTTAGCTGCTTAGGCCCTGTGTGCTTTTGAGTTTGCAGTCTCTTTCATGGGTCTTGTTTTCCATAAGTTAAAGCGTGTTTTAAAAATTTCCTTGTTATTTCAGAAAGAAAGAGAGAGATTGTCCTGAGTGAGTAACAGGGGAACTTAATTTACAGGAGGGAATCTGAAGGTCTCCCTCTGCCAAAAACTGACTAGGAATTCACCAAGGGAAGCATAGGGAAAAGGATAGTCTAAGTCAAAGGGATAGCATGTTCAAAGGCCCTGAGGTGGGAAAGGGTTCAACCCAAGAGCTGTCAAAACTCAGTGTGGCTGGAGCGCAGAGACTCGGGGGAAGTGGGTTGAAGCCATAGGGGAGAGGTAGGCCTGAACCAGAACAAGGCTCCATTGGAAATCTGAACTTGAATCCTAAGGATCTTGGCAAGTTGTCGAGGTGCCTTAAACAGGGCTGTGACAGTTAACTCTGCATCTCTGCCTTCAGCAAAAACATCAGAGCTCGGGACGTGGAAGGGGCAGATGGTGATCAAGAGTTCAGTTCAGATGCATTGGCCTTCACATGTGCCCATGACCTTTAGCTCTTGGGTCTAGGCTTAAGAAGACAGTGGAAAGAGTCAGAGTATGGCTATTTACCTGAAAGAAGGTCCCAACTTTGAGTGGAAGGCTGCTGAGGGCAGCCAGAAAATTGAGAAGTCATTTTGAAACTCACATTCTGCAGCAAGGAGCCAGATTGCCCCATTAGAGCTGTGGCCATGTAACAGCCCACATTCGACACTCAGATCAGGGACTTACTGGGTCAGGGGCACCTGCTTCTCCTGTCCTTCCGCGGAGAGGGGTGGGTCTGGGTAAAAACTTTCCAGCTCCCCCTAGGGTCCCATGTTAAATTTTGAGGCTACTGGGCCAAGCAAGGGGAGCAGGCTGAGGCTTAGAAGGAAGGCACCTTCATCAGCTGTTGGCTGCTTACTTCTCTCACCCAGCACATTCTGAATGCGTACTTGCCATGCTTGCAAGGTGCTCAGGCCTTCACCTCTTGTCCATTTCACACTTGGAGATGCTGGTGTTCAAATACACCTGCACACACACACAACTCTGTAGCTGAGGCGTGGAAGCAGCCGTAGACAACACCCCAACGAACAGGTGCCATTGTGTGCCAATACAACTTTATATATAAAGACAGGTGGCGACTGAAGTTGGCCCGTGGACTGTCCTTGCTGACTCCTATCTTGTTTCTAACTCAAAGTCCTCAGGCTTCAGTTAATTCAGGGATAGTTGGGTGGCTAAGAGTACAAGGTAACGTTGACTTTGAGAGATCAACACCTCCCAACCAGGAGTGTTGTGGGGAATGCTCACCAAAACACACCCTAGCCTGGTTCCCGTGCCTTTCCTCTGTGCTCCTTGGGTATACTTCTATTGGAGGCTGTCATTTTCGGACTGCTTAGCATTTTCTTCTAGAAGTGTGCTAAAGACTGAGCGTTCTCTCAGGGTGGGAATGGTGTCCCCGGGAGCTGGCATCGTATGTGAATTACGTGAAGGATTCACCCCCATTATGAATGATTCACATCCATTGTGGGGCAGGGATTTGGAACTCTGGTCCTGGATCTCTGCCCTATGGGGGCTTAAGAGAAATCTCAATGATAAGATGTTTGCCTGGAAGGTCCTATCTGTGTTGGGGAGAAGAAACATCCTTATTCTCAGAGGCGAGCCTCTGGGGGCTCACAACCCAAGTGAGGAGTGCTTGGTTATCAGTCAGATGAGAGAACACAAGTCCTTTTTCATGATCCTTTCTATCTGGCCTTTGGGACCATGGGTAGGTAAATGGCTCTGTTTACTGGAGCTTCTGCTCTTTCTTTCTTTGAAAACAAGTTAGTCCTCAACCTGGATGGGCACTTTTTTCTCCTTTAGTGTCTGGAAGCCTGGATCTGGGGACATTTATTGGATGATTTGTCTCAGAGGGCTGGTGGGAGTGCCTGCCCATCGTTAATTCTGGCTTTAGCTTCCAGAGCTCCAGCCAGCTTCAGAGAAGCACAGATCAGCAGGTGGAGGGAGGGAGTAATGGACTTGAACTTGGATGGGACCTTGCATATGCACAGGTAATGAAAGTGACCGTCGGCATTTACTGAGGGCTTCCAGGTGCTAGACACAGGGCTAAGCATCTACATCTGTACCACCTCATTTTACCCTGTCAACAGCCCTGTGAAGTGGGCAATGATACTCATCCTACTTTAGAGAGGATGAAACTGAGGCACAGAGAGGTTGAGTAACAGGTGCAAAGTCACTCAGCTCAGTCTGTGGTAGAGCTGCGATTTGAACCCCATGCCAGTGCTTTTTTGCTTATTTTTTTAAATTTTTTAAAAGAATTAAAAAAAATTATTTACTTAAAAATATTTATTTACTTAAATAATTTATTTAAAAAATTTATTTACTTAAATCATTTATTTACTTGAAATGATTTATTTACTTAAAATTACTTTAAAATTATTTATTCATTTACTTATTTCTTGAGAGAGGCAGACAGAGCAAGGGAGGAGGCAGAGGGAGAGGGAGAGGGAGAAGCAGATTTCCCTCTGAGCAGGGAGCCCGAAGTGGGGCTCCATTCCAGGATCCCGAGATCATGACCCGAGCTGAAGGCAGATAATTAACCAACTGAGTTGCACAGGCACCCCTCTTTTTTTGTTTTTGTTTTTTTAAAGATTTATTTATTTGAGAGAGAGAGAGAGCAGGGGGAGAAGCGGAGGGAGAGTGAGACTCTCAAGCAGACTTCCTGCTGAGCAGAGAGCCCTGAGACCATGACCTGAGCCGAAATCAGGAGTTGGTCGCTTAAATGACTGAGCCCCCCAGGGCCCCCCAGCCAGTGCTCCTAACCGCCAGGCTGAAGCCGTCCCACCAGTGTCTGCTTTGTGCTTCTCCATCTCCTTGCACGGCTCTTGCAGGGACCTCTGGGCAACTTCATGCCTCCCTCACTTGCGCCGCAGCGGGGAACGCGGGAGAGCCTGTTCCCCAGAGAGGGAACTGCACTCTGGGTTTGTCCCTCTCTTCCTTAAAAAGGATCCCCGTCCTACGCCTCTAGCTCCCGAGCTTGGCTTTGCTGCCTGCCACATGACCTCCCCAGATGCACCAAATATTCCCCAGGCGAACTCAACCTTCCTCAGTGATGTGGAAGTGTTCTGAAAGCCTCTCTTGGCGAAATCTCTACTCTCGCTTCCTAACTCGGGTCCAGTGTGAAGTCAGCCAGAACTGTGAGTCAGAGCTCGAAGCGACCTCCTCCGTAGACCCCGGGCAAATGAATACGTGGGGCTGTGTTCGGATAAGACCCAGACAGCCCTGGATTTGCTCTGTGGGGGCGTGGCTCGCTGACCCCTGGCCGGGAGCGTCGTCCTCGGCACTTCCCAGCCGATCGGTCAACATCTACGGAATGGACTCATCAGTCCCCGCGGCCGGCGCCAGTCACGTATCTGTCTCTGCAGAACTCGGCACACTTGTTCACAATCACATGCATACACGGTGAGAGCACACGCATTTAACGACCGGGTAAGGACGGGAGGGAGTGAATGAATGAGGGGGTGAGTGAGTGGCTACAGGCTCTGCAGTCCTGATTGATGGATAGATGTCTTGTACTCGGGCTCATTCCTGTTCCGAGGAGAGAAACTTTGCTCCAGTGGTCTTCGTTGTGTAACAAAGTATCCCTGCACTTGGTGGCATAAGTCAACCATTTTCTTTTGTAACATTCTGTGAGTCAGAGTTTGGATAGAGGACCTTGCAGATAGCTTGTCTCTGCTCCAGGTCATCTGAGGTCTTTGCTGGGCAGAGCTGAATGGCTGGGAGTCACCCTATAGCTGGAGGCTGGCCTCCTTTGGAAGGAGGTGCCTCACTTGGCACCTTACGTGGCCTCTCCCTGTGGCCTGGGCTTCCTCCCGGTCTGGCGGCCTCAGGCTTAGTTGGACCTGTTGCTTAGTGTTTCAGGGGTCCAGCGTGAGCGTCCCAATGGGCAAAACGGAAGCCATTCTGCTCCTTAAGACCTGACCTCTGAAGTCACACTCTCACCTCTGCCAGATTCTCTCTGTTGGGCAGTGTTGGTTCGAAAGCAGTTGTGGCCCACTGAGATTCAACATGGGGGGCAGCACAGACCCCACCGCCGGATGGGACGTGGCAAGGCCACATTGTATAATGTATAGCCTGTGGGACAGGAGCTATTGTCATGGTCTCTTTGGAAAGTCTTGACATTCAGGAGATAATATTTCTCATGAGAAAATATAGCTAAGGGCCCCTCTAGGTTTTCTCCCTATGCTCCCTCACTGAACTGCTTCGGAGTCTAGCTACTCACCATGCAATCCCCAGACCAGCAACTGAGTGCCCCCTGGGCACACCAGCAGGGAACATGGAGACTCTCCGGGCCCACCTTGGACACTCCGAGTCGGGGCCCTGCATTCCTCCGAGAGCCCCAGGAGATTGGCGTGTGCATTAAAGTTTGTGATGCACGATTTTATGGCGTTGACCCATCTCTCCGAAGTCCTCAGAGAGAGCAAGAGAGGGTGGTTTCCTTTTTAGAAATATAACAGAGGTGGCTGTGAGTGCGAGCGAGCCAGCACGCGAGAGCAGAATGTACGTCCCAGTCACTAAGGCTGGGGTCTGACTTGTGACGCATGCGGGGTTTATCATTGTCACTTGATGCTGTGTCCGGGCTGGGCAGAAAATAGCCACTTGTGTGTTTTCTGCAGCAAATATGTATCAAGAGAAGTTTGTGATGTTCTCAAAAAGGAGCCGGCGCAAGGCTCCCTCAAAGGGTAGATGAACAAAGAAATCTACTTTTGATAATTTGATTTCTGGCCATTGTCGCCTGGGTGCATCGCAGACTTCAGAAGCTGCCTTTTTTTTTTTTAAGTCACGCGATGTGGCTGCTTCTGTTCAAGTCCTCACTGAGTAAAGCCATCCCAACGCCGTGGTTCTGAGTCTGCACGCTCCCGGGAACACACACACATGGAGCGTGTAAGGGAAGGAGGCAGCAGGCTAGAGAAAGCCTGGAGATTCTGCAGACCCACACCCACCGTTTAGCACCTCAGCCGAGATGCTGCTTTGATTCCAAATACAACGACCGTCCATTTCAGAAATGGATTCAGGCTGAAAGTGACACGAGAGGAGGAGTATGTCAGGGCGCCGAGCGGGAATTCTTGGGAATGAGAAGATGCCAGCATCCAGAACAAGGGGAAATCCTCCCTTTGTCTCCCGGGGGGAGATTGCTTTCATTTTCCAGTGTCCTACTTCCTCAGGGGACACTACAGGCAAGGGGGAGGTTTGGATCCTTGGCGCCGAGAGCCAAGTATAGCATCTTCCTTAAAGATGTGTTCAGATTGGATGGTTGGGTTATTCACATTGGGTTTTCTCTAATCGGGTGAAGACCCTTTGGGGGACTGTCATTCCACATGGGTCTGTAATTATGCAAAGTAATGAGAGAGGGATGCTTTGATTTAGAATTATTTGAAAAGTGGATTATTTTAAACGAGACACTGCTCACAGTCCATGTAGGATCTGACCTAACCGATTACACAACCAACCAAACCAATTTACCACAAAGCCTGGTATGTAAATATGCAAACTCTTCAAGACGCCAGGGTTATGAATAAGTTGGAAGACACAGAGGAGTGGCAAACAGACTCTTAAGAGTCTCTCCACGGCGTGGGGCTGAGGGTTTTACCCACGTTTTCTCCCATAGCCCTCACGCCATTCTCACGCCGCCGTTGTATTCCAGTTTGGCTGACGAGCTGGCCTGCAGGGAGCCAGGGCTCGTTTCCTTGGGGTCACAGAGGCTGTGTGACGCCTGAAGCTGGGATCTGAGGTCAAACCAAATCTGATCTCTAGAGTTTCTCTCATTGAATTCCCACCACGAGCCCTCGGTGTGGCGGTGTTGCCCCATTTCCCAGATAGAGAAACTGAGGCTCAGTGGCCAGGTCACTCACCTGTTAAAACGGCCAAGTCGGGCTTCCAACCGAGAACCACCCTCTGGTCTCCACGTTAGACTTTGTCGTGGACTAAAGTTGTCCTCTTGAGGGCAGCTCTTTGAGCTGATGGGACAGTTCCATATTTTTTTTTTTTTTTTTTGACGATGATGCTGGTTACTCAAATGCACACCCGGGATAAAATTTCATGGAACTCCGTGCGTGACACATACACATACGGGCGTGCGTGCGCACACATGTGAGTACATGTGACAATTGGCAAAATCTGAATAAGATTAATAAGCACTGCCATCAATTTCCTGTTCTTGACAATATACTGTGGTTAGGTAAGACATTCTCGTTGGGGGAAGCTGAGTGAAGAGTAGGGAACTCTCTGTACTATTTTGCAACTTCTTATGAGTCTTACCAGGAGAAAAAAATTATCTTCAACTTCTTTGATGCTTCTCCAGTGGAGAGATGGCATCTCTGTTTCCTCCCATTGAATCTGGGAAGGCCCTCTAATGACTTATAGATAGAATACAGCAGGAGTAGGGCTGCGCCAGATTTCAGGCTCGAGTGTCAAGAACCCGGAAGCCTCACTGCTTAGATCTGCCTGCACCAGCTCTGGAATCCCTGAGCCTCGATCCACGGGTCTCCCGAGACTGCCAGGCGGAGAGGTCATGGGCAGCCCTTCCGGTCCCCAATCCCAGATGCACCCAGCCTTCCATCCACCCCTGTGCAATTGCCAGTCACGGATGAGGAAAGGTCATTGGGACCCTCCAGACAAGCCCATTCTCCCGCTGATCAACACCGAGTGATATCCACCAACATCCTGCAGTGCGGGGAAAACACCCAGCGGAGCCCGCAATAACTAGACTTACCCTGGGGGTCATTTTGTAATGTACAAAAATGTCGAATCGCTATGATATACACCTGAAACTAATGGGACATGTTGTGTCAATTAGGCTTCAAAAAAATGTCTCAAACCATGAAATCGTGAGGCAGAAGAAAATGGTTGTTGTTCGAAGCCTCTAAGGAGTGGGCTGTTTGCTATATAGTAATAGAAAACGAGCTAGACTAGTCTTAGACAAAGAAAGGCAAGGCTGATGAAAGATGGACACATACGTCGGCCGAGGTGACATGATACAGTAGGTGTGTTCCTGCCTCTGTTTTGGTCTCAATAAAACTGGCTTCACCTTGAACATCACTTCCTCCAGGAAACCTTCCTGGATTCTGTAGCCTAAATTAGGTGCCTCCTTCATGCTCTTCCCCTTCTCCCCTGTGGTCAGCAGGCAGTCGAAGTATCTTGAGGCCCCATTTTGCTTATTTCTCTCTCGCTCCCACCGGATAACAAATTCTATATGACGTCGAGGACAAACTTAGAAGTCACCACTACTTCACTCTGCCTAGCACATAACCTTCAACCGGTGGTTGTTGAATGAACAAAGAGACGGCATCCTGCTCGCCTCCTGCCTCCTCCATGTCTTTATCTCTGGAGCTCTGGGGCAGGTGAGAAGGATCCAGGTGCGTCTCTGGCACCTCAAAGACACCAGCTTTCACTCTGGGACTCCCAAGATCCTAAGTCCACAAATACATCTGCTGGGCAACGGCTTAGCAGCAGCAGGAGCTGGGGAGGTAGAGAGATGAGAGGTGTGTCCGCCAGTCCCCCACCAAGCTGGCGTCACCCTGGTTTGCTTATTTCCCCCCCTGCCCAGCTGCTTTAGCCCCTGGAGGGCCATCACCATGGGAGGTCTCCAGTCCCTCCCGCATTTGCCCATGCAGCTGCCTCTGTGCTCATTGAGGCTCTGCCAGGGTGGGGTTGGGGGGGTGGGAGGGGTGATCTGGCTCCTCCTGGGCTGCCCTTGACAATTGCAATCAGAATGACACAACAAATATTTACCGAGCGTTACCCTCCGGCAAGACTCCGGGCTGGACAAAGCGTCAACCTCCAGGAGCCCGAGATCTGGGGGTGGGCGGGGGGGGGGTAGGGGGGTTGTTATTATCTGGTGGAAGCTGAGAGATGACAGAAAGGAAACTGAGCCCCTGCCCTGTTTCAGAGGGGTGCAGGGGGGTGCCCGAGCCCGCATTCACGGGCTTGTGAGAGCCAACTGATCGGTATTTAGGAATTGCACAAGCCGGTTGTTAAACCATCCGTGCTTAAGATTGGCCACCGTGGGCATATAGGCATCGAGAAAATCAGCACACACTGGAACTCGGCACCCTGAAACCAGCCAGGTGACTGGGTCACCGCTGTGAAATTCACTTCCTCCTTCCGAGGCTGTTTCCCTATCTGAAAAATGGGGATAAAAATCCTTATCTGGGACGTTTTCACAAGTATTGACACAGTATGGTGCTTGGCACATAACAGGTGCTCAGGAATGACCACTTCCCTCTCCAGCCCTCTCTCTTCTTCCTGAACTAACATTGAAAGTACACAGTGGTTTCGGTTTTCCTTTGGATTTATGGGTTGATGAATAAATATCACTGAGTAGGAAAGAATATACATTATAGAATGAAGCATGGAACTGTTTCCCAGGGGCTGTTCCTCAGTTTCTCAAGGAGAACTCCTAAAAATTTTCAGGATTTTCTCCCACCCTAGCATTGACAAGGGGGCAGGGAGGATAAAATCAGGGGGAGATATTGAGGGGGGTTAACATCTGAGGGTCGAGGCAGTTTTGTAAGTTGCCCAGTCTGGGACAAGTGTGTGCTTATAGTATTTCTGTTTGGTCATTCATTCACTCAAAAACACATTTACTGAGCATCCCAATAGGCCAGCTAATCTCTGAGAAAGACTCTGGGTCTGCAGCTATGAACAGAATTTTACCTTGCCCTTGTGGAACTTAACAGGTTATCGGTGAAGACAAATTGTGAAGCAAGTGATTAAAAGAGCATAGGTGTCATTGAAGGGAAATGAAGGTCACCATGTGGGTCTGTAAGGGATGGGGAGTGACTTTAGTTGGAAAAGTTTCTCTGAAGAAGGGACATGTGAGGAAGGATGAGAGGGGAGATGGTTTTTTGTAGGCAAGGTGAGGGATGTGGCAGACGGATGCCAGGATGATCCTCATGCTCCCTGACTCCTGGCTTCTGTGCCCTTGAGTATGGGTGAGACCTGGGACATTCTCCAATAGTATAGAGCAGAAGCGATGGGATACCCCTTCCATTATCACACTACGTAAGCCTGTAACTTCTGTCTTGCAAGTGGACCCTCTCTTTTGCTGTCTTGGTTTGCATGCACAGATGAAAGAGACACGCTGGAGTGTTCCCCGTGATGGGGAATTGAGAGCAGCCTCTATCCAACCGCCAGCAAGGAACTGAGGCTTTCAGACTAACAGCCCATGAGAAGCTAAATCCTGTAAACAGCCCAGAGGGCTTGGAAGTGGGTTCTTTCCTTGGTGAGTTTTCAGCTGAGACCACAGCCCCAGAGGACAACTTGGTGGTAGATTTCTGGGAGACCCCAAAACAGAGGACCCAGTGGAGCCAGACCCAGACCCTTGACCCACAGAGACTGGGAGGTAATAAATGTATTTCGACCTTAAGGCACTAAGTAGTGATAGTTTGTTATGCGGCACTGACTCTGAGGAGTCAGTGAAAATCTTGAAACAGTAAACTTGATGGAATTTGCTTTTGAAAACACCAGTCTGCCACAGTGTGGACAATGGATTGGAGGAAGCACAGGGAGATGTGGGGAGATCCTCTTGGATGACCACGTAAGGTGCCAGGGCAGCTCAAACCTGGAGTTGATGGTTGACTCATAGAGAAGTGGACACTCAGGAAGTATTTTCCAAGTGGGAAGGCCTGGATTTAATGACAGAGTGGATTCAGAGAGAGTGAGAAGTAGAATCATCTGTTGAAATGGAGAAAAAGATTTATGGTTTGAGTCTTTTAAGAGAATTAGAACGTTCTGGATAAGTCTGGGAAGATTAAAAATTGAAGTGGAAATCAGACTTTTTGATCCCAGCTTCTGTCTGGGTCGTTTTGACCTCCTTTGGGCAAGGCAGTTTAGGATTTGTCTAGCTCCTGAATACAATTAGCACACTGTGTAGAGATTCAATTAGCATGTGAAGAAGGCCCGGCTGCAGGATAAATCTCCATGTCATTTTACTGATGCTAATTATTTCATCTGAAAACACTCAAGAGTGTGACTGTACATTGGTCATTATGTCCCTGGGGAGTCAAGCCAGAGCTCAAAATGATATGGATTTATTGTGAATGTATGAAGTCGTTTAGCATCCCCTTATAGATTTCACAGAGATGGACCTTTGCAAGATGCGAGTTAAATGAGCTTGTTCTATTTAGAGAGATGGGACATTAATTCATTTTCCCTCTATTCTTGCATTCATGCTGTTTTTTTTATTCTTATGTGTAAGTCCCTTATAAAAGCTTTGATGATCATCCCAGAACATCATTTAACTTTTTTGTGCCTTGGCTTCCTCCTATGTGAGGGTTGGAATGGCACACTTAAAATCCAGCAATCTGTACCCAACACTTGGTGGAGCCAAGACAGATTTTCGTACAGAATGCGAGCCCCACGAAGGCAGGAATATGTGTAGACTTCACAGCTGTGTCCCCAGGGACTTATGAAATTGCCTAGCCCCCTAGTTATTTGCTGAATAAATAAATGATATAGTGTGTACAGCCTGTGATTTCTACAAAGCCCTCAGAAAATGGCAGCCATCTTCTTTCTTTTCTTCTTTGCTTTTCCTCCCCTGCTCTATTCCCCTTCCCTCTCTCTTTCATCCTTATCTACTATCTTTCTCTTGGGTTTGGGAAAAAGAGAAAACAGAAAGTAACTCCTACTGAGTTTCTGATTACTGTTGGCTTGTCCAGCATATGCATAATCACATTTATTTCTTTTTATATTATAAATTCAGAGGCCCATCATCTTGGGGAAGAACTGATTAGACTCAGCAGTAGAAACCAGTGCTATGTGGGGCCCTTCCTTTGAAAGGATATTTATATTCTGGGGGGTGGTTTTCCTTGGTTCAGATACTATTTGCCTCAGCTCAGGGAAAATGAGAAGATATCCTGGAAACTGAGAAGATGATCAAGCTGGACTTTAATTTCACTGCTTCTCAAGATGGGATACACAGACTTCATTTATCCATCCATCCTTCCATGCACCCATCCGTTCATCCATCCATCCATCATCCATCCACTCTACATGCATCCATGTATCTATCCATCCATCCATCCATCCACTTATATATCCAACCACTCTACCATCCATCCATGTGTCCATCCATCCATCCATCCATCATCCATCCACTTATGTATCCATCCACCCATGTGTCCATCCATCTATCCATCCATCCATCATCCATCCACTCTACCATCCATCCATGTATCTATCCATCCATCCATCCATCTATCATCCATCCACTTATGTATCCATCCACCCATGTGTCCATACATCTATCCATCCATCCATCCATCCATCATCCATCCACTCTACCATCCATCCATG
>CM052808.1:9885353-9930328 GCA_028533885.1 Nasua narica | reverse complement strand
AAATCTCACCAAATGCAACCGGAGCGAGAGAAGCGAAGCCCAGGGAGCTTCGTCTTATGCTTCCACTGATCTAAAGAACAGAACCGGGTAAAACAAATCTAGTCTATTTTAAGTCAGGCTAGTGGCTAACCTTGGGGGTGGGGCGGGGGTGGGAGGGGAGCACGAGGAAGCTTCCAGATGCCCTAAATGCTCTTTTTCTTGATCTGGGCACAGGTTACACCGGTTTGTTTGGTTTGTGAAACTACATTAAGCTGAACACTTAGGATTTGTGCACTCTTCTGTATGTACGCTATAGTCAGTAAAAGTTCAAAAAAAAATCAATAGTAAAAAAAAAAAATGTATGTGTATGTGTTTTTATATGACAGGGAAGGAAAAGCCCTTTATCTTTCTAGAAAACCCACCGTAAACCAGTCTTAACCATTTTTGAAGCCTTTAGCACAAGTAAATAATCATTTATTTAATGAAGGGAGGAGACCATGGCTTTCATCACATTTTCAAAGGGAACCTTCACCCCCTGAAAGATTAAGAACAAATGCTGTGCTATTTTGCAGGAGAGGTGGGCAAGGTGGAGGGGAGGGGTAGTGATTATTTCCAAAAAAAAAAAAAAGAAAAAAATCCGTAGGAGAAATTTGCTTCCCGCTCTAAAGGTATCAGCCATGAAATGTCAAGTGAAAGGCTGTTGGAAGTGGGGAAGGTCAGAATGAGCTCCTCAAACACCCCCCACCCCAAGTTCTTGGTCAGCTTCGCCTTTCGTCTTGCAGGCAGACGCTCACCTTGCCGTTCCCCACACATCTGCGGTTTAAGGTGGTGTGTGATGCTTGGCAAGTGATTTATAACTCGGCTCAGGCTTGGGAAAAGGTTTCGGGAGGAAGGCCCGCCCCCCTCCGTTCGTTTGTAATTTAGGGGCATTTCTTAAATTCCCCAGGCCATTGGCTCCTGGCAGAAAATGAATGTGGATCGTTTCTGGGATAGATGCTCCCCAACATATGCGTCCCTGTGAAGAGAGATGGTCAGAGGAAGTGGCTTTGCCCCATAAATCACTGAGCATTTGGAATATATTGTCTCTCCTTATGAGATATGAGAGAGAAAGAGAGAGGGAGACAGGCAGGCGGGACTCACGTGCACGGCACTCTCACAGGAAGCGATGTGTGAGGGGGAGGAGGTCAGAACGCGGGGACTGCCTGGGACAGAGCAGTTGAAAGAGATCTCCTCCCCAAGATGGCATGAGGCCCCCAGGCCACGTGGTGGACCTGTCCCCGCATTTTCCAGATCCTTGCTGCTGCCTGGACCATTGGGAGGCTCTGCCTCTCTCCCAGGCTTCTCCACTCCCTGTCCTTTGTTTTCGTCTCTGAAAAGTGCTGGGGAAAGGATTTTACCGACTCAAACGCACACCCCAGCTCTGTCTCTTGCTGAGTCGCGTGAACTCGGGCGTGGGATTCAGCTCTCTGGGATGAAGGGGGCTCGTCTATAAAATGGAAATACTACTGCCCACCGAATGGGGTTCTTGTGGGATGCCATGAGAAATTAAATGAGGTTAAAAGAGATCAAATGTCTGCCACAGTGCATTCAGCTGAATCTCAATTCACAGTAATTACTAGGTTTTCTACCTTTTTCTCTGCCAGCGGTTCTCAACAGGGGGTGAGTTTGCTCCTTGGAGATATCTGGCAATGTCTGGAGACCTCTTGGGTTTGTTGTCACCACTGGGGCAGGGGGGTTCTACCGGCCTCCGGTGGGGAGAGGCCAATGCACAGAACTACCCTAGGCACAGAGAAGTCTCCAGCCGTGTCAATAGTGCTGAGGCTGGGAAACCTTGGCATTCCAGACTATACTTGGTATCCTCCTTCCTTTTTGCCTTCCTATGACGCTGGGGGGTGGGAGTGGGGGTTATTATTTGTCACATCTCCAACATCATTAGAAATGGGTCCAAACCCTGGCATTGCCACTTCCTGGCTGTGTGTCCTTGGATGAGTTACTGCACCTCTCTGAGCATCAGTGTCTTCATCTCTGAATTCGAAGGTTAGTTTCGAGGACTAAGAGTGCTACTTAAAAAGCGATTGAGCATCTTCGCTGTCCCCAATAACCCCAGGAAGACCATGAGTTTCTTGAAGATGGGGCTCCATGGCTGGCTCAGTTCTGGGCCCTATATCAGTGCAGGAAAACGGTCTCCTTTCCTCTCTCGCCTCTCCCCTGATGCCTTCAACCAGTCCTTTCCTTTTGCTTTAATTTCTCGCTTTTCTTCCTCCCTTTCATTCCTTCTCCTTTTTCCAGCTCACCCTCAGGCGGGAACAGAGGGGCCCAAGCCCTCTCTGCTGTGGTTACCCATGCACAATTTCAAAGCCTACTTTTGAACGCAACGTGACCTGTTTCCAGGGGCCGGTTTGCTCGTCTGGTTTCTTTCTCTTTCACTCCCTGGCTCTGGTTATTTAACTTTGGTTCCTGTGAGAGGAAGGGGTGAACTTTGAAAGCTCCGGAATAAAATGCTCCTCGGGGCCCTCTTATCGTGTCCGCCTCACCCCCTGCCTTTCCTCCTTTGGTGGCAAGAGTTGGGGATCCCAAAGCCCCGGGCAGGCCGCCTTTCTCACTCATCATCTGAGTCCCATTCACCCGGGTCTTCCGCCGACAGGCAGCCCCGCCTCCCGTGCGCATCTGAGCGCCACCTGGCCCATCCCGCCTGCAGGAGCAGAGTGGGGAGTGAGTCTCCCGTCCCCGGCGTGCGCTCCTGCCTCACTTTTCCCTGGAGAAGAACCCCAACCCTCTCAGAGGCTCTGTTGTAAATAAGTCTCATTTCAGTCAAGGCAGAGATCCTCCTTGGCATTGACTGAGTCTATTCTAGGCACCAAAATATTGCGAGATATTTCCCAGGAACCAAGCCTCACACCAACCCAAGGGGGTGGCCTCTTCATTGTTCCCGTGTCAGAGATGACGAAATGAAAGCTCACAGAGTTGAAGAGACTTGCCCCAAGTCCCAGGTTCAGTAGGTGGCGGAACAAGGATGTGAACCCACGCCTCTGGGAAGCCAAAGCGACAGTAATCAGCTTATCCCAGTTTGCGGGCGACTCTCCCAGGTTTAGTGCGACAAGCCTGAGTCCGGAAGCGCCCTCAGGCCTGTAATCGCAGGAAGCCATGAGGCCAACCCTGATGCTACAATGTGAGCATGGTTTAAGAACAAGATTTCCCTCTTCCCTTTGCTTCCTTTTCCTTTCCTGTACCGTCTACGGCAGGAGACGGGCTAGCAGGAGCTTTCTTGTCAGAGGATCCAGAACGGCTGAAAACTGATGTCGTCGGGGTTTGGAGAAAGCCGCTTTGTGGTGCCGAGATTGGGCACAAAACGTGATCTACTGCTCTGCGGGTTCAGGGCCTCTGAAGAACCTCCTCTAGCCCTTCCATGGCAGTCTCTCAACTTGTAAGCATGTTTCATGCATCATCTTCCATTTTCCAAAATGTCACTTTTCATTGGGAGCAGCGGGCTCATTTGATGGGATCCAGCCACGGAAAACACACAGAACTCAGCCTGGCATTCAAGGCTCTCCGGGATCTCTTCCAGCCTCGCTTATGCGCCCCAGAATCCCCAAATCCATTTCCGCTTCCTCCTGGTCAGCACCTAGACTACATTTCCCAGCAGCCCCTGCCATGAGGTGCGGTCATGTGACTGAGTTCCCACCAATGGGATAGAAGTGGCAGTAATGCCTACCCTTGGCCCGTAAACATTGTCCACCTGTCCTCCGTTCTCCAATACGTGCCGTCTCTTCACTTCTTGGTGACCTCAGAAGATGCAAGAGCCACGAGGTGGGAGAAAACCTGCTTCCAGAAACGCCCCTTGGAACTGAGCTGCCTGCTGCTTGACTCTAATACACAAAATCACTGTTCTCATCCAAGCGCTTTACATCCCTCTTCCCTCCATCTCTGCTTGTATGTCCTCTGTCTGGAATAGTCTCAGTGATCTGCTTCCCATTTTAAACTATGTTCCTCTTCAAAGCCTAAGTCCTATCCCTTTGGTGAAACATTCCCATAGGCTTAGTATAGTATTTCTTGCCCCCACTCATTCCTTCATTCTCTTAATATACTTTCTGAGCATTTTCATGAAAGTCAGGAGCTGTCTTGAGTATGCAGAAGAGGAAAAATCCCAGGCCACACTCTCTCTTTTCCATTTCTTTATATATCTTGCAAATGCCTCCCATTGGTCCAACCCAACAGGAATCCTAAAGGTAAAGTAGCCTGTTAATGCTGACCGTCCAAGTCAGTCTTCCAGGGAAGAAGTCAGCTTGGAGATCCGGGCTGGAGGGGCAAACCAGAACATCCAGCATAATGATCTATTATTGCTTCTCTCATGCACCTAATTTAAATGATAGTGGATGAATCGTATACCTTCCAATTACCTTGTTGTTCTTTGGACTATAGTCATATAACTGTATTTTAGTGGAAATAGAAGCATGAGCGAATTTAACAATGTTGTGACCACAGACCATAAATTTCTGCAGCTGAAGTATTCTGGGAGCGGATCTCTCTGGAAAATATGACTTGGAGCCAATGTGGTTATAGTGAACCAACCGAACTTCCTTAGGCAAAAGAGTTTCATTAGAGTCTCTGTAACTCTAAGCTCCCTCATTTCTTGGACAGATTTAAAAATCCACTCATCACTGCTGGGACTGATGGTACCAAGCATACGTATTGCTGATTAAATGAAACAGAAGCAAACTTTGTTGGATTAAGTAAGAAGAAAGAGTCATCCCCAAAATGGCTTCCCCAGGAAGCAGAGAAAGAAGCAAAACAGACAGCCCATTAGGATCTGAAGACGAGAGCCTTAGGGAGAGCCAGAGCCTCAGCAAAAAAGGAAAAGCAGGGACAGAACCAGGAAAAACATACACACACACAAAACAAAACCACCTATTTCTGATTTCCTGTTCTTTCAATATGGGGATCATTAACAGGAGCATTCTGGCTAATCTTAATTGCTAGGGCCGAGGAAGGGAATTGCCAGGGTAATCAGATCCCAAAGCATACAGGGCTTTATAGATTAAAGCAAAGTTATCTCCTAATCCCATCAAAACGTCATAATCTTGTGTCACAGCGGCATCTAAACACAGCTGATTGAGATGCCACGAGTGCTGAATCTGGGATCCATCACAGCCCTGCCGTCCGGAAAGCAAATAACCCCAAATGAGAAGATTGGATTTAGTGTGGTCTGGAGATATTTACTACAAAGGCCTGAACACCGGCCCCATCTCTCCCTCGGGCTTTGCATGGGCAAAATGCTAGTGTCCCCAGATGCATTCTTCTTAAAGAAAATTTTCCCCAAATGGAAATAGATTCATCGTGTTTGCTAATTGTAAAAATTAATATGTGGCCGGTGTAAAAAATGCAGACAAAAACATGGAGAAATATGAAGAAGAGAATAGGAAGCATGCAATCTCACCAGCCAGAGTCATTTTTGGTATTCTGGTACATTAGCTTTCCATCTCTCTTGTTCTCTTTCTAGCTTCCCTCCCCAACCTCAGGCTTCTGTGTCTCTTCCTCTCATCACCTCCTTTTTATTCTTCCCTTCCACTCCTAAGATGGTTTACTTTGGCCGAATCCACGTTCACATGGCTCAGCATGGCTAAGGCACGGCTCTCGTGTCTCTGTCTGCTCTGTGTAACCAACAGCAGAGACTGACCAGCATCTCTGCATTCCATTCCAGATCCCACAGAGAAGGACAGCTGCCTTCGGGTCATTGGCATCCTATCTATCTGAACCTCCTCTGCTCGCTCTCCCTCTTCTGCTCTTCCTCCTTATTTGTCTACCTCCCTGAGTTTCTCTCTTTCGTTCTCTGCCTCTCTCCTTTCTTTTCCCTACCTTTAAGTTTCTTTTATTTCTTTTCTCATTTGAATGCTCTTAATAGCACCCCTTTGTTTTTCTGACATCGGGAAGAGCTAATAAAGTAGGCAAAACCCAATTACAATAATGGACAGGGAATCCATTTTACCTGCCCTCTGGCCATAAAACCCCCGAGTTCAAGGTCTTGAGTTAAAGCCCAGCTTCTGACACTCGCCAGCTCTGTCTTTACCTGTGCTCTTCACCTCAGTCAGACCAGTTTCCCATCTGTAAAATGGGGACCAAAAAATATTACCTCCACCTCACTTGATGTTGGGAAGTTTCCAAATAAGAGGCACGGCTTAGCTGACACCAGATATTAGGAAGACATAACGCCAAAGGGATACTTGATTTATTTCACATAGATCCAGAAGGAACAATTAGCAATTGAAGGTGGAAGTTATAAGAAGATGGAGTTTGGCTCGGAAAGGAAACGTTTCCCACAAATGTCAAACAGTGGGTTAGGTTGTCTCAGGAGATACTAAGCTTTCTCTCACCGGAAGTGTCCAAGACAGGGCATAAAACCCAACATTCTTGGATACTACAAAGGGGATTCTAGGCACTGTGTACATACGTATTGACTTCTGATTCCCATATCAGATCTCATATTCTTGGTGTCTCCATCTCACATCCTTTGTCTTCAGATAACCGAAGCTTAACCTCACAGAACTATGGGCATGGGGGGAGGCAGGCTGATCTAGAAGTTGAGGACACTATAATGTCTGAATCTGCAAACAGCCCTTACCACAATTGCTGTTGAGTGAGAAGATTGCCTCACTTCTCTTGGGTTTTATTTACTCAGATTGACAAGACATGAACATGCTCCACTTTACCTCCCCACCCCCACCAATCCTATCAAGGGGAGGTGGGGGAATGTTCTGGTAATGAAGGGTTGGCGGACCTCTTTGATGAGTGTAGGTGTACAATGCTAGGAAGCAGGTCCACTACATGGTGTGAGGAGACATTCAAAGCTCGTCAGAGGAAACGTGGAAGGGAGGAGGAAAAAGAAGCTAGAAACCACACGGACAAAGGCTGAAGGATTATCAGTGAGGGTAGGACAAGGAGGGACCATCTTGAGAGAAAGGAGGATTGAGAGAGGATTCACCTGATGGGAAGGTTTGGGTAGTTTTTTGTGAGTTCACGATATAAATACCCTCCTCCTCCTTTGGCCCTGTGGGATCTTCAGTAAAGTCTACACAGCTCACTCATGCTTCTGTTGCAAGTGGCTGTGTTTTGCATCAGTCTTGGCATCGGTTAAAACAGAGAGACTCTACGGGGCAAGTGGACTTCTGTGTTACATCTGTCAAAGGAGGGAAATAGACGGTGTCTCACTGAGAGGTCAAGAAGAGGGAATGCAGACAACACCTAACACGCGGTAGGCACTCACTAAGTGCTCCTTGGGTCTACACATTCCCCCTGGAACATGAATGCTATCTTTTTCCAGACCAGTTGCGTTTTTCTCTATGAGAAATTCTCAGGCATTTTGGGGTTTCTGAGCATTGGGTTTCACATTTACTTTGGCCTGGAGAGTGATTGAGGCCTGGCCTCTGCATCCTGGGGAGCTCTCCATTACTTTCCTTTGTCTTTTTTCCCCCACCCCATCACACGAATGCCTCAAGCTAATTCTGGCCACTGGGATGTTTCACTGCCTGAAATCCAATCCTCTGGAGTGTTTTCTCCAAGGAGATAAGCACTAATGAAGCTACTCAGTGGAAATGTCCAGCCCTGAGAGGCCTTGTTCTGAAAGACAAGAAGGCCGTGATGTCTTCACTGGGATAGTTTCCTCCCCTTATTTTCAGAAATCCTGTGGCATCTCTGAATGTATCTTTCTCTGATTGTTTTTATGAGGAGATAAATGGTAAATAGATGAGTTGGTGATTAAGACATTGTTCCCTCTTCTAAGGCATTCTGCTCTGTGAATCACTGTAACAGACCCATTTGGGAGCCCCAATCGTGGTATTGAAGACACAAGATTTCCTTACAATGAGATTTTTTTTTTTGAAAGATGCCATGAATAAAGCAATGCAAAAGTTTACTTAGGCTACTCCCTTTCACCCCTGACTGAAAGATGTGGACCCCTCGGGTCAGGAGAAAGTGCAGGTTACCAAGAAATAGAATGAGAAGCCATCACCCTCCTTCTTCCAACACTAGTGGTATGGAAAGCACTGGTCTCAAATTCATTTGAAAATCAGATCATGTCATCAGTCAGAATGAGGATAGGGTAGGACAGATGGGGGGTAGGGGTCCAGGGGGATATTAGTGATGAGTACATTAGCCCAGAGTTACTACTGTCTTATTTCTCATTTCCAAACAGAGCAGAACCCACTGCATGAGGGTTTCTGGACTCACATGGTGTCATGTCATCAAGGTGTCTTTGCTCCAATATGTGGGCTAATTCTTGACTAACCCCTCCTGCCCCCTAATCTATGCTGCCCCTGAAAGACATTCCAGGTCCCTGGAAGACTTAACCTGGTAAGTACTTGGAAACTTCTCTACATGGCATTTGAAATCTACGTTTTTGGAACCGGAGAGCCAATCAGATAGGGAAAAGCAACCCCAAGAATCTTTTATCTCTATGGGTTGCCACCAGGACTCTGAAGTTTTGCCTATGAAACAACAGAGAAATCAGCTCAGCATACAAATCAGTTTGATAGGTACCAAAAAAAAAATCACTTATAAATAATAATTGTAAATATTAAAAAATACTATAATAAAACATATCATTAATAGTAATAATAATATCAATAATTGTTATTTATAATCATATCTGTAGAATATTTAACATATACCTGGATTTAACTATGGTAAAAATAACCGATAGCCTATGGTGAGCACATGGCATGTTCCAGAACTCTCCTCAGATCTTCACATCCATTAAATCATTTCATCCTCCCAACAATTTCCATGAGGTGGGTACAAGTAATGTCTTCATTTTATAGGGAAACCGAGGCACAAAGAGGCCTAAAAAAACCAGATATGGTTTTTTTCTGAATTAATCTTCACTGTGATCCTTTGAGACAGGTAGCATAACTTGTGTTGTAGGCACAGGGAAACTGAAGCAGTGTAATTTGCTCAAAATCACACAGCTGCAGAGTGACAGAGGTGGGTTTTAAACTCAGGCCTGTCAGGACACTCCTAATGTGAACCACACTGCCTCCGGGCCCAGCCTGGCATCCATAGACACGCAGAGGGCTGGCCAGACATGTCCTTCGTTCTGTAAGTTTCTTCTCATTGTATAGGTTGATCTGGAGGGAAAAAATGTCTGGTGTGCTTGGCGGGGTGTTTAGGACCCTGAGCATCCCCTGCCTCACACCTTCTAGACCTGGGGCTGGCAAAAGAAATGAGGTGGGACGTGACCCTCAAATGGATTCCACTCTTCTTCCTCTCTTTCTCATCTTCTTTCCTGTACCCCTGAAATGTCCCCAAGGAGGCAGTTTGGTGATGGGCAGATTTTGGGAAAGATACAATGGTTAGGGTCAGTGGTGGTCTTTGGAGCTGATGAGGGGTAACTAGACACCCAGTTGTCCCAGTACCTCCCATTGAGCGAACATCCTTGCCCCTGATCTATGCCGCCATCTTATCATGCATACCCCACTCAATAAAGTCGATTTCTGGGCCCACTCTTCTGTCCCGTCAAGCACAGTCCATGGACTCTTCTGCCCTTGCATACAGTTTGGTGATTGTAGCTAGATAATATCAGGATCCAGAAAGGCAAATACTTTCAGCTTTGGAAGGAAACTGATGGCTAATTCCATGCATGTCATCGTCCAGATGAACTTGAAAACAAACTGCTTTGGCACTCTACCGTCCTTAACCCGCCCCTCAGAAAACAATCACTGGTCTTTTGTTTTAAAATTATATTGTATCTTAAGCAATCGGAAGAAATGACAGCTTTGCAAGGCGGAATCTCTTCATGTAAGTGCATTTTTTTACATGCGTGTTAGGAAGGTTTGGCAGCTTTCCGCATGTGGGCATGATATGTTTTCTATTACTGTTTTCTCTAGGTAGTTTATGAAAACTGTTGCTCTTTCAGCTGAATCCTTTTTTATTTTTCTAACCACTCTTGGTGATGGTTTAAGAAGCTATTGATCTGTGAAGGTTTTATTCCTTATCTGACAACACAACTTTACTCCGTTTTGGGTTCTGATGTTTTTCAGTGGTTTCCTTTATGTTTTCAAAGGTAGAGTACGGTCATCTGCAACTGATATTTTCCTCCTTTTCATGTCTATTAATCTATTTTTTATTTCTGTTTTATGAATTCCTATGTTGCTTACGCCTTTCTGGAAAAATATTAGATGTTAATGGTGACAATGAGCATCATTGTCTTATTTCGTTTCCAATAAAAATACTTATAGTAAATCACCATTAAATATCAATCACTCTGGATGTGGTTTTGAGATAGATAATCATTAGGATTTTTTTTTAAGTGGTCTTTCTGTTTCAAGTTTTCTGAAAGGATTTTTGCTGAGTGGATATCATGCCCCCTTCCACCCATGGCCTTTTGTGAATCTATTGGAGTTGTTATACATTTCTATTTTGACTATTAAGCTATTTTATAATGTATTCCAAATCAAAAATCGGGTCCTGCAGATCTCCTTGGCAGATCATTCTTTTTAATATCGTATTTAAATTAATTACTGAGTATTTTGGCACCTGTGATTCTAGATGAGATTAGTCTGTAGCTTTGTTTTGTGTACCATTCTTATCTTATGATGCCATTACCAGATTTATGCTGGCTTTAAAGACTGAAGTAAGAAGCAATCCACGTTTGCCTATGTTCTGGAACAAATTATGTGGCATAGGAATGACCTCTTTGTTCCCCATGAAACACTCACTGACTTTTAAAGTTGGTTGCTGAATCTTCCTTGGAGATGATGCTTTTGTATATTGTTCTCTAAGAAACTTGTTCTATTCTAGCCCTCTGTTACTCCAAGTCAGTCTGATACTTCCCAGAATGTTAATCCTTTTGTTGAGATGTGAATTATGTGTGTATGTTTGTCTGTTTTAAAAATAATCTCATGCAAACCATATATCTGAGAGTTAATATCTGGAAGATATAAGGAACCCTTACACCTCAATAGCAACAAAACAAAACAAATAACAAAACAAAACAAAACAAAAACCATAACCCAATTAAAACACGGGCATTGGAACTGAATAGACAGTTCTTCAAAGAAGACATTCAAATGGCCAACAGGTATGTGAGAAGGAAGGCACGCAACATCACTAACCCTCAGGGAAATGCAAAGCAAAACCACAAGGAGATATCATCTCACACCTACTAGGATGGCTATTATCAAAACAAGCGAAAGAGAACAGGTGTTGGTGAGGATGTGGAGAAAGGCGAACCCTCTTGCACTGGTAGAAGGAATGCAGACTGGCGCAGCCACTCTGGAAAACAGTGTGGAGTTTCCTCAAGAAATAAAAAGTAGAGCTGTACTATGATCCAGCAATCCCACTTTGGGGGATACAACCAAAGAAATTGAAATCAGGACCTCAAAGAGCCATCTGCTTTCCCATGCCCACTCAGCATTCGTCACTGGAGCCAAGACTTGGAAGCAACCTAAATGCCCATCAGTGGATGAGGGGAGAAAAAATATGCGATATTCACCTGTAATGGAATAGTATTCAACCTCAGAAAAGAAGGCAATTCTGCCATTGGTGAACCTGGACAACATTATGCTAAGTGAAATAAACCAGACACAGAAGAACAAATATTACCTAATACCACTGACCTGTGGAGTCTAAAATAATCAAACTCATAGAAATAGAGAATAGAATGGCAGTGGCCAGGGGCTGGGGGAAGGGGGCCAGGGAGACATTGGTCAAGACTACTAAGTTTCATTTATGCAAAATTAGTAAGTCCTACAGATCTGCCGTATAGTGTAGTGCCCATAGCTTCAATACTATATTGTGTACTTAAAATATGCGAGGAGGGTAGATCTTAACGTGAGACGTTCTTATCACAACTCATGTGCACCCAAACCATAAAGACAGCTGGAAAAGACTTCTGGAGGTGATGGATATGTTCATGGCATAGAGCATGGTGATAGTTTCATGGATGTATACTTCAAATTCATCAAGCTTTGGGGGCGCCTGGGTGGCTCAGTGGGTTAAGCCTCTGCCTTCGGCTCAGGTCATAATCTCAGGGTCCTGAGATCGAGCCCCGCATCAGGCTCTCTGCTCAGCAGGGAGCCTGCTTCCCCCTCTCTCTCTGCCTGCCTCTGCCTACTTGTGATCTCTCTCTGTCAAATAAATAATAATAAAAAATTCATCAAGCTTGTATGTTAAGTACTTACAGCTTTTTGTATGTCAGTCATTCCTTAATAAAGTGATTTTAAAAATCCTGTCTCTCTTTCTTTTTCTTTTTTAATATTATTTATAGTTTCTCTAGTCTCTTGATTTATTTTTTAAATATCGACATTTATTCCATACTTACAAATACCAACCACAGCTACCAATGTGCCAGGCACTGTTCTTAGGACTTGACCTATAATAACTCTCTTGAACCTCACAGCAACATTAATGGGTAGGTGGCATTATGTTTTCCATTTTACAAATGAGGAAATAGAGACTCAGGGAGGTTAAGTGACTTGCCCAAGGTCACCCAACTAGCAAGCCCGTATTTCCTGGCTACAGGGCCTGGATACATAGGACTTGATGCGCAATGAATCAATGAATATTTTAAAATGTGAAGTAGAAGAATTGATGTTACCTAAAAACAGAGGGAGTAAGATGATAGCAGAACTGTTAAATAGTTCAGTGGCTTGCCTTCCACATCTTTCAGGAGGGTCAATCCTCAGGACTTTCACAGTCACTCATTCACACATCCATTCAAGTCACTATTTGATAAATATTTATCAAATCTTGTTTATGCTTCTAACAATGAATGGTCCAGGCACTAATCCACGTGTTTGGGATATATCAGATATGCAAATTGGCAACGGTTCCTGTCCTGGTGACGCTTACATTTTAGCTATTGGGATGGGAGCAGGGGGAGCATGGGGATGGCAAAACTTCTTGTCAAAAAAATAGCATATAGCATGGCATTTGGATAAATGGTTAGTTTTTTCAATTCTGTCGTGTGCATTTCTGGTTAGCTGTCTTGATTCTCTAGATGTTCTCACTGTACCAATATTCACATAACTCTCATGTGCTGGGCCCTGGAGGTGGGGACCAGACAAGCACCAGATGAGGGATCTGAGGCTCGGGAAGTTTCCCTCTGTCCAGTGTCCCGCAGGGAGGAGGTAGGTGGTCAAACTGGATGCACACTTACTTATGTGATTCTCGAAGCAAATCAAAAATCCGGTCCTGCAGCACCCGTCTAAGCACCCCACTGACTGACAGAATCAATCCAGTCCAAGTGTGTCGAATGAATAAATGATACCATCCACACACTTTCAGGGAGGGGAACCCGGGAACATTTCAGAGAAATGCAATCATCAAACGCTTCTCTGTGAAGAGATGAAATTGACCTCATTGCCCACAGGAAGCGGGGACATTTCGCTGGTACCAGGAGACCTTTAAATAATGACGTGAACACTCCAGGCTCTCTAAGATTGAAAGAGACAGGCATCCCAGTGGCTTTGCCTGGGCCTCACCTCCCCCTTCGGTCATCAAGGCAAACTCGGGCTGCAGACGGGACCCGCTGCCTTCAACACGGGCCTTGCATTAGATGCGTGTCAACAGAGATTAGCTCAGCCCCACACGCCGCCATTTGCCATTTGTTAGACCACCTTCACCAACCTCGTAATCTAATCTGGGCTGGAGCAGTGCCTCTTCCAGGTTAAATGCATTAAAGGAGCAGGGGGGTGGGGGGCGGAGTGGATTGCTCAAGGCGGCGTGGCCTCTCGCTTTCTGACAAGCCTGACCCCACTCCAAACCCTCTTCCCCAGAGACGCCAGGGGTCAGAACCTCCCTGGCGCAGAAGGGAGCACACTCCAACGGAGAGACAGAGGATATTGGAAACATATTCCGCAGGCCTCCGCACTTTGGAAACCCAAGAAGAGCAGGAGGTGACAAGTTAAAGCTTTCACTGCTGGAACCATTTTGCCTTTCCTGGTTTCAGCAAGGACTTGATAAAGATGTTGGTGGGGTGGGAGAGGCGAGGAGGCAGCAGGGAGAGTCCCGGAGCAGATGGTACCTGGAAGGAGGCTTTAGACACCTTTGCTGGAAATTTATGGGGGGATGGCTCTCCGTGGCCCCGCTCGGTTCCCATTACACGTGTCTTTGAATCATGTGATATTTCTTAGGCAAATAAATGTTTCATCGGCAGATCTCACCTTTCCTTCTGCCTGTAGCTCCTCCGAAGCCCTGACTCCGCACAGGGGCCCATCCGTGGGGCTTGCTGCCATTTCCACCCCACATCTAGTGGGGTCGAGAGGAGAGTCTCCGCTTTCCTCTGAGCGTGCCTGCGCCTCTGTGTATTCTTGCGATCTTCCTCCCGCCCCCAAAGCTCTCCTCCATTCATCTCTGCAAACCCAAATCCTGTAGGGTTTTTCCTCTTACTCTGTGTCTCTTAACTCTACCCATTGTAATATTGATAGCCACCGCCCGGGACCAACCACTGCCGCCATCTCTAAAATGATGCCGAAATGGGTGATTTGTTTTTTTTTAAGTGAAAATATACGACCAGAAAAGGGCTGGGTTGCAAAGGCTCCTCTTGATGGATTGTCACAAGCTGAATACACACGGCATAACCAGCGCCCAGCATCAGCGGCCCCCTTGGGGCCCCCTCTCCCCGAGGCAAACGATTGCTGGATTTCTAACCCCAGCAGTTCGTTTAGACTCTTTCCATACGTGAGCTAAATGGAATTGGAAGGTGCCCCCCCCCCTTTTGGTTTGCTGCTTTCACATAGTATTATTTTTGTGAGCATCCTCCGTGTGATTGTGGGGGCGTTGTAGATCATCCCCTTCATTTTACTCCCTGCTTCCAATTCATTGTGTGACTCTGTCACAATTATTCCTCCATTCTACCAGGAATGGGCATGTGGGAAGTTTTCCATTTGGGGCTTTTATAAGTACTACTGAGTGCTATGGAGGGCCCAGGTCAGACCTCTCGGTGAACGTATGTATGCCCTAGAAAGTGCTTTAAATCACAAAAACCTGACTGTGCCTCTCCTTCCGGTGCTTCAGCGGATCTTCCTTGCCTTTAAGGTCAAGACTCAATTCCAGGGCGCCTGGGTGGCTCAGTTGGTTAAGCAACTGCCTTTGGCTCAGGTCATGATCCCGGAGTCCCGGGATCGAGTCCCATATCGGACTCCCGGCTCTGCGGGAAGTCTGCTTCTCCCTCTGACCTTCTCCCCTCTCATTCTCAGTCTCTGTCTCTAATAAATAAATAAAAAAATCTTTAAAAAAAAAAAAAAGACTCAATTCCATACCGCAGCCTTCAGAAGTCTAAGGACTCTGCCCTCTGCTGATTTCTCCATCCCGGCCTCAGGTGTCGGAAACACAGGGACGCAGTCAGGATGGAAGCGAGCAGAGTGGGAGACAACGGGTGGGAACTGTGGCGTACGGGACAGACGAGGAACAGCAGTCACTGGGCCCAGCTGATGGTTGATGCACGCAAATGGCGAGCCAGGGTGGCCAGATTTCCCCCATTTTTAAAAAGTTAGTTTTTTTATGGGAAATCTGCCAATTTTGAAATGGCGACCATTTCTGGGGAGGGGAATGAGGGGCTCGGTGACCGAGGTAAAGGGCAGTCAGAGTACTGAGCCCTGCGTAATGTATGGAAGTGTTGAGTCACTCCGTTGTACATGTGACACTGATAGAACATTGCGCGCTAACTATACCGGAATTAAAATAAATGTTGGCTATTTCCCAAATGGTCTTTAATGTAGTGACATGAGTGAAAAAAATACATGTGTTTGGGTAGCATCCGGCCTCTGGATCAGCAAGTCCGAACCCCCTGGCCCTTCCTTATCTCCCTGGATTCTTCGCTGTTCCTAATGCATTCTGAGCTAAACCCTTTCTGAACTGTTCAGGGGTCAAACTGTTTTGAACTGCCCTCACCTCTGGGCTTTGTGCTCTCTATCTCTTGTTCCTGGAACATTTTATCCCTTGTACACCCTTTAGCTCCTACTCGGTCGCAACCTAGCGTCCAGAATCCTCCAAGTGAGTGAAGGGATGCCCTGGTACATTTCTAAGGTATTCTGCCTTACCCTCCTCATGGCACCCACTGCACCTAAACAGGAGCAGGCACACAGAAGGCGGTCAACACATGCTTCAGGAATGAAGAAATGCCTCCAACGTAGCTCTATGGCGATTATGTCGGCATCACTGTCTCTCCCATAAAGAGCCAAGTGGATCCCGTCCCCCCCTGCTTAAAACCTGCACCCAACTCCTGAACGGTTTCAACAACAGAGATTAGAACCGTAAATGTTTAGAGGGGTCATGGGAAGGAGACTGGGTACGGAAAGCTAAGGGAACGGCAAGTAGTTGGATGCAGGGAGCAGGAGGGAGCCTGAGAGACCCCAGTCGGGGAGGAGAGGGTCTCCGTCCTCAGCGTCGTCACAGGACCTGGCACATTAAACATAGATGCTACCTTCTTCTTTGCTTTCTTTTTTTTTTCTTCTTCTTAAATCCGACCATTACTTCCTGACCACTGCTTCCTACTGTTTTATTGAGATAATTGGCATCTGACATTATGTGAGTTTCAGGCGTACAACATAATGATTCTGTATTTGTCCATATTAGGAAATGATCACCCCAGTGAGTCTAGTTAATGCCCGTGGCCGCCATGCAGGCCTCCTTCTTTTTATGGCAAGGAATGAAGTCTCACTTGGTTTCCAAGGGGTTGGCGTAACAGTTCAAGTGTGGAGCACAGTATGTCCCCTGTGTTTGCCCCTTATGTTCAGGAAAAGAAGGCTACTTGGTAGCATCTGTCTTCAGCTCAGGTCATGATCCCGGGGTCCTGGGATTGAGCCCCGCATCGGGCTCCCTGCTGGGCGGGAGGCCTGCTTCTCCCCCTCTGACTCCTCCTGCTTGTGTTCCCTCTCTCGCTGTGTCTCTCTCTGTCAAATAAATACAATCTTAAAAATAAATAAATAAGGAGAGGCAGCTCTTGGTCAGAGGAAAGTGTCCCAGTCGAGGAAACGGTGAGAGCAACGACCTTAGGGAGGGATCTGGCCCGGCAAAGTGGGGAACAGAAAAAGGTCAACAGATCTGGTGCCTCGAGGTTGGGGAGTTTGGGACAAGGTGAGCTGGGAGCCATGCCCCAGGCTGGGTTGGAAGGAGTCTCGAGGCCATGCTAAGGAGTGCGGGCTTTTTCTGAGTTAGGCAGGAACTTGGTAATTCTGTATTCTAGTGCTTGCCTCAGTGGTGACTCAGCGGCCCCTTGTTTTTTCTCTGTGGTTCTTGGCTTCTGATCCCAGTAGCGCCTCTCACGATCTTTCCCTCACACCTGGACCCCACCCAGTCCAACTGAGTCATTCCTTCTGGGGGAGGAGCCCCGACTTGCGTGAGTGAGAGCCCTGCAAGAGATTCTGATGCACATTTAATGTAGAAAACCAGTGGATCAAAGAGATCGAGCTATCTCTTCATCTATTTATCTGTCTATCTACATATTCGTGCTCTATCATCTCTCCATCCATCTCTCCATCTATCTACTTACCTATTTAGTTATATATCCCTTTTTAGTCAAGCAAAAAAAAAAAAAAAAAGATCCCAGAAGAATATTAAAATGACATGTTTGTCTCTCTTTGCATAGCAGCCAAGATTTAACATTTACAAAAATAATACAGGAGAAATACAGAGGGAAAAGAGGATAAGTAAGTCTCACCCAGGGAAATAAAGACCTCGTTTGGAATCACTCACCACACAACACTGAAAAAGCAGGTACCTAAATATCATTCAACATTCATGTGTATTTCCTTAGGAAAAGTTCCGGGCAGTAGAATGGCTTAGTCAAGAGTTATAAAGTTTTCAAAGTTTTCGATACTTATTGTCAAATTGTTGCCACAAAAGGAACACCCTTTCAGACCTCCCTCAGTCATGTTTACTTACTTTTCGAAAGACAGCTAAAACGCAAGAGAAACATTGGAGAGAATTTTGCCTCCATATGTGTT
This sequence comes from Nasua narica, assembly GCA_028533885.1. Lineage (NCBI taxonomy): Eukaryota > Metazoa > Chordata > Mammalia > Carnivora > Procyonidae > Nasua > Nasua narica. The sequence goes on along the minus strand of CM052808.1, from coordinate 9,912,413 downwards.
AAACAAAGGGTTATATGCTCTTCTATGTAAAGAATAGAATTATGTAATAGAATCATCATAGAACAAGCAAAGTTCTAAAACCCAAAAAGAAATGGAACAGGGTTGTGGACTAATATGTGGTAGAGAATGAAAAACTCACTAGTGAAATTTATATATATATATATATATATATTCACACAAATCCGTGACCAGAGAAACACAAGCTAGAATTGCAATAACATATTTCACTCTCAAGTTTACAGTCAAGGCTACTTACCATTCTTGTGAGAGTCAGCTGTCATGGACATTCATACAATGTTGATGGGATTCTGAATTGATACAGCTTTGCCATAGCATTTGACACGAGGCATCAAAACCCTGAAAAGTTTTCATGTTCTTTGAATACTTTCCCTTCCAGGAATTTTTTTTTTCCTAAAGAAATAAATGTAGATGAGCAGCAAAATTTGGTTGCCAGCTTATTCTTTGTACCACTGAAATAATAGTAAAAATAAAGAGGTCAGAAACAAAGGAAACATTCAACAATATTGATTGGTTGGATGCATTGTGGAATACTGTAGCTTGAGAAGAAGATGCAGTGGGTGAAATCCAAGATACAGACAACTGTTTGCATAAACTAAGAAAAAACACTATGCAAAACCATGCACTCAGGATGATCTCTGTTTGTTATGCACTGACGCTCCGGGCTTACTCAATAGTTTTATTCTGGAAAGTCTTGTGCAATTTAAATTTTGCATAACTCAGAAAAGCGTGTTTGTAATCACTGCATATTTTAAGGTTGCAAAACTTCCAATGTGTTTTTTTTGTGCGTGCGTGCAGGAACTGCAGCTCAAATATTTTCCTTGTCCTTGTTGAAGTAGCCAGGATCTTGGAATAGCCCCGTATACCTCATTCAGCGCCGGCTGCTTAGGAAGGGCTGGTTAAACCCTTGACGGGTGGTTTTGCACACAGGTTGTGATAGTTTCACTGATGTTCACCAAGTATTCCGGGCTCTCTGTTTCTCCTGATGCGTTAGGCTATCCACGTGACCGATTCTAGCCAATGACTTACGAACAGAAGTGATGTACATTACTTCTGGCCTGGGGCATTTAACCACTGGTGTGAGCCCCCCACCCACCCAAGGTCTTTTCCTTTCCTCTTGGGAGGCTCCCTATCCCAAACGAGAGCTTCTGCATTATCTTTGTTCTTAAAAGGAGCGTGGTTTAGAGCTGGGCCTTTGGCTGCCCTGTGATGAACACGTGGCCTGAATCAGAAAGGAGCCCTTGCTATTTTCACCCGCCGAGTTGGGGGGATGTTTGTTACTGCGGCATAATGTAACCCCTTCCCACTTAAAAGGGTGGCCTGCAGACCAGCTGCATCAGCCCCCACTGGGAGCTTGCGAGAAATGCAGAATCTTGCCCCCCACCCCCAGCTCCTGAATCAGAATCTGCATTTTGATCTGTGTGCATATTAACGATCGCACAGTGCTGCCTAGCGCATCCTGACTGAGGCTCAGGGGAGGGAGGCAGCATGGGATGGAGGTCAAGACCATGTGCATGGAAGCCCGGCTTCTAGCAGGTAAGCCCTGGCGAGTCTCTCTGGTCACTGGGGACCACCGATGTGAGGATTCCCTGAGCTAAGGCACAGCCCCTGCCCAGTGCCCGTGGACACTCGCTCATTGAGAGCTGGCATTAGCATTTCAGAGGGGGAATGGATTGCCGCTGAAACTGGAAACTCTGCTTTCTAAAGACATTTTCCTTTATCTCCGCAACGGGAGTGACATCTTCTAAAGACTCGGGCTGGCATCTAACACGAGAATTCTGCAAATATTGATCAATGAAACCACCCACAAGGAGGCTCCTGTCAACCACCTGGTCACCTTCAAATGATGTGTTTATTTACCTAATTCCTTTCCTTCCCTGTTTTTGCAGCTCCGCAGCTGATGCCTTGCCTTTCCAGCCAGGAGACCACCCCCCAGGCCTGACCGAAGTGTTTGCAAAGGTAAGAGCGGCGGTTAACGTGGAATTCTTTTGGGTGGGATTCATGCTCCCTCGCCAGCAGCCCTTCCTGTGACTCTGTGGGGCCACCACCTCTGAGAACTCTGGTGGGGGATCATTCAGCCGAAGGAAGAACACGCGCATACATTCACACACCCTTCCCCTTTCTGTCCAAGACAGAGCAAAGGAAATACCTGAGGGCAAGCACGGTCATTGTCAGCTTCACACTTTCTTTCCCTCTCCAGAATGTTCCATGGTATGTTTGTTCATTCCAGCCTAAGTCTTCCTGTGAGGAAGAAAACACAGGGATTATTCATCTTTTGTGTAATAGGGAGAAACAGAAGTTGAGTGGCTCCCCTAAGGCTGCAGAGGGTAGTTGCTCAGAAGGTAGCATTCGGGGCCGGGCAGGATAGGGTACCAGGCCAGAGACCACCAAGGACGAGCCCTGTGGCATCCTGAATGTGCTATTCATCTCTCTAAACCCAGTTTCCACATTCAAACCAGAGGCCGTCAGCTCCTCCAGCTGGGAACCCATCCCCCCTGCCCCCGACCCCAACCATGCACCCGGGAAAGCTGATATGAATCTTTAAAAAATCAGAGTGTTGGATGCAACGATCTTGTGGAACCTTCTCGGAACAATGACACTTAATTGGGTATTAGCAGAAACAGGCATTGCACATAGCTCATTTAATCCTCCTGGTCAGAGAAACATACAGAGAAAGTCAGAGAGAAGAGAAAAGGTCAAAGCAGGATATAGAGAGAGACACAGAAACAGAAAGAGAGGGAGGGAGGGAGGGAGGGAGGGAGAGGGGGAGAGAGCACTGCTTCCGGGGAACTGTTAGCATTTCATCCTTTACCAACAATGGAAATTACACCTAAAGCCATGTCATACATGGGAAACAGAAGTCCAACAGGAGACACAATGAGGGTATATCTCTGCCATTTGGACAAGCTATCCCAGTTTCTCAGGGACTGAGAGTTTTTTTTCCCCTGGAGGTGGGACTTTCAGGGCTAAAACTAGCCAAGTCCTGATAAATCTGGGAACAGTCGGTCACCCTGATCTGGTTAGGCCACAGCTAATAATACTGACTGTCCAGGAAGGGGGATGCATCGGGGCCCCGGGGACAGGCGACAAAGAAGGATTTGGCTGGATGTTTCAAGAGAAGAATCAGGAAGCTCCTGGGGGCACTCAGTCCTCCCTTGCTCACAGGGAACCGCTTGAGCTGGGGTTTCCAAGGTCTATGTTGCTGAGAAGGGGAGGAGGGTGGTGGTCCATTTTTTTGGGAAGAGAGAGCAGTGGGGAGTTTAAAATGGGAGGAACCAAAGCAGAGAGAGAACCTTCTCTAGAAGATGGGCATCAAATAGTAAATCTTGAGCAAATAAGCTCAAAAGAGTAAATAATGAATCCACCCCCAGATATATATATATATTTAAAGAGGGGCATCCCATAATTAGAGAGGAAAAGAAAGCTCGCCCTTCGCCAGCATCCCCTCCTGGCAGGGAAAAAACCAACAGAACAACTTCATCACGCCGATTGCTTCACGCTCCGGCAGGCAAGTGATAAAATCATCAGATGAGGGTCCCCCCATTCCCATCTCCCACAGTCACTTTCACCAAGCGTGCCATGTCGAAAATAATGAAGGCGGCTTGATTAAATGTTCGCTGGCTGCAGCCGCTGTGCTAATTTGGAGATGGGCTTATTAGTTTAATGACCACTCCAAATCATCAGAATTCATTAGCATTAGTGCCGAGGCTCTCCTCGACATCAGCCCAAGGCTCCAGGCTGCCATGGTCGCCATTCCTCTGTTCAGGTCATGCCTGTTTCGGGAGAGCCTGTGTGTGTGTGTGTGCGCGCGCGCGCGCCCATTCAGACATGGGCATATGTGTGCACATGCATGTGCACATGCACGCTGGGCCTTCCTATTTGTTTTATCTGCATTGTGATTCCCATGCCTCTCCCCCAAATGAAAAGCTGCTCTAGCTCTTTCTGCTTTCTGCACAGCCATATTGTACAAAGAGCGCCTCTGAGTATTTTGGTGAAATGCTCTTTTTCATTAGACCAGAGTGTAAACACCAGAGGCCTGACTAGGACCCGAAGGCTCTGTGTCATCATTGACCTTATACCTGCTGCTCTCCCCATAATTCCATCTCTGATGTGTTCCCTCCCCTCACTTCCCTCCAGACACATGAGCCTCTTTGCTGGTCCTCAGACATACCAAGCATGGTTCCTACCCCAGAGCCTTTGCACTGGCTGTTCTTCTGCCTAGGACACTCCTCCCCAGGATAACAGCATGGGAGGCTCCCTCACTCCTAACTCTGCTCAAATGGCCCCTCGTGGAGGCCTATTCTGACCACCCCATGTGAAATTGCAACCTCCCCAACTGTCCCACAGCACTCACCCGACTTTGTTCAATCCTAGCGGATATGCTACGTAATTTGTTTATATATATATATATATTATTTAGAGTCACTCTCATGTCCCTGCTGGCTGTTTTGTCTACTGCTATGTGCCCAGTGCTTAGAACTCTCAGAGAACTGATGCTCCGTCAATTGTTGAATGAACGAGGGAAGAATAAACAAATGAATGGAGTCAATATGCAAGGAAATAGGATGAGTATGGACGCAAGGCAAGTTGTGGACTGGGAAGGATCCAGAATGTTGGAGGTTTGTCAGTCATGGTGACACCCACCGTGCAGGCTAGGAAGGGAGGAAGATGGTCCGAAGTGGGCAGCAAGGGGGGCTGAGTGATGTTAAGAAGAGAGGAAAGGTCCCAAACCACCGGCCATGAGTATTCCTTCAAGTTACCTTGTGTTTAGCCTCTCCTCCCAAGAGGGTTTGCCCTACCCTCTTGTTTGGGGATTTCTTCGAGATTCTCTCACCTGTATGTATCTCTCTCTCGCCATCCACCGCCCTTTTGGGGTCAGGAAGCGGTTGTTAGGCAACCAAAGACGCTTGCTAAAATGAAGGCGTTGGGAATTCTAAACTGGATTTGACTCAGTTACTCTTTTTCTCCTCTGTAAAATGGGTCATTAGCAGGTAACATGGTAACGTCCCCGCACGCAGGGGTTCTCCAGGTCTCTACCCCTGTGCGTTCACGCAGGGTGCGAGGAAAGAAAGGGTGTAATGCAAAAAGACGTTTTCAAGGGCAACTACTTTCTTTTTAAAGATGTATTAATTTTCTTTTTCATTATTACCGAGGACTAAGTACACAGTGTAGCAAACATAGGGAATGCAGAGGAAATGAGGACTATTTCGCTCCTTGTATTTGCGAAGATCCCCTAAGTATTTCCTTGATTGCAAGGTACACACACACGCTCCTGATTCCTGAGATCAGGGTGCATACGAAACAATACTACGTGCATGTAATATTTCACAGCATCTATCCCACACCCGCTGAGAATGGACATCAAACTAATATTGAACCTTGTAAGGAAAATCATCTTAGAATTTAAAAAGTATAACAGAGTTACATACATAAACACATACACTTGCAAAAATAACTTCATACTCTTGGCTCTGGGTCTGATTTTTTTTTTTTTTTTTTAACTTACGATCAACCACACCAGTATCTGGCCACTTTGGCTAAGGAACTTGGCTTCCAGAAGATGTGGTAGGTAGTTTCCAAATTCTGATGTGTTTTCCCCCATCCCTTTAATCCCACAAATGAGTTTCTTGGGCATTAATTCCCCAGTCCTTTTCTTGGACAATTTAAAAAATATATTTACATGCAAATCCTGATTAAATCTTGAATTCACAGTTTATTGGTCGTATGAACTAAGGCAAGAACTAAGGCAAATTTTCTGGACCTAGGTGTCTTGATCTGTGTAATGGGAATAGTAGCAGCACCTTCTCTGGGTGGTAACTGAAAAGATTATGGAAAGAAAATTATGATTATGAAAGGGGGGCTAAAGAGCCCTGATGAGAGATCCTGGCACATAGAAAACATTCCATAAATGGTAGCAAAAAATAAATGGTTCAAAATTGGAGAAAGTCTCCAAACAGTGCCTGGCATACTCCATAAATAGCAGCTGCATTATTATATATTAATGGATAATCTGGAGTTCCGGTGAATGTTAGGACGGTAAAGGCTCTGATAACTTCTGTAAGAAAAAACAATTTATTTAAATCCTTTTAATCCAGTATTCCTTTCCCTGCCCCACCATGGGACGTTTGGATCCTTTGGAGGGGGGCGGAAAGAAGGAAACAAGTTAGAAGAAAAATACATAGAAACACAATGAAGAAAGTAAAAATGACCCATAATTTGTAACTTAGATTAAAAATGTTTCCCTTCTATCCTTTCAATTTTTTTCTAAGCATATATGTGCATATACGTATAAAAATATGTGTGGGTGTGTGTGTGTGTGAGAGAGAGAGAGAGATGAAACTATATATACCTTTTGCTTGCTAACACCAAATGTTTCCACTCAATAATAAAGTGCAAACATCTTTCCAGGTCGACGGCCTTAGATCTTTCAAGTGACAAGAAAAAAATAGCAGAGCTCCCCCCCATCCAAACACAAATAACCACATCCAAGAGTCTTTCTATTTCTGTGTGTGCGTGTGTGTGTGTGTGTGTGCGTGTATGTGTGTGTGTGTCTGCTAACAGAGCTACAGGTGTATTAGACCTGCAGGGAGGTCTAATTCATTCGTCTCTCCTGGACGTGACCTGATAGCTGGTGATCAGACTAATGGCCCAGGGACTGTGGCAACTTGAGGAGCCTCTCCCAAGAGAGAATTCTTCAATGTGGGCGAGTGAGAGGATCTTTTTTTCCCCTTTCATTAAAGAAGTTTTTCTTTTTTCCCTTTAGCTTGGAGGGATAGTTTAATTAGAAGGTTATTCTCCAGGCTTTTTCCTTCTTCATTCCCTCCCCACCCACCTCCTCCAAAGAGCCTGCCTGGAAACACGGCTTCTCAAATGTGAACAAACAGATTTATCCCGATCGATTAATCTGCTCTCTGAGCAACACAGTGTGACCCTCTCTGGGCTGTTTTTGCTTTTGTCTGCCGGTTTTCCTTAGGTTGTGAGCTTCTTGAGGGAAATGACCCTGTCTAATTTATTTCTGTATCCTCAGAACCTTCCATGACACAAGGCAAGAGTTTCAGAATGAATGCACAAACGGATGAATGAATGCATGAGTAGATGGTTTGCAAAATTATTTCCAGCTTTGCTGTCTTTCTTCTCTTTCACATACATGTAATAATAGGGAACCATCGTAATTCTGCATTGGAGGGAAGGAATTTTTAAAACCTGGATTGACTCTTCTGTCTTTCCCCAGGAAAAAAAAAATAACCCCCCAAAAAACCCCAACAAAGGTCCTTATGAAAAAAATGCAATAAAGTGGAGATCATACACAGCATTATATAACCCAAGTAGCAAACTGTGATTGATTTAGTATGGTATTTTGAGAAAAGACTTTCTCATGTTCCCCAAATCTCAGTGTCCCAGGTGACCATCCCCTGGGATTCCTCTGAAAGCCTACAGTCATGCATTCCGCGGTAAAAATGTATAAAATTCTGGATGACTCAAATGGGCACCAGCGCTGTGATGTAGTAGTCACGGCCATATAAATCCAAAATCCTCATCTTCCCTAATGTGTCTCACGGGATTGCTCAAATTCCGTGTTGACTCAAATGAGCCCTCTTCCCTTCCCTACATTTATGCATGCCTGGAGAATTGTCTCGAAGTGTGAGGAAACCAAGGCATGCAAGTCAGAGACCATTTCATTCTCTTTGGAGCCTATATCCCAGAAGAAAAAAAATCCACTCCGACGGTTCAAGTCAGAAAGGTTTCTAGAAGAGTTATTTACAGAGCTGTGAGCCAAACTGACAGAATCAAAAAAGGATGCTAAAGCATGTAGAAACTTCCAAGGGCAGGCAGTTGTGTCTAACCCTGGAACAGAGGGGCGACGAGAGGAAGTAGAGTTCGCAGGACGCACAGGGGGTGGGGTCCCCCAGAAGAGGTGCAGACCTGGAGGACCAGGACCTCTCAGCACCGTGACGCCCAAGCAAAGAACACACAGGGGCACTAACGCTCTGACCCCCCCTTCTCTCGACATCCTCCAGTCTCCTGCTGGTGCTCCCCATGGGCCAAATTCAACCGAAAGCCCATGCCGAGGGAACATAGGTCACATAGCCTGCATGTTCCTAGGACACACGGAGGTCCAGCCAGGTGGAGAGTTGATTCCGCGGTAGGGGCAAAGTTGGGAGAAGCAGCATCCTGCGTTTAAGAAGATAAGGGACAGGATAGGGCCACCTGCTCATTAGTCCAACAGACAGGTGACAGGAGCCAAGTTTGTTGGGTGGTACGCCTGTGCAGAACTGAGATAGAATGTCCTTGCACTTTGATGACAAGTGCTCTTTTCTGTGTCACACGTCCAAGTTTGGCCTGGGTGGTAGATGGAGAACAAAAATAAACAAAGGATACCGGGCTTTTGGGGTGTTGTATTACACGAGTTGCTTAAAGATTTTCTAGCTAAGAGGTGCATCATTCCATGGCAGCCAGCCTCCAGGATGTCCAACAGTGATCCTCCCCTCCCATGGTCCCCTCCTCCCCTGGACCAGGATTGCCCTGTGCGACCTACGGCATGTGGCAGCAGTGACGGGCTCTACCTCCAGAGACTAGATAATAAGGGAGGTTGCAACTGCTCTCTCTCACTCACTAAGCCTCCTGCCAGTAGCCTCATCGGTGGGCTCGGAAATGGATGTCCCTGTTGGGTCATCAGACAAGATTGCAGCCTCGCGGGCAATGACGGCAACTTCGTGAGAGACCCCCCTGAGGCCAAACCATCCTGCTAAACTACTCCCAGATTGTCGACCTTCAGAAACTGCCGAGATCAGAGATGCTTATAGTTTTAGCCACTCATTCGGGGATGAGTATGGGATTGAGTCACACAGCAGCAATCAATAAATGCAAACTTTGCTGCTTTTACCATAGTGATTGTTGATGTGCATTGGGACCTTTTATTCTGTTCTAATCGTAATCATTCACCAGGCCTGGAGTCCAGACTCTCTTAACGGGGCAGCAAAGTGCCTATTTAGGGTCTCTGTTTCTTCGGTTTACAATACAGATCACAGTCCTGCCTATCCAAAGGGCTGTCCTAAGGATTAGAGGGAATAAAGTATTCTGAGCACCTAGCGCAGTGCCCCAAACGGAGTGGCTTTTTAACAACAACAAATGAAGCTATTATAATTAGGGAGAAAACGGGTTTTAAATACTATTGAAAATTAAGAGGATGACCCCAATGAGACTTGCGATAATAGTTCATCCCTGTGGCGTGGCTTATTTCAACTTCGTTCCTCTTGCTTTAAAGCAATTCGCAATTGCTTCAATGCCCAGTTTTCCAAAACAACAGGCATCTCTGCCAAGCACAGTGGCCTGGAGCTTTGAACCATCTCCCTCCTGACCGTGGAGAATCAGCTGTCTCCACTCACGCTTCCTTGGCAGAGGAGGGAATCCCTGATTTTCTGGACGTGCTCTGTCGCTCCCTGGGTTCGAGCCAGGCTGTGCTCATGATTTCCATTCCCTGATGACTGGGGATGAGTATGGGATTGAGTCACAGAGAGCTGGGGAGGTGGGGGGCGGGGGGAGGGAGCTGTGTGGTGCTTCTTATACTGAAATCACCCGGGGTTGAGAGACCTCAGAAGATCGTCCCCAGCTACAGTGAGTCAGAACACAACTGACCCGAGCTCTGTCATGATTCACTTTCAACCTGGGAAAAGTCACAAACTCCTTCCGTCCCTCTAGGAATGGCACGGAGAGCTTCATCCCATAGTTTCCATCTTAAAGCTCAAATTGGCAATCAGGAGAATCTTCCGACCTGGGGGAATGAAAGAAAGAAGGAAAGAAAGAAAAACCTTTTTTTTTTTTTTTCTTTTTTCAACCCTTCCCTTCCCCCCCCAGAAGCTGGTAAAAAGCAACAGTAGCCAGTAGCTGCTATTCTCTGCCCATCCCCCCTCCCCGCCCCCGCCAAGGCCTAGAAAAGTCTGGCTGGAAAGGGATAGAGTAGCATAGTCGAAAGGACGGAAGGCAAGGATCCCAGTATTTCCTATTCAAGGTGGTCAACGTTTCAGACAGACCCGTGTTTCAAAAAGGTGCCTGTAAGGATTTTATTACTGCTTGTAGTAGTGAAAAATAAGAGGCTACAACAATCTCCATCCATTGGCGATTAAATAAGTCAGTCAAGATATTTTCAGGCAGAATACTCTAGAACCCTTCCAAGAATGAGCTCTGTTTCTACGTCCTGAAAAACACACCACACACCGAGATGTATACTGTAGCCCATTAAGGGGGCCATGCCACAGTGTAATAATAATACGGTCCCACTTCTGGTTCGAATTATCATCTGAGTGTATGTGTGCGTATATGTATTTAAAAAAGAATTTTAAATGTCTGCAAAGTTCCACACCAAACTGTTAACGCTAATTGGGGGTGGTCAGGATTTGGGGGGGGAGGGTCAGAAGAAAAACATGCTTTCGCTTAAAAAAAAAAAGAACTATAAAGTTCTGTAGTATTTGAAGTCTTGTAGTAAACATATTCGTGGTTGGCTTGTGATTTTTAAAGAATTAAACAGCTTGACAACTGAGAGGTATAAGGCAGGGCACCTGAGTTCTTCTGGTATCTCTCTCTCCACGGCGAGGTAGTCCCAGACCAGAAGAACGGAGGTGCCCTGCCTTGGGGCGTGGGGACAGGAGAGAGCTATGTGACTCCCTGGGGATAATTCTCAGACCCCAGAGTTGCCAGGGAGTTCGTTAAAATGCAGATCTGGGGGCTCCAACCCCAGAGATAGATAGGCCCAGCCCTCTGACCACTCTCTGTGCGTGCTTGGACAGGCTGCCGAACCCGTGTTCCTTTGCTCCCTCATCTATAATCCGTGTCCGTGCTAGTTTTGAAACTCGAGTGTCCATTGAAATTGGCTGGAAAGCTTGCTAGGACACAGGGTTCTGAGTCATCAGATTTAGGGAGAGCCCAAGAACTTGCATTTCTAACAAGTTCAAGGTTGCTGAAGCTGCTGGGCTCTGAGCCATGGTTTTTAATTTAATTAATTAATTAACCTATCTATCTATCTATCTATCTATCTATCTATCTATCTATCTATCTTAATTTGCCACATTTTGAGAACCACCCTCTCTACGGAAACAAACCACAGCTTGCTCTGAGGAGCAAAGGAGACCCTACATAAGAGCGTTTTGAAGCCAGAGTGGGTTGTGGCGTGGTGGTTAAACATCAAATCCTTCCTCTTCTACTTACAAACTCTACAATTTGGAGGCAAAAAAAAAAAAAATCACTTCCCCTTCTTGAGCCTCTGTTTCTGCATCTCTAAAATGGGTATAGCGTCTTACAGATGTGGAGCGTCTGTGAAATACGCATGCATTATTCCACGGGTACCATGGGGATGCCGTGAAGATTGTTTCCAGTGAATGTTGCCGGTCGAGTACAGAAGGTGTCCATGGTGTAGACCTCCCGTAGATCCCGTTGATCCTCGAACAACCTGAGTTCGACCTGCGCGTGTCCAGTTCTACACAGATTTCTTTTCAGTAAATACAAGACCGTACTAAGCGTATATTCTCTTCCTTATGATTTCCTTAATAACATTTTTTCTTTAGCTTCCTTGATTGTGAGAATACAGCATATAATGCATGGAACATACAAAATACACGTTAATCGATGTGTATGTTATCAGTAAGGCTTCTGATCAAAGGCAGGCTGCCAGTGATTATGTTTTGGGGGAGTCGTCAAAAGTTAAACATGCACATCTTGGACTGCTTGATGCGTCGGTGCCCCTGACCCCCCATGTTGTTCGAGGGTCAAATGTATTTGCTTTTATTTCTATCTGTGCTAAAATGCTGTAAGAGAGAAAGGGAAATGATTTAAGCACCAAGAGAATGCAGCAAACATTTACTGAGTGCCGCCTGTGTACTGAACGGTAGCCAGTCCCTGGGACGGGAGGTAGCTGGGTTCTTTTTGTCCAACTGTAACGAGAGCCAGGGGTCAGGAGCCTGAATCCTGGTGCAGGTGCGTGTGGGTAGAGTGCGCCGTGTGACCTTGATTCTGAGAACCACTACTCTCTTGCCTAGAACTGGAAATCCTGGGACCTGCCCTAGAGGCTCTTGGAAAAATAGCCGGTCCCCAGAATCAAGAGTTCTCCGGGCAGCCCCGCATTTCCCCTCTCCACCCTCAGACCTGTTGGAGCTTTAGACTGCCTGGGAAGACCCTCCTCCATCCCAAGCCTGCTTCTTCCTCCACGTCCTGGCTTTCTAGTCTCTCAGACCCTCCGGTCTCTGTCCAGGTTCTGCGATTGTGTGACATCCTAACTGCTCAAAACTCTAAAGCTCTGCTTCCTGTCACCATGTGGCGGGCGCTTTTCCCTGTCTCCACTCTGCTTGCCTGCTTCTTGTTAGCGTTTTGCAAAATTTTACAAAACATGACAAACATGTTTGCAGAACTTGACGCTGTAAAAGGAAGTGCACTTGTTTCTTGCCTACTTGTTTTCAGGTTGCCACCTGCCACAAGTGGGATCTTTCCTTGGCCACCGTGTATCGTTCGCAGGGTCTCATGATGCGAAAAGAAAACTGCTGCTTCCAGTCGCCACCTGAAGTTGAAATTGTATTTGCCTGTGGATTCCTTTAATAACTGATCCCTATACGCCTTCCTACAAGTTCCTTCTCATCTGGTCTCAGTTTCTCTGCCTGTAAGGAGGCAGCAAAGGGGAAGGCTTCCGGAGCTCCTTTCCAACTCTGACACTCACTCGTCCGTGCTGGGACCACAGGCCTGCTCTAAGGTCTCCCCACTGGGCTCCTGGGAGAGCAAAGCCTGGGAAACCATTTTCCTCTTTCTGAACTGTGGGGTGTGGCGGCCTTTTCAGCAACCCTGGGATCCGGATTAGGGGTTTGAGCAATGCCCCTAAGCCCTGCACTCTATTTAATTTCCTTGATTTATAGGGAGGATTTCTCGCACCTCCAGGGGAGAGAGGCACTGCCATGCCTGCCGACTGAGCCCGCGATCCCTGAGCCTGTTTACCCCACCGTCGCTACAACACTGTCCATCTCCAGGGGCCCTTGCGTGCCTTTTTTGAATGGGAGGTGACAGAGCCAAGCCCCAGGACCTCTCCACCCACTTGGATTTCCTCACGTGGAGGTGGCCCCAGGTTCTAGTGCTGCACCTTTGCTTGCTGGGAAGGCGCCCCAGGAACAACATGTGAATTTCACCGGCGGCCCCTGGTGGGTCCTCCTCTGACCTCCCAGGTCCCACGTGTTTGCCTGATTGGGGGGGCGGGGAGGATGGGGACCAGCATGGCCTCAATGCAGAGAAGCCTTGGGCCCAGGACAGCTGGAGGACGTGTTTAGGCCAGCAGCAAGGAGCGTGGAGCGCCAGAGTCGGTTCCAGCTTGAGTTGGCAGTGCTTCTGGGTCAGAGAGAGAAATGGGGAGGAGATCCAGGATCCAACGAAAACTTGGGAGGGGGAGAGGAGGCCCCCGGAGAACTCTGACCTCCTTTCTCATGGCTTTCCCCTGTCGCTGGAGCCAGGTTTGCTTCCAGATGAGCCGGTGTCACCACGCTGAGACTCGGGAGTGGGCACCCCAGGCTTCTCCATGAGAGTACTGATGGCCGAGTCTAGCTGTCCATCCACAGGCAGTCCCACGAACACCCAAGGCCCACCTGCCACTGGGCCTTTGCCCACATTCCAGCTCTGACACCTTGGCAAGCCTTACGCGTTTGTTCCAACAGCCCCGTGTCTTGTCTCCCTCTGTTTTTTGCTCGTCCCCCTTCCTGCCGACCTCCCTTTTCCTAGCTCTGCGCCCTCGGTCTCTTTCCCCTCTCCGTCACTTACCTCTCGTCCTCCCCCTCCTCCCTCCCTCTCTTCTCATTTACATCTTCTCCCTTCCCTCTGTTCTGCCCCCTGTTCCAGCAATCCCCATCCTCTTCCTCCCTTCTGGTGTCCTTCTCCACCTTTGAGAACGGTGTTTCTCAGTGTGTGGTCCCCAGACCAGTAGCAGTAGCAGCAACACCTGGGAACTGGCTGGAAATGCTGGATCTCAGATCACACTCCAGACCCGCTGCATCAGACCCTCGCGGCCGGGGGGGCAGCAACCTGAGTTGTCAGAAATCCTCCAGGGGATTTCATGCACCCTGAAGTTTGAGAATCACAATCTTAGAGGAAAATGGTAAGTTAGAAAAAAACAAACCAAAAAATAAGACCCGAGTATCTTTGAGTGCTGATCCAATAAGCCTCCTTTCTAAGTAAAACTCTCCTGTAGCCATTAGCTAATTAGGACGTCGGACCACCAGCCTGGCTGGGACACAATCACGTCCAAGTTCTCTGATTACTATCACGCTTCTAAATCCCTTCGGCCAGCCCACGTCTTTCCTGCCCCTGCACTCAGCCTTGACTCCTCTCCCTCTCTGGATGCTTTAGGGGGTACAGACAGCAGGGGCCATTGGACTCTATGTCCAACAGGTCATGGTGTGGATCAGCATTTGCCACATTCCTCTGATGCTGAGATGGTTGTTGATAGGAAAGGAGTTGCAGGGTGGAATATGGGAGGAGAAGTGGGGAAAGTGAAAGGGGGCAGATTTCTTTATTGCAGGACTTTTCAGAACCTGAGTGCGTGCTGGTAACACGTCCTAAACTCAACCACAGAAATACGTTCTCCAGCACGCGTTGCAGAGGATGACCACACACGTGGGAATACTGCCCAGGAGCTAGTGAGAGGCCCTCCCCCTTCATGCACAGGTCCCTTCAGGGTCAATGTTGCCTATGGAGTGCCATCTTGGCTTCTTCGTTTCGCGCCCTACGCCGCCTACTTCAGATGAGGCTCCTGGGGAGAGAGGTCCTGGGCCCCCCAACATGCCTCCTTGCTGGTGTCTAAATGGGTGATGAGCAGCCTTTAGTTCTCAGACCCCGGGCACGCTCCCCGCACTCCATGATATTGACTGTGGTCCAATTTCAGGATAAAGGGCAAGAAAGCTGTTTCACGCTGCTGCTGTTCCTTGAATTTGCTCAGAACTCACCCCAGGTCTGACCTGAGTGTGGGAATCTAGATTTTTTTTTTTTTTTTTAGAAGCTCCCGGGAGCTTCAGATGTACAGTGAGGCTTGAGAGCCACTGATTTACCTGAATTCATTCACAGTGTTTAGGTCACAGTATATTCAGGGAAATACGGAAGCCAGGGCTTTGTCTATCAGCTTTGAAATAGACATCAGAGAACACAGCTGGCAGGCTTCTTCCTATAACATCATCCTTGGGGTCCCCAACAGGGGATTTGTGAGGGGTGCTAACACGGAGGTGGGCTTAGTGAGAGAGCTCCTTATTTTCCTGTACACCCCAAAGATACAGAAACAAGGTGTAGTGCAGTGACAGTGATCGTTTTGTGTTTTTTTTTTTTAATTTTACAAGAGATAATTCAGGAAAAATAAAAATGCTTATGGCCTTTTTCATCAAAATTGAAAATAGTTTTATTGAGTCCCACAAGGAGAAAAGACTGTTTTTACAGTTGAAATGACCTCTGTTCGTGGTCTTCAATCTGTTTTTAGCAGTAGAACTCTTCTCAAGGGAAGTCTTATATCCAAACTTCAATGTATAACATAGTAAAGAAAGGTCACTCTGGCTAAAGAGCATGGAAGATCTAAAGCTTAAGTAAGGGGGTCATTTTCCCATTGATATTTGAAAGCAGTAAAAGCATTCCTTGGGGACAAAGCGGGAGACTGCGAATGAACTTTCTGGACCTCTCAGAAAAGTCAATGAGAAAATCGGCACCACCTTCCCCCTTCCCAAAAGTTATTATTCGAGAAGATGTGATTAGTCACAACATGGTGACAGCGTTCAAATTTTTCAACATGATAGTAAATCTCAGACTACATTTCTTTTAATGAGTTGGAATTACAAGTTGCATTTAAAAATTCTCTCTCTCTCTTTTTTTTTCTGTTAATTCCCTTTAGCCAACACTGTTTATGCTGCTACAGAGACTTGTTAATTCTTTTATTCTGGAATTTGGTAGAGTTCATGCCTCCCTGTCCCACTCTAGAAAGACGACAGCAACCTAAAGAAAAAGGTCTTAGGGTAGGTCGTGCAGAAATATATGACCAGGGTGGGATTATCCGACAAAATCAACTGATAGACGCAGGAAGCACGTATATGCTGGCTTCATTACGAGTAGCCTTTTCAGCAGTAATAACAGTCAAAATCATAAGGATCGAGACTTCAGTGGTGTTTTTCTCACTGCCCTGGTCCTTTGAGCTTTGTGGATACAGAATTGTATCCACAGATAGGGAGGGAGGGAAATTGGAAGGCAGCGGATGCGTGCCTCCCCAAGGGCTGAAGAGAGAGCTTTGGGGGAGGGCCTGGGGAAGAGAGAGGTCCCTGCAGGGTGAAGTGAGGAGGACAGCCAGAAGGAGGGGACAGGGTCAGCGGGAACATCAGGTGAGCAATGAGTTGGGGCCTCAGCGACGTCCTTTGAAAGACTCAGGGAAAAAATAAAATTCCTTTCTATTTCATCCATTAGCCCTCGGAGGACACTTCTTGGAGGACAAGTCACTCAGCGGTGGAAATCAGAGGGCGGAAGGGCTGTACCTATAAGCAAGTGTTTTTAACGACACTTCTTTAAAAATGCTCTGTGATTTGACGTTTTGTTAAATCAGAAATAGGGAGGGGGCTGTATATTTAGATGCTGCTCGGGTTTTGGCGTGTGCCTTGTCCTCGCTCCCCAAGGGCCTCCTCGTGGCTCCAGGTGGGGTCCTGAGATCATCGGTGTCACCTGGGAACTTATTAGAAATGCAGATGCTCAGGCCCCACCTTGGACCTAGTCAATCAGAAGGTCTGGGGCAGAGGGCAGCCATCCGTGTCCCAACAGCATCCTGAGCATTTGCTCTTTCCTCGGGTTTTGGCATCTGACTCTTTGCCACAAAGTCACCCCCCTTTTCTCTGAATTCCACTCTCTAGCCTTGACGTCACCCTAAATTATTAGACACCAGTGTGCCTTGGTGGTTCTGATTTCTAGTTTTGGCTTTGTTCCTAAGCAGCGAGGTGGCCTTATCCCAGTCACATACCTTAGGTGTATCTTGATTTCTTAACCTGCAAAGATTTGTCTATCATCGGCAGTGATTTTAATGAATCCATGACTTAGCACATTCAAGAACCTGACGAGGGCCTGGCACATAGTAGGTGCTCTAGCACATAGTAGGTGCTCTAGCCATGTTACTAGTCAGTTACTTGTCTCCCAGCTAGAGGGCAAGTGCTTTAGGTAGAGATAACACATCATCCAGAAAGTGTCAAGCAGCAGGCGGGATACCGAGTAGGCATCGCTCTGTCTCCCCTAGGTCACGGCCATTCATGGCTCAAGTGTGAATGATATGCTTTGCACATGTTCAGGAGACAAGGCACCATTTTCTTTAACTGAACACCTCTGTGTGCCAAAGCACCAGGCCGGGCCTTGTATAAACATGACCTCACCTCATGCTCATCATCAGCCTGGGAAGGAAGGAATGCCCTTACGTAACAGCAGAGGCTAGCCACAGGGATGCT
This sequence comes from Nasua narica, assembly GCA_028533885.1. Taxonomy (NCBI): domain Eukaryota; kingdom Metazoa; phylum Chordata; class Mammalia; order Carnivora; family Procyonidae; genus Nasua; species Nasua narica. The sequence continues at coordinate 9,894,924 of CM052808.1, read as the reverse complement.
CGGCGACTTCCCCAGAGTCAACACCTGGCAAATGGCAGGACCGGGTTACGAAGCAGCTGTGTCCTGAGTCCAATACCCAGTTTTCCTCTAGGGAAGAGATTCACCCTCTGAAATATACCATCTTTTCTTATTTATTTATTTATTTATTTATTTGTCAGAGAGAGCGAGAGAGAGAGAATGAGCATGAGCAGGGGGAGTGGCAGGCAGAGGGAGAAGCAGGCTCCCTACTGAGCAGGGAGCCCGATTCAGGGCTCCATCCCAGGACCCTAGGGTCATGACTTGAGCCGAAGGCAGAGGCTCAACCAGGAGTCCCAACCATCTTTTCTTTTATCAGAAATACGCTGACAGCTTTTTCTAGTAAAAAATGCAAAATCATATGATAACTGTCTTTTTCTGATTGACTTATTTTGCTTAGCATGATACTCTCTAATTCCTTCCACATCATATAAAACAGAGGAGCACGGGGGAAGGGAGGAGAAAATAAAACAAGATGAAGTCAGAGAGGGAGACAAACCATTAAGATTAAAGGGAGCAGACGGGGTAACTGGGGGACGGGCATTAAGGAGGACACGTGATGTAATGAGCCCTGGGTGCGACTGATGAGTCACCGCCCTCTACCTCTGAAACCAATAACACACTGTGCGCTAATTAATTGAATTTAAATAAAAAATGCGATCTCTATTTACTTATAAATCCAAACAAGACAGAAATGTGACCTTTACGGCAACTGGACATTTTCTGGTAATTCTACCCACCAAGAGTGACTGTTTTTGGTAGTCCCGTATTAGTCTGATTTTTTAGATGCACACATCACCTACCTTCATTTTTTTTCTTAAGAATAAATAAAATCATACTGTGCATTTCTTAATATCCTACCATTTTAATTTAATGAATTGGGAACATCTTTCCAAGTCAATACATATAAATATATGTCATCCTCCTCAAAGGCCCTGTGGTGTCCCATTTATGGATTTGCTGTAATTGATTTACCCAATTTCCTATCAATGAACATTTAGATCAATATTTTACACTTGGTGGACAGCTCTGCGATAGACATCCTTGCACTTAAGTAGGTATTGTTTTGGAATATTTTTTAGTTCTTCCTTTAGGATGTACTACTAGACATGGCTGCTTACCTTGTTAAAGGTTTTAATACAGGTTCTTCCAAATTTCTCCCCGAAAGTGTTTTACTCACTTTATACCCACACTCGCCATTGGAGTGTGCCGAATTCTATGAAATAGAATTGGCCTTCTGCCGAGACTTCTCTATCAAAATGATCAATCTTCATGGATTTTATGATGCGTCTTGATGGGTGTTTGCTCCATGTCACGTGGATTTAAAACCCGACCTCAGTGCTCCTCCTGGCTGTGCCCCGTTCCTGGACCATTGCTTTAAGCCAATCGCCAATAGTTCCTGGCCAAACGCCGAGATTCTTGGCAGAGTTTTCTGTTTGACCCTGTGTACCTTCACGTGTAAATAGGCTGTTCTCTAATTATAATTCATGATGTTTGCATGTAATAGAGGTCCTGCCCCAGAAGTGTTAACTTCATTGGATACCAACCACAGGGTTTTTTTCTTGCACATCATCACCCCCTCCCAGAAACAGAAAAAGGAACAAAAATTGCCAGGGCTACAGACAGACCTTTATTTCTAATATGTTGCCTGAACACTTGTATTAAGTCTTGTTTTCTCTGGCAAGAACTACCCGTATATGTATATTTTTTTTCTGTCAGTTTAGTCTGTAAATGAAATGAAGTTACTGCCCCTATTAAAATGGAACATTGTGCCCTCGGTTTGCTCTTAACGGGTGGGAAAACCCCATTAAGTGTTTGTGAAATATGTCTTAAATACAGGAATTTTAATCTAGTGGTCTAATAAATCCCTCTCTTCTACTCAAATGAAAGTCTTAGGTTTTCCGGCATCTGTTCAGTTATTTGTACACCAAAACCTTCTTACACAAACCTGACCCTGAGAACTCAAGAGTTGAGAACATTTCTTCCATTGGGGTATTTTTTTTAAAGCACATCTTTCAAAAAATCAGGAACTTTGACAGGTGTATCCCATGGTCAGATACTATTTTAGAAACATGCCTGGAATTCTTGCTCTTCTAGGGGTAAAAGCCATGAAATCTCTCTGACTGCCCCAGGATGTGGTAACTCATAATATTCTAAGACCTAAGACCTCATAAGACTCCAAGTCCATTTTTTTGCTGTTTGGTGGGCATCTAGAAAGTATGGTCTCCTTTTGGAGCATTTTTTCATGGGAGCTGGAAAATTTCTTTTTAGCACAAACCACAAAGAGCATCAAGCTGGACCTAAATATAGTCATTCAGATCTCCTACATATTTATGTATACTGTTTTCTTTCCCTTTTTGGCCAGTTTTCATTAGGAAATTCTGAGTACATTTGCTGGAGGTAAAGCCTGTCTTCATCATGGGGACAAGAGGGGAAGATAGACATTTATATTTGTGGACAAGGTAATTATTATTTTTTTTTTAGCCCTTACTACTTAATGTTTATTTCCTAAAATCAAAGGCAATGGCCAAAATAACCATCAATATCGGGAAACTAACATTGGTAAATTGTTACCAGATAGTTCTCAGGTCCCATTCAAGTTCTATACAGTGATGTGTTTGTAGCCAGAGAATCTAGTTTAGAATCCCTGGTTACTTTGTTTCATGTGTCTTTCATTGTCCTTTGGTCTGGAGCAATTCTTCTGTCTTTCCTTGGCTTTCATGTGTAGCCAATCTCTTTCAGCAGAATGGGGCAAAATATACTTCAAAATAAACAGTTTCAGTGGGGATCCCACCTACCCTGTGACTCTCAACACTGGGTAGAAATAGGCAGGGAGTGGGTTCTGGCAACCATCTGGGATGGATATTACTCTAAGAGTTCACTTGAATTCATGGACAGAAAGTGATTCATTTCCTCTTGCCCAAGTGGTGGGTCTCATCGCTCATGGATGCATTCTCTCACTCTTTTTTTTTTCAGTTATTCATTCAAAATATTTGAATGTGTATTAAGTGTAAGGAGAAAGAAGCCATATGTGTACTTTCCCACTGAATCTGGACCTCAGAATCCTTCTCAACACAGGATCCTGGACAGCCTTCATCCATTTCTCTCTGTTGGCATACTAGAGGATATGAATGAGAAAAGACATCTTAGGTGGCCAGGGATTCCCACACACCATGTGAAACAGGGCCTTGCATGCAGAAAATACTTGTCGAATTGCTTTCACTTGGCATTAAAATCACCTTTCCTTTCAAGGTAGGAGAGGAGAGGAGTCAAAGAGGAAAAATCAAACAGAGGAGAAAACCACATCCTATGATATTGAGTCAAGTATGTACTTGTTCCTTCTGTTGCTTACCCCCAAGGAGGAGCGATGCCTGGAAAATTTGAGTTGCTAGAACTGGGATTGTCCCAGATACTATTAGCAGATAAAAAGGGAAGTGGGACCGAGTGCATTAATCATGACTAAGAACACCATTCACGCTTTTTTCAGTTCGTGATTTTAGAGAGCGTCCCCTTAAGTCAGTATTGCCCTGCCAAAAGGTCTCTTCCAGAGGCTGGACACTTCTTCCGAAGATTCTGTCTTTGTTTAGAGTATTTTTAGAAGTTCTTTTTGGGGCCAAGGTGGGGGTGGCAAGAGAGCATCATCTTGATTCTTGTTTGCCTTTTTTTTTTTTTTTTTTTTTGAAGAATTTCTTAATCGGTGGCCAGATCTGCAGACTTGGAGGGTAGTTTTAACTCAGAGAAAGAGTCAAATATTACTCAGGGATAATCATTAGGCATGAAATGGGTGATTCTCTTGGTCACACTGATTTGGGGTCAAACAACTGAGACGCAAGCATGATCTCTTTTATAAAAGGAAAAGGAACGAATAGCATAATAATAATGCTCTTGCAACTTCACTTTGAAATGCCCCCATAGACATTCCCAAAGGCTGTTCCCCAACAGGAATTCAAGGAGCATCTGGCCTGACGACCGTATTTGTTCTGCAAAAATACGCTGCAGGGGTCTCTCTTGGGGGGCGGTCACGTAATGAACTCATTCGGGTAATGTAAGTAAGAACCTACGTTGTCACTTTATCATTGCCTTTGGAGGGCCCCCTGGGCTAGTGCCTGGAAGAGAGACCCCAAAGAGTGACAGAAGAATCTTCGATTAAGTTAATTAATTGTAATAAGATAGGGGGAAGGGAAAGGAAGAAAAGGCAGCAAAAAAAAAAAAAAAAAGAGCCCTGGGGTATTTGGGGGACCTGCCTTTGGCCGAGTCCCGCTGCCATCTGGCTGCTGCAAGGCTGGCCGTCCCGTGCTCAGAGCCGTCTGACCTGCGGATGGCCGGAAGCCGACTATGACAGAGGCCTGAGATATTGCAGATCGGGTTGGGGAAGGGTCAGAATCATTAGTCATAGATGATGGGGGAGGAGGTGGGGAAGTGGACGGAACGGAAACAGGCCCCGCGTTGGAGACCAGAAGGCCAACTCTGAAGACTCTAGATCCTTCTTTCTTAAAAAGGACTCCCTCTGCGTCCTTCCCACCTTTGCCCTCTCGGGCACCCTGTCCGAACTCCCCTGCCCCACCAACTCTGGCCCGCCGATAGCCTCCCGCCTGAGTTCCGTGCTTTTACAAACCCTGTCTCTTTTTTCCAAACAAAAGAGGGGACGGTTTGCCTTCCTCCTAGAGGCATCCCTGGCCAGCCTCGGCGGGGTCGTGATGCTCACAGGCTGGCCTTCCTCTCCCTGGTGATGGGGTGGGTCCCGAGTGGGAGGCATTCCAAGAGGCAAGGAGGGACTTTTTCAAAGTCTTTTTATGACCCATGAGGCTGCCCCAAATCTCCCTCATCACTTGGCCTACTTTGAAATTAATTAATGCACAGCACAGAGAATGCAGGCTTTATGCGATAAAACCTCTCCCTCATTCTGCCCTGCCTCTGAACTCGGGCCTCGAGTGTTTTAGTAAATTTGAGGCTGTTGACAGGGAGGCGACTGACAGCCCTTGATTTGGGAGGCCTCCCTCTTTGACTGAAGACAGGTAACCACGGTGGTAGGTGCTAAACCCAAAAGACTGGCTTTCTCTTTTCCTCTCCAGGAAGCACCCCGCCTTCAGGGCTGGGAGAAGAGCTTAGTTGCTGCTGCTCTGAGAAGCCTTCTCAGAGTCCTGGAGACCCTTGGTTCTCCAATTTCCCTGCACACGAGAATCATCTGGGAAGTTTAAAGAATTTCCGATGCCCAAGCCATGCTCCATTCCAACTAAGCTAGGGTGCCTAGAGGTAGAACGTGGGCCCCAACCAGTTTTAAAACTCTCCAGCTGATGGAGCAGACAAGTTTGAAAACTAGTGGCCCAGACCAGTGCTTCACAAACTTTCATTTGCCACTGAATCTTCTGGGGACGTTGTTAACATGGAGGTTCTTGTGGAGCGGATCCATCACGGAGGGGATCCGAGCCCCCTGGGTTCCTCATTTGCTCTCAGGTGACAAGGGTGCCTTGGGTCCACCCACCGCACTTTGAGAAACAAGGTCTTAAAGGAAGTGTTCTCAAAACGTTGTGCATCCAAATCATCTGGAAAGAGTTGTTAAAATGCCAGTTCTCGAGGGCGCCTGGGTGGCTCAGTCGGTTAAGCATCTGAGTTCGGCTCAGGTCATGATCTCAGGGTCGTGGGATTGAGCCCTGCGTTGGGCTCGCTGCTCAGCGGGGAGGCTGCTTCTTCCTCTCTCTTTCTCTCTCTCTCTCAAACAAATAAAATCTTTTTTTTTTTTTTTTTTAATGCAGATTCTTGAGTTTCATCCTCAGACTTCCTGCTCCAAGGGGTCTGGATTGGGGAGCTGAGATGTTGCATTTCTCACAATTTCCCGGGCAGTCCCTTCCCGGCTGGTCGGGAAACCACATTTCGAGAGCCGCTGGCCTGGACTGCTTCAGTAGGGCCCCCTTCCCGGCCTCCTGCATCTCCTGTACTGGCGTTATCGTAGCAGCTACTTCTTCAGTCGACCCTCCTTCATGGAGGGCACTCGCTGTGGCCCCGGGTCATACACAGCAGGAGGCAGTGCTCTGCAGCTGTTCACAGCAAGGACTTTAAATATGGAAGTTGTGCTGTTAATCACAGCCTAGGCTTTCTAGCTTTTTCAGTAGAGCAGACCATCTTATTTTCTGAGACTCCTTTTTTTCTGACCTGTGAAATGGGAATAGTATAGGCACATGCCTCACAGGTTTGTTGTAAGGCTCGCGTAAAGTAAGGCATGTGGGACCTGAAAATGCCTTGCAGAGAATCAGGACTCATTCCACTGTGCCGTTATGGCTAGTATTGTTATTATTATTAGCACGAGATGCTTCTTTAAAACATCTTGCATATTGCAGTTGCCTGTATATGTATTTATCTTCCCAAACTCGAGGGTCCATGGTCGCGTCTGTATACTCATCGCCGAGAAAATACCCTGCACATAGAGGGGCTTGGGAAAAAGGTGTGGAGTGAACGATGGGAGATTTGTGGTCTGGACACTCCCCCAATCCATTTCAAGCCTCTGCCTCCAAGTCAGCTTCTCAGGGACCCCACACACGGACTGCCCTCCGGGGTCTCATCTCCAGGTTCTCTGTGACAAAGAGATTGAACTGATACTCGGGTTCAGTCTAGCCAAACCGTCGTCGCTGGCTTGTCCCTCGTGCTACCCTCGCACATTTGTGTCTTGTCGATCTAAGTTTTTCTCCAACTAGTCCCTCTATCTAGAATATGGTTCTTTCTGTTCTTTTCGGATCTAAATTCCATCCAGCAGAGGCCTTTCCCTTCTTCTGCATCAGACTTGGGCTGTCGTCCCTTTCCAGCCGAGAGCCTTAGTTAGGATGGTTTTATGAATGATAGTAGAGCTCTTCTGTTGAACTTTTGTTTTTTTCTTGTCCTATAACTAAATTATAAGAAACCCACCCTTGACAGAACAATTTAAAATGGCTTAGGAGGTCCCATGCAGTGTGTCACATTTGGAGGAAGTTAGGGTGTCATTCGTATGGATTTGAATGACAAGGACAATAGGTTGCAGGCTGGTGAATCATGTCTACATGAATTACATTGTCTTCCTCAATGGCAATTTGTTTAGGTGGACAGGAAAGTAAAAAAAAAGGGTTTGGTTTTGTTCTTTAAATCAAGCTCCCTTGCAAGATTGCTTACCCATTACGTTGTAAATTATCCTGTGTATCTTCTCATGAATGGGGTTCAACAAAATTCAGCAATTTTTAAAAGTACTTACTGAGCATCTACTTTGTCCCAGGTAATGAGCCAGGCAGTGGGGATGCGTATGGTGAATGAGACCAAGATGGCGGCTCTGGGCCTCTGGTCTGGACACGTCTGTAACTCTGATGTGTTCAGATGGGTTATATTATGTTGGAGTAATAGACAAATCCCAGAACCTCAGTTCCTTAACACAAGAAAGGTTTATTTCTCACTCATTCAAGTCTTATATTGGATTGAACAACTTTCCAGGCTAGCTGCTGTCCATAGTGACTCATTGGTCCAGGTTTCTTCCATCTGATGAACATAGGATGGAACTAGTCAAAAAGCCCCACCTATTAAAGGGGATTAGAAAGTACCATCCTCCCGTGTGTTCAGAAAGAAGAGGAGAGACAAGGGTGTGTAAACACTAGGAGTCTATCACTTCTCCTCTGCTGTTTAATTTTCCTGATGTCTCGTAAAGCTTGCTTTTTTCCAAAACAAAGCGTAAGGTCTAGTGATAGAGCTACACATTTATTTTCTGTGATCATAAAAAAAGGAGATATGGTATACATGTACAGTGGAATATTACTCAGCTATCAAAAAGAATGGAATCCTGCCATTTGCAATGACATGGATGGAACTAGTGGGTATTTTGCTAAGTGAAATCAGTCAGTCAGAAACAAACGAATATCATATGATTTCATTCATATGTGGGATTTAAGAAACAAAACAGATGAACACAGGGGAAGGGAAGGGAAGGAAAAATAAAATGAAAATAGAGAGTCAAACCATAAGAGACACTGAACTGTAGGAAACAAACAGGGTTGTTAGAGGGGAGGTGGGTGGAGGGATGGGGTAACTAGGGGATGGACATTAAGGAGGGCACGGGATATAATGAGCCCTGGGTGTTGTGTACAACTGACAGATCACTAAATTCTACCCCTGAAACTAATAATACAGTATATGTTACCTTACCTGAATTTAAATAAAGAATTTTTTTTTTTAAAGAGAAGAAGGAAATACTATATAAATGCATTGTGATGAGTGCTATGAGGGAAAACTTTATGACGACATCAAAGCCTATATCAGAGGATGTCAATTTAGAATAGGGCAGGGTTTTTTTTTTTTTTTTATCTGTTTTGTTCAGTAGTGTCTCTCAAATACCTAGAAAGTACTCAAAATATTTGTGAATAAATGTAAAAGTGAGTGCTCAAAGTGCTTGTTAAATAAATAATTGAGTCAATGATATGTTCTTGAAAGTCTCACCTTTTGTTTTAAAAAAAAAAAGGATATTGATGATTGACCTGATAGCCATTCCCCAGTTTCTTCCTAGCTGACTGTTATCAGTCAGGGTTCTAACAGAGGGAAGAGAATCTGTAGACTATATATATTTTACATACACGCGATACGTTATGTAATATTCATAAATGTCATATAATGCGTGTAATATACAATCAGCCCTTAAACAATAGGGTTTTGGACCACACAGGTCCACTTATACACAGATTTTTTTTTTTTTATAAATTCAACACAGGACTGTAAATGTATTTTATCTTCCTTACAATTTTCTTAATAACGTTTTCTTTTCTCTAGCTTACTTTGTTGTGAGAAGACAGTATATAATTCATATAGCAAAAAATGTGTGCTAATCTACTGATTATTTTATACATAATGCTTCTGGTCCACAGTAAGCTATCAGTAGTTGAGTTTTGGGGGCGAGGTCAAAAGTTATAGGTGGATTTTTCAACTGTGCGGGAGTTGGTGTTCCTAAGTCCCACATTGTTAAAGGGTCAACTGTATATGTAATATAACATATGTAATAGATGCATATACGTATGACTGTATATATATTGTGTATATTAAATAAATTCATTAGGTAGTTTTATTAGAGAGAGAAATAGGGAGACAAAGAGGGAGGGTGTTTAAGGAGTTGGCTCATGAGATTACAGGGACTGGCAGGTCTAAATCTCTGAGACAGACCAGCCTACTCTCAGGCAGGAGCCAGTGATGGAGTCTAGAGACAGAATCCCTTCTTTCTCAGGAAAATCTCAAGAACGACCTTCTTATTTGGAAGGGCTTTCAACTGATTGGATAAGGCCCACCCAGATAATCAAGGATCATCCTCTTTCTTAAAGCAACTGATTATACGTATAAGCCCCATCTACAAAATACTTTCACAGCACACCTAGATTAGTGTTCATTAGCCACGTTGACATGAAAACTAATCATCATGCCAACAGAATTTTGATTTGCATGATGGTCAGGAAGTGAGTCATGCAAATTGGTTCCAGCATGGGCACGTGGAGGAAGTTCAGAGTGGAGTTTCTCCATAACCATGCCTTGCTCATAAGGTGGGGGACCCAAAGAAAGAGATGCC
>CM052808.1:9855345-9884853 GCA_028533885.1 Nasua narica | reverse complement strand
AAAAACCTTCCCTCCAACCCCAACCCAACACAGCAAATAGAATCTGAGTGGCTCCAATGTACCAGAACACTCTCTCCATATGGAACCTTGGTCCTCCACAGGTGTCTCTGAAAACCCAAGGCTTCACTCAGCAATATTATTTTAAATCTATTGGGCTTTCCTTATTTTATTCAAAAGTATCTATTGAACACACACTGTGTACCAAGCACTATCCTAGACGCCGGTAACAGATCGAGAAACAAATATCAACACATTTCAGCGGAGGACACAGAATGTGAACAGTGTGAACAGATAAATAATGTCAGCTGATGGTAAATGTTAAGAAGAGAAAGGAAAACAAAGGAGGGGAATGGGCTGAAATGGGCCTGATGTTTGCTACTTATAAAGGATAATAAGAGAGGCCTCCATTTTCTTGACACGGGAAACTTATCAAAGAAAGCCAGGGCACCGCCCATGAGCACATGTGGCAAGAGAGCTCTAGATTGCCCTTGCAGGAGAGATAGGGTCTTGTCTCAACTAACCTGGGAGTCAGACATGTCTGGGCGTGTCTGATAAAGTGATAGGGCTCAAGCCCACAGGAGTGATTTTGCATAGCTTCATGTGCATAGGAGAAAAGGAACTTTGATGAGGAAATAGTGCATGTCAGGGAAAAGTTGAAAGACTCAAAGATGGCGGAGAGTCCGTTTCTCAGAATAGCTCCTTGGAATCTATTTCTGACTCCTCGGAGCAGAGGGGACAGAGGCAGAGCTGTGGGAACTGATATCGTGATGGTTTCTACATACCATCGGCCAAGGCAAGTCACAAGCCTGAGGCTGACATCATCAGGATAGGAAGGTATAATTCTCCCACAGAGTGGGATCTGAAACCAAGGACAGCCAATAGTATGAGTAATAATTCAGTGCCGATATTAATAAGGAAGCTTAGCTTTGGAAGAACTCAAGAAGACTCTTTGTAAATAGATGCAAGACATTGCTAGAGACTCCCAGGAACAATAGGACCAGCTAACTGAAGATCTGATGTTACACCAACAGTGACTCCACCTACTGAAATTAGGCATATCGCTCCGAATAGGACCTAAACTCTATCCCGCATTGCACCGTCTTGGGGAAACTCAGGCCACAGAATGTTATGCGATGATCTTTCAGGGAATGCTACCCTTGGGTGTAGCAACCCTGAGAAAACGTCACTGCTGAGAACAGATAAACTTTCAATGTGACTCTGAAATCCGGGCGTGAGAGTGTCTTAGCTGGGAGTCGGTCACCTAACGAGAATGCTCTGTAGCTAGAATATTATTCGGCTGAATATTTAGATGATTCAACTATCCTGAGTAGCCGATCTGGTCACTGTTGCTGAAGAACCAGCTGTCCCCAATCTGAGTGGTGTCCAACAGCCATTTTGTCATCCTGGAGGTTAGGGATTCAGACAGGGCACAATATGGGAATGAATTGTCTCTGTTCTAGGATGCCTGGGCTTAATCAGGGAAGACTCGAAGGTTAAGGGTGATTTGAAAACTGGGGACTGGAAGACTCTAGAAGATCTTTATTCCCATGCCCGGTGGTTGGTGCGGGCTACTGTCAGGGACCTCTGCTGCACTATTGGCCAGAACACATGCACAGAGCTTTTCCACACAGTCTGGGTGGGGATAGAGTCTGGCCTTCCCCACAGCGTAACAGCTCATTCCAGGGGCCCAGGCTCTCAGCTGGGAAGCCTACATGCGACTCTGCCAGGGAGCTCCTTGGGCTTCTTCACAGCGTGGCAGCTGGGTTCCAAAAGTAGATATCCCGAGAGGAGCAGCCAAAGCTGTGTTGCCCTTTGTGCCCTCTTCTCGGAAGTCATACCATTTCACTACTGTCACTAGCCTACCCAGATTCACACAGAGGGATCCCACCACCTCCTTCCAATGGGATGATGGCCAAAGTCATACTGTAGGAATAACTGATGAGCCTGGGGATGGTGTTGGAGATATTTCTAGAAAACACAGTCTGCCCTAGTAGCTGTCATGTGTTGGAAAATCGGGGAGATCCATGATTAGCCTTACTGCTCATCTCTGCTCAGTGAGATATGTTATATTTATTCTTATTCCCTAAATATGATTACCACACCCACTGATTACCATTGATTACCACCCAATGATTACCATTACCACCCATCAGTTTTCTAGTAATTTTAGAGTCTTTTTTCTTCTTGTGATCAATGGTCTTGAACTTGGATGCTATTAGAGATCTTTAGGGTGACTTATGGGTGTTTTAAGAAGAGCAGGTATCTTTCCAGAAATGGGGAATCTGCCCAATGGCAAAGAGACTGGATGTTCTATTACCTGTCCTCAGCCACTCCCAGCCCCACATAGTTTGGGAAACTTTGAGGGATACCGGGAAATAGGTCCATTGTGCTTTGATGGCTTTAAGGAGGGAGTCTCACTGCCTTCCCCCATTTCGGGGACCTTTGCAACTATGAGGATCAGGAATTTTTCCCTAAAGTCTGACATCTGTCTTTCTTTATTGTCAGCCTGTTCAATGCAAGCTTCATCCACTAGTCAGAAAGTTGACTGATGACAGGAATCATATCAGTGTATTCCCTTTGAATCTTCCCCACATGATGGACTGATGTATAGTAGATACTCAGTAATTATTAACTGAGGAATGAATGCAGAAATGAAGATTAAGGACCTTAACAAATATGGTGGTATTGGGACTTGGACACAGTTCTAAGTAAGTTTAGAATGGCTGCCCTTCTTAAGAATTCCTTTCTGTAGGCTCCTGAATTCATTCCTCTATTTTGGGGAGAGTCCAAGAGACAAAATGGCAGAGTTGTTTTCCAATACCTCCGGCATCGTAAGGTTGAAAAAAATGGAGACATCTTTTCCTAATGTCTTGACAAATTTCAGGACACTGCAGAAAGAGCTTTCCTATGTGATTGGAGAGACTTCCAGGATATATGTTGGCCATAGTAAAGCTACAGATACTCCATCTTCTCCATCTCCCTTAGAATGTGCTGGCCACTTCGGTGAGCTGTCCCAGCCATGAGGCAGAACCAGATGCCAGCTCAGACACCTGTGAGCTCATTACATTTTCCAGCCCCCTTAATCAGGCAGGGCCAGGGCTCTAGTTCTGTCCAGTGAGATGTGCACAGAGGAGCCCCTGTCACGGCCATGCCGAAGCACCAAAGAGCAGGTGTGAGTTCTCCATGAGATCTCTTCCCCTACTCTTGGGACCTTTGAGAACGTGCATTGTGGATGATGCAGGGAACAGATGTCAGTGCTGACATCAGCGAGGGTCCCGGAGGACGGTGTGGAGCAGAGCCCACGGCTCGCTTGCACTGGGCATCCAGCACGAATGAAAACCAACCTTCGTTACACCAAGTTGCTGAGATTCTAGGGGAATTGACTGCAGGGCCTTAACCTCGCCCCGTCTGACTAATACATCCTCCAACACTCGCTAGCCCCATCTCTCATGAGGATCTTCGCTCAAACTGACGTCCTTCCTGAAATACTTCCCTCTCCCAGAAACTCAAATCCTACCCATCACCCACAACCCATCTAACCTGACACCTTCCCTAGTAGCTCCGGCCAACAAGGATGACTTCCTGTCATTCATTCATTTCCCAAATCATTCTCCACTATTTATTATGTGTTGAGTGGATTCAATAACAATTAATACACCTAAGTGCTAAGATGGACAAGGTAGGAGTTTCTTGGCTTCGGTTCCTCTTTTGGACCTTACTTCTCTGATTGTCGTCTTCTTTTTTTTTTTTTCTCAACATGCATATAGGATCCTCCTGTTGTTTTTGGCAGACTCGAGAGGATACCCTTGTGCTTAAATAACCTTTCTTTCCCTTCCCTTGCTCCTCTTTTCCCTTCCTCTCTGTGAATCTGTTGCCTTGGGCTGTCAAATAAACACATTGCTGAGAAGGTCACCCCAACCTGTAGAAACTTCCTCCCTGTCGAGAAGCCGGTTCATTCATCACTGGACATACTCATCGTGGAATGTGAGCGCGCGCTTTGTTCTGGGCTCCGACTCCCACGATGCTTGGACCCGGGCTCGGTCAGCTGCTTGATTTTCAGAAGTGAGGCTGACCCCAGGGGGCAGAGGAAGAAGCTTCTTTTGACATAGTCACCATCACACGGAGGCTCGGCATATGCCGATGTACCCAGCATCGAGGTGTGAGGTTTGCTGCACTGAGCTTTGTTGTGCCTGGAAAGGCACTGTGGGTTTGACGAACACAACCTTTGCTTGCTTTGACATTCTGCTCTAGGTGTAAGAGGTCTCGAAAGATCTGAGAGGCAAAGCATGTACCCCCAAGCCCCAATGGGAGAAATGACTTAGCTGAGATGAGGCAGCAAGCAAAGCCGGGGTTCATGGCTTCTAGTGCATCGTTCTTTCCGATCACGCTCTGGCTACACTTTACAGGGCAAGTAGTTACTCCAGATTCCTTTATGAGGGAAAATTCTCTACGTAATAGTAACAATGAATAACAGTAATATTTCCTGTCTTAATGACATCCACTCTATGCCAGGGTTAGGCAGAGTAGATCACACGTAAACCAGGAGGGCGTGTATCCTCTGAGTAAGGTGTTATTAGGATCCCCATCATACAGATGAAGAAATTGAGGCAGAGACAGGTAGAGTGGCTGGCTCAGGATAATCTAGCTAGACAGTGGCAGATACGGGATTCCAACCGAGGTCTGGGACACTCGTAAACTGACCTCCTCAACTACTAACCTAGTGACCCTGGGCGTTGCTGACGTACGTTTGTTTATCATCCATGTGGAGCTTCTCGATCTTCTAGCCTGAGCCCAGGGTGACCCATGGATAGGACTCCGCTTCCTCAGCTCTGAGGAAAAACAGGACCAACTTTACCCTCCCAGTGGGAGCTGTGGTGACCTTAGGAAGAAGCCAAGTGGGCACTCAAGAAATGTTACTGCATGAAAGAGTTCGGCTAAACCCTGCTTGGAAGGTTCTTTCCGGTCCTCTTTGCTTAACCGTAATTGTTGAATTTTCCCAGCCCAAACTGTTTTTTGAATAAGAGGAAATACGGAAAAGCGTTCCTCGCAGTAAAGAGAAAGACGGTCTGGTCAGGAATCAGTTTAACGAAGAGGAGACGTTACTCGGTTATTGACTGTCTCTTGTGTACCAAGTGCGGGTCAAATGCTAGGGACAGTCTAGGGACCTAACCCCTGCTTATTACCTCTTCAATTTCATCTGCTGCTGGAACAGTCACTTCCTTCATCTCCACCCGCTCTGGTTGCCTTGATTTTCCCTAAACATGCCAAGGTCATTTCTGCCTCAGGGCCTTTGCACGTGTTTGGTATGATTTGCCCTGAGACCCTGATATAAGAACAATCTCCTATATTCAGATCTCAATGTAGCCCCCTCAGAGGGGCCTTCCTTGGCACCCAATTCAGTTGCCCTTCCTCCTTCCATCACCCTGTCTTATATCTCACTCTTGTCTTTAGTCCAGAGGCCTTACTGCTGTCTGAAATCATCCAGTTCACTTTTTTCTTCTTTACTGTCCGTTTTCCTTGACGGAAATGTCAGTTGCATGAGAGTAGGGCCTTCTTTGTCTCATCCATCCCTTGCTGTGTCCCCAGAATCAGAAATGGTACTCCTAGACTATAGCCGTTAAGTCCCCGGTAAATCATCATTGGGTGAGTGAATGCAGGATGGTATAGCCAAGTGAGTGACTAAGGAAGGGGATGGGGCTCCAACCCGGGCTCTTCCGGTGGCTCGCTGTGAAGATTTGAGCAAGTTAATCTCTCTAAGCCTCATTTCCCATAACTTTAAAATTGGCATAATGGTATTTAAACCACTAAAAGGATTGAGTGAGGTGACGTAGGCAAACATTACTTGGCATGCAGGGGGCCCTTGGTAATGGGAACACCGTTGCTACTATTATCTGCACCATCATCGCCATCATCATTGTCATCTTCACTGTCCAGCATCTCCACTGACCAGCATCTCCACATCTTAAGATGTGGAGAGAGAACCAGAGAAGATAAAGTTAGTGGCAGGGAGCCTAGTACGACGCTGTTGTAATTATCTGCCGAGTACCTTCCATTACTGAGTCCCTTGCACCTGCTGGGCACTGTGCTAAGTGCTGGGTGTGCAATATCTCAGGTCACATCACTCGGAGACGTATCCGTACATCAGACAAAAGTGAAAGCAAGCAGAATTCAACATCGTTTCCCGCACTCCAACCCAAACCCTGCCTCCATTGCTATCTTGAGCCCTGTTCCGATACCCCTGCTTTGTAGGGCATTTGCCCAAACCAGAGAAGATTCTGCACCACGGGAACTTGGAGGATGGGCCACCGTGAGACTCATGGCCTGGGTCCCCAAGGAAGAGTGCCAGACGGCTTCCTCCTATGGGATTCCAGTTTCATTAGCTTTAATACTGGGGCTGGTAGAGAAAAAACTCATACGTGTGTTTCCATACCTGAGGCCGGGCATAGGCATGTCCGGTAGCATCGACACACGAATGTGTGGCCCAAGGTTTATCTGCGTGGGACCAGTTTCTCATAGTCCGAAGGGCGAGTCCTTGGGGGAAGCGTCAAGCTCAACAGGTGAGCCAGCTTCAGGAAGAACTCACAGCCCCTGCGATGTTGGGTGCAAACCTTCTCAGACCCAGCCACGATTTCACATGCTCCTCCCGAGGGCTCCTGAGAGGCAGATAAATGTTTGCCTCAGGCATAAGCTGAAAGAACGATGAGTCATTACCCGGTGGGGAGGACTGAGCGTGGGTCTGTGGAGAAACCTCACATGAGTCCCACGGAGCCTCCTTGTCTTAGGGTTCGAGGGCAGATTTTACTGATAATTTGGAACTGCGCTCTGAATCACTTGGAGGTCATCTCCCGTTTGTTCTTCCATATTTTTGTGAGGCTTTTATGGGATGAAGGATTCAACCCACTAAAAAAGAAAACAAACTTGAGTTTAGTTTATTATTTGGAAGCGTTACCCCCTCATGATATTCTTTTGAAGACAGCTTAGGGTTTGGCTGAAGGCAAGAGAGTAAAAATTAACTGTACAGATTCACTCAGGGTACTGGCAACGTGTACAATTGCCCTACGAGAATATCGTGCCTGCCCAATATGGAGATCTTTAAAATCTCCTGGTGTACGAATGACAGAGAAACTTCTTAGAGTTTATCTTTGATCCACTGGCTTCCTGAATCTCTGGGTCGAGAGGGACCTGGAGACCTTCTCTGGGATCAACAGGAGAGAATAACAGGATGGACCGATGCCGTCTGCTTTGGGTGGGACGGTCAAGAGTTCTGACCTGTGAGCCAAAGGTGCACTTTCCGACCCACAGTGCTGCTGGCTCCTTTTCCAGATGGGTAAACTGAGTCCCAAGTAAACGTTACTTGCCCCAAGTTATATCACATGCTACTAGCTAACTCCAGTCCGGTGTCTTGCCCACCACCCTGTCTTAAGATTCAGCTCCCGTCACCCATAAGAAGAGCAAGCTGATTCCAGAAAAAAAAAAAAAGATTGTGTACATGGTCCCAACTTGAGTTCTGTTTTATTGCTTCCACCAACATCCGACATATTGGTGACTTGCACAATGTGGTTCGTCTTAAAGCCAAGCCCCTCATTTCGTTTTCTTTGCAAATGGCCTCAGTGCCTCCATTATTTTATTGGGACATGGAGTATCGGTCTTTCACAAACCATGGGAACTTGTTGAATGTGCACTGTTGCGTTAAGATTATTATGAAACAGGGATGAAGCCTTCACAGGGGATATTCAAGAGACGGGCTTTTCTCACTTGTTAGTTTTTAAGTGATGGACCCTCAACTCCCCCCCCCACCTCACCCCATCCCACCCCAGTGATACGTTCCATGTTCCTGATCTGTTTTTTTCCACGGTCTCTCCTCCCAGACCTGCCGACACAGCTGACAAATAAATGCTGAGCATCCCCGGCATGTGGAACGGGGAGTGGGGACGGAGGAATCATATTTATTTTTGATGCGCCCTGGAGATCTTGACATTCGTGCGTTTCTCTCTCTTCTCAATTCCGTGAGTCGATGCTTAACATTATCTCTGGTTATCGCAAGGGAGGAGGCCAGGGAGAGGGGGCATCTGGGATCCAACTCAGACAAATGGTGGGAACGCAAATCTCTTGACAGATCAGCATAGGAAATTCCCCCTTCTTTAGGAGACAGATCTGCCCTCCTTTGTTTAATCTCCTGCACAGCTGCACTACTCAGGGCATAGAGACACAGTCAATGAAAATGGATTCTGATTTGGGAATCGTAGTGGCAAATCTAATTTCAGATTATGCCTTTTCCACAGTCTTACCCTGTTGGGGGCTTGCGTCAAAACCTAGGAAGGGGACGTGACCTGAGGCAGAAATCTAATGCCTATCATTGGAGATACTCAAGCAATGTCGCCGCCCACAGTGGCCGCCATGCACGGAGCACCTCCTTTGTGCCCCTCTTACCTGTTGTCTTGCGTGGCCCCCTTGCCCTCTAGTCTTCATTTCAAAGTTGGGGAAAGTGAGGCTCAAAGACAAGAACGAGTCTTCTCAAAGTGATGCCAGGGAGTCATCAGATGTCTTTTCATTTATCCGTTCCATTTAGCCTGCCCTTTGGTGTGCCAAGGACACCATGTACATGATAAATTAGAGACAATATTTTAGAAGATGAGTTAAAGAAAGAGCCACCTGCACAGAAAGCTAGCAATATGATGTTCCAGGTGGAGGGAACACTTGCACAATGCAAGTGATGGAATCCAGAAGCTACCTTACGGGAAGAATAAAGTTCTACATCACACCCCAAAGGCAAGGATGCAGGTGGGTTTGGGGAAGGGGTAGGAATGAGGAGCTAGAAAAACGTGACCTACATTTTTCTTCTTCTCTGCCCTTTAGTTGAATGGCTCTTTCCCCCACAATACAGTGATCAAAGGTGACATCAGCAAACTGCTAAATAGAGATTAAGGCACTGAAATAGAGCATCTGTCTCTCTTAGCCTCAAGTCCGGACTCCTAGGCAAGAAATTCTGTTGGCTTAGCTGGAGTCAAGTGTGTAACTCCAATCAAACCCCAGGGACTGGGGGTGGGTGGACTCATATTATGTAATATGACTTCTCAGCATCCCTCCCCGTGGGGGAATGACTCAGTTGGCCTTTAGAAGGGGGACGGATAGCTTGGAAGATGCTGCCCCACAGAGAAATAGTTCCAGAAATCAGACCCAAGTGAGCCTAACTCATAACACTGCCGTGGGCCACCAACTTCTCGCCTTGTATCGTTTCAGAGTAGCACAAGGCTGGCCAAGGAAGCCCGCGGACTTGATGATTTGTGCCTTCCGTGGGGTCAGCTCTACAGTTCCAGGCCACTAAAGCCCACTAAACAGGGGTGGGTGCTCTATCTTGCCACCACGTTTTGGTTGTCTTCATATAGTGGAATGGTTCCGAGGACAGGCTCTGAGGTCAGAACTGCATTCGAGCCCCAGCACTACCACAGTGTCTCAGGGACCCTGAGACAGCTAGCCGCCCCAGTTAAGTGTCTGAATTTTCTCATCTGTAGCAATACAGATAATATTAGTTTCTGGCTCAAGGGGTTATTGCGAAGGTCAAATGAATTAATACATTTTTTTTTTAAGATTTTATTTATTTGTTTAAGAGGGAGACAGAGAGCGGGGGCACGGGCAGAGGGAGAAACCGACCCCTCGCTGATATTAAAAGACTTATTGGACAATATTCAATAAAGGTAAGTTATTTTGCTCTATCCAGACCAAACACAAGGAGAGACAATGACTTGAGACCGTCCCGCATGAGTGATGGTAAGATGCCGGGGCTTGTGACGTTCTAGAAGCTCAGCTGTCCTTGTGAAGTGACGGGCTCAGGGATGGCAGACACAGCTCCTTCGGAATCATGTTCCAAACAGACCCAGATGCTGACCAAATCTGCTGGCCCAGTTCGGCTTCGTTAGTCCCCCAAGATCACCCAAACAAATCAAAGAAAACTCATCTTCGTCCAAACAGAGATTGCTCAAGAGGCCGGTGACTGTTCCACCAGGGAACAGAATTCCATTTTGCTGGTTAGCTCTGGAGAGGGAGGAGATGGGATGGCGTTCCTTCCTTCAGCATGGATTGAGGACTGGCAATGTGTCACGGGAAGAGCATCTCACGGCTGCAGAAATGGAGATCGAGTCACGGAATTCAAAGAGCTTGATGTCCGGCGGAGGAAGAAGTGAAAATTCACAGGCAGTTAAATGGGACTATTAGCTTGTTTATTGTTCTGTTAAGAATTTAATGGGATTATTTTAAAAAGAACAATTAAGTAAGATTAAATGAGCTAGAAAATGTATAAAGGTATCATACAAAGATACCAAATATAAAAAGGTACCAAAGGAAACAAGGGGGAAAGGAGAGTAGAAGGGGTAAGATGTAGCCAGGAGGTGAAAAGAGTGGCTGGAATCAGGAGGCTAGCTCTGCCTCTTCCAAACTCATGAGCTTAGGCAAAAGCGGTCTACCTTTCTGTATTTCTGCTTCCTCATCTGTAAAATGGATCTAAGACTATTGCATGGGGATTTTGTGATGAGTGCCTGGGCGCAGCACTCTGAAGTACCTTCCACATTATGGGTGCTTAGTAAAGGTGAAGGTGAAGTTTCCACCAGAAGCAAATGGTACCAAGCTGGAGACCACAATGCACTGACATTCACCTTCCTCCCGGAAAGGTTCCTTCCAGAGGAGGCTGTTCACACAGCAAGGAGGAACTAGCGTGCTGCTTTAGTACCACACGGTAGGAATTAATAACCGAGCCAGCACTCAAGGCCACCAAACCCTGAACTTCCTGGTGGGCCTGCCCGGGGCTTCAGATGTAAATGAGCTTCCTAGCCCTGTACCCTAATGACAAGTTCCCACCACGCATGCTTCCTCCTCTTGGTTGAGGGAAGAATCACAACAAGAATTAAAAAAAAAAAAAAAAAAAGGAAAAGGAAAAAGAAGAGATCTAGCTAAGAACCACCCCATAGAAGCTGACCCTCTTCTTCTTATCGTGATGGTCTTATCATGTGGAGACAAGGAGGAGCAAACGGGGGGCTCCTGCAGGTGGGGTGGCACCGTATTCTACTAATATCACCCAATGAAAAGGTCTGGTGATTAGATTATTCGGATGAGAAATTCACACACAGAGTTAAGGTGAGCGGTACAGAGGGGTTAACGAGGGTAAGGAGTGAGGAGAAGGAGTAAAGCTCCTGCCCGAAGAGTCCAGGAAAGATGCCTAGAACAAGGGGGTGGCATCTCCGATAAGGCCAGCTTGGCAGGTGTCAGAGGCGGCTGCCTCCCTCCCACACGCCTTCTCATCTCCGTTATTCCCATCAGCACCTGCCCGCAGCTCCCTCCTCCCCAAGCATGCACCTGCACCATTTTCCTCAGTCGTAGACTCATTCACCTAGAATAAATACCGGAGCCTCTCTTGCCACGAGGTTTGGCCACGAGTCTTAAGTTTTGGCCAATAGGTTAGGAGAACCTCCTCCCAAAGCCCAGATGTTTGTTTGTTTCCTTTTGTTGTCCCTTTCACCTTCTTGCTGGCTGGAAAGCGAATAAAATAATGGCCATCCTGGCAGCTGACTTAGATTATGCAAACACAAGCCACCTGCTAGGGAAGGCAGAGGAAAAATCTGGAAGGAGTCTGAGCCTCTTGGGACATCGAGATGCAGAAGATTCCTATTAGCTCTGGGCTCCTTACTTCCAGATTTGTATGTGAAGGAAAAATACATTTCTACTTAGTATTAAGTCGCTGTGAGTTTTAGATTCTGTTACTCACAGCTAAACGTAATTCTAAAGCACACAGAAAATGCCCTTCAACAGATGAGTGGATAAGGAAGATGTGGTACATCTATACAATGGAATATTATGCCTCCATCAGAAAGGATGAATATCCAACTTTTCTATCAACATGGACAGGACTAGAAGAGATTATGTGGAGTGAAATAAGTCAAGCGGAGAGAGGCAATTATCTTATGGTCTCACTTACGTGTGGAGTATAAAGAAAATCATGGAGGGCATCGTGAGAAGGAAAGGAAGGGTGAAGGGCGGGAAGTCGGAGGGGGTGATGAACCAGGAGAGACTGTGGACTCTGAGCAACAGACTGAGGGTTTTGGAGGGGAGGGGGTGGGATGGGCGAGTCTGGTGGTGGGTATCGAGAGGGGCACGTACTGCATGGAGCACTGGGTGTGGTGCATGAACAATCAATCTTGTAACACTGAAAAATTAAAATAAATTTGGGGAAAAAAAAATAAAGCACACAGAAGACTATGAACATTTTTTAATTACATACATTAGGATTTAGCATCATTTTGCGGAAGATAAAGATAAGGAAGATGTGTTCGTAAAAATTTTCTGCTTGTTTCGATCTCACACGGAGTTAAGTCTCTGAGGCTCCATGAAGTATCAGGTACCTGCTAAAATTACAAAAAATCTAGGGATGAGTGAAATGCAGAACCACCACCTTTAAAAAACTGGGGGGATGAGATAAATGCAAAAGGATTTGTTTCATATGTCAGAGGAGGCTTTCAGCTTCAAAGAGGAAATAACATTTGAAATCGACATGAGTATGGGGGGTATCTCAGAGGGAAAGAGAGAGAACCTGGGAGGGAGGAAGCTTCCCTTATAGTAAGATATATCGTGTGACTTAGGTCCAGCCAATGGAACGTGAGCAGTACCGATGTGCACCATTTCTGGATGGAGGCTCTTAGGATAGGTGTAGGTGCTAAGGATTCCTGCTTTCCGTCTCTGCTGAATGGACCCAGGGTGTGGTGAAGCCCCACACCAGGGCAAAGCCATAATCTGGATGGAGTCTGGGTGGATAAAAACTGTCAGGAATACCTGATTGCACTCCCGTATGAGTGAGAAACGAATGTGCATTGTGTGGGGCCACTGAGATGAAGGGATGTATTTGTTATAGCATCTGGCATGTCCAAACCTCATGCGGTGGCCTTGAATGAGATAATATATTTTAAACTAATGCCAAGTATGGCACATTGTCACTTCCCGGTAGATGACGGGTGTTGTTCTTATGGGTGTTAGATATTCAGACCAACCCAGGCAGAAAGGGAGTAGGACCCACTAGTAACAGCTTTCTTGTGTGCATTTTTTTCCCCACTTGACACATTTGGTTTCCGTGTACGTATAACCCAACATTGTCACCCTCCCCATTGCCCAGGGCTGCAAGTTATGGTCCAACAGGTTAGGCAGTGAATGACTCTAGGCAGGGCCTCTGACAATTTTCAGAGTAATTTGCCACCCCCGCCCCTGGGCTTGTTCAGTGCACAACTGAAACAACCAGTCCCATTGACAGACCTTCTGCTCAGTGCCTCCCGTTAGAGAAAGGCCGGGACCAAGAGGGATGACAGACATCATTTCATCTTTTTCCTGATCCTCCTCTCCAACTCCAAGAGGGCGGGGTAGTTTGCCTGTTTTATTCATGGCTGTGTTCCCGCGGATCGGCAGGAGATGCTCCACATGTGGGAAGAATCATTTGCAGTGTTACACCTTGCTGCCGCCCTGGCAATGCTCAGAAGGTTCTATTTCCCAGCCAGCCGTTAGCACCAGGCTCCTAAAAAGGCCAAGGGAACTCTTAAAATGTTCTCGTTCACGTAATACGTGGCCGTATCTCGTCCCATGCCCAATCCCCCTGCCATCTGCGGCCCTGGTCTTAGAGGCTTGAAGTGTTAAGTCATCACTCGGGGAGGCCGAGAACACCCTCTTAGGAGAGAACAGTGCTGACGAACCTTTCGCCCAGGGAGAATTGCAACCTGGCTCTGTGACAGCAAATCCGGGATCCCTGCAACCTGGGAGGACAGCGCCTGGCATGGAGAGTGTGGCCCAAGGCTCTGGCGAATTCTATTCCGTCACGTGCTTCTCCTGCTGTCCCCGCCACACGGCTGCCCCAAAGTGCGGATAACTGAGCGAAGTGTCTCTATCTAGGGGCACAGAGTCCTTTCCCATCCACGCACTAGGAGCCCAGTGATAGCCACTGCTCGGTGCAAAAAAAAAAAAAGAAAAAAAAATTGCAAGTGAAACTTCTACCCACCCACAGGAAAATGGACACCTGACTTTGACCGAGCGCCTACGCTCTGGCCCAGGCACCTTTTCACGCATGACACGTGAGACATGACATGACATGTCTCCTCCACACCTCTAAATCAGACAGATGTAGCCCCATTTTAGCTTCACAAGAGGGTACAGCTAGTAACGCACAGTGAGAACTGATTGCACGCTCCTTCTCAAATGCTTTTCTGGGCAGACTTACCAGTTCTCGCAGCAATGCGAAGTCGGAGGTCCTGCCGGCGTGCCCATTGTACAGATGGAGAAACTGAGGGGCGCTGACGGGGGCAGTGATCTAGGCGGTGATCCAGCCAGGATTCTAAGTCGGTCAGTCGGCGCCGGAGCCCGTGAACTTAATCCAATCCTGAGCCTGAGGCTTGAATCAGCCCCGACTGGCCCCCTTTGAGGCCCAGTGCCTGGAGCACAGTCGAACAGTTTTCACAAACTCAAAACTTTCCAGAGATCTGGCCTGTGAATGAGTGACATGGGGCTAAGAGAATGGAAACTTTATTGTCTCTGAGACAGGGGGCCTGGTCAGTGTTCTTTTAGTCGTTCTTTTAGTTAAAGACGTGGAGACCAGCAATACCTTATTCTCTTCTTAATTCAGCTCTGACTGGGCCAGGAAACCAACGTCCATGACACAGAGGCAGAATTTGAATCCAGGGGACAGCTTCCCTCCCAAACAGCATGGCTCGGGGAGACACTTGGGGTCTCCACCACCGTGCTCGGCCACCGCCCATGACCCGCAGTTCTCAAGGTCATAGGCAAGAAGGTTAGACACTGTCTTTTAACTTCTCAGGTTTTTGCTTCTTCCAGTAAAGAACAACAACCACAAGAGGTTACGAAGATGATAAATAACAGAGAGGTACAAAGCTTTTCCAAACGTGAGCCTCCCCTTCCAGCAAGTGGCCTTCGAAGGCAGATGGGGCGGCTTGCGGGTCTGGCTGTGATTTCAAGCCCTGGCTGGTGTTCCACAACTGGAATTAAGGAAGCAGACAACACGACCGAGATTTATGGATTCCATTGCTTTTTAGGCTGTTGATTCCTCGCATGTGTTCCCCGCGGCCTCGCCCGACAGGGAACACCACATCACAGGGTTTGTGGGAGTTGAAGAAAACTCTCACTGACTTCCTGAAAATGGTCCCGGTGGGACGCACCCTTGGGGAGAGGCTGTCTCCGGCTGACCCCTCCAGTGCCCTTGGCCGTGGACGCCCGAGTGAGGAGGAGATCCAGGCGTGGACTCTCAGAAGGGCGCACCGGGTAGCATATATCTGGCACTTTTCAGCAACTGTTCCCTAAGTAATCATACAACTGTTGGTCTAAAAGAGTGGCTCCCACATGTAGCGTGGCTTATTTGAAACCCGCGTTCCTGGCCCTGCTTCCTGAATCTCAATTAAGGAGTGTTTGGCAGAATCCAGTCATCTGTGCCTTTAACCATCCCTCCGAATAAATCCTATTCAGCCACCCCGGTAACTAATCGTGACATTCGAAAGTCACAGATCTGACAATGACAATGGTACTGTTCATTGGCGTTTCATGAAGTTTCCCGAAATAATAATGCAAGGTTTCTTTGACAGTGAACCCCCTAAGGGGGCGACGTCACTGCGAGCAAATACAAGCATGCTTTCATCTAAAATTGTCATTCGGTGAGCATTAACTGTGCGCCAGGCGCGGCACAAAGGACCTCAGATGTGTTACTTCATTTAATCCTTTAACAAATGTATGGAGAGAGTGTCGCAAATGCTCTCGTTTCACAAATAAAGTCACTGTGGCTCGCGGGAAACCAGGGCTGCCCGAGATCACACACACACAGCCGGTGGGGGACTGAACCGGGATTTGGGTCCAGGCTAATTTGGCGTCCCTTGATCCCTTCTTTGATAGGAACGGGGCAGGAATCACTATTTTCCTAAAAAGGGAACTGAGACAAAAAAGGGGTTAGGAGGTCTCTAGTAGTTTCCTGTGGCTGCTGGAAGAACTCACCACCAACTTGATGGCTTCAAGCAACAGAAATTTGTTTGCTTGCAGTTTCTGGAGGCCAGAAGTCTGAGATCAGTATCACTGGGCCAAAATGGATGAGTCAACAGGGTCACACATCCTCGGAAGGCTCTAGGGGAGAATCTGTTCCTTGCCTCTACCCACGTCTGAGGGTTCTGGGCATTCCATGGCTGGTGACAGTATCCCTTCGATCCGTGCTTCTGTCTCATGGGGTCTTTTCCTCGGTCTGTCTCAAACCTCCCCTGCCTATCTCTTATTGGGTTCTTGTCATTGGATTTAGGGCCCACCTGGATAATCCAGGATGATCTTTTTTTTTTTAAAGGGTTTTATTTATTTATCTGACAGAGAGAGAGAGAGAGATCACAAGTAGTCAGAGAGAGGGGGGAAGCAGGCTCCCCGCTGAGCAGAGAGCCCAATGCGGGGCTCGATCCCAGGACCCTGAGATCATGACCTGAGCCGAAGGCAGAGGCTTTAACCCACTGAGCCACTCAGGTGCCCCAATCCAGGATGATCTTATTGGAAGATCCTGACTTAATTACATCTGCAAAGATATTTTAGCAAGTGTCACATTTTCAGATTCTGGATGAACATATTTTGCCGGGGGGTGGGCGGTGGGAGGGGTGGGGGGGTACCATCATTTGTCCTATGACAATGTCCCACAGCTAGGGGGTGGTAGAGTACTTAACCCCCATCTTGCCCCAGTCCAGCTGTATTGCCCAGGATCCTGTCAATTTCACACGACAGAAACCAAGCTCAGTTTAAGCTTCGGTTCTGGGATAGGAAAAGGGAGGAAGTAAGTGATGTCTTGTCCCTGTAACGGAAAAGGCCAAAGATAGATATTCCTGGTTTCAAGCATGGCTCACACTTTGTGGTCAGGGCTTAACCCATCCCTTGGACAGGCTTTCTCCACCCACTAGGCGAGATAACTTCTGATAGTCAACATCCACATCCTTCCAGTGGAAAGTGGCATTCCTTTCCATTAACTCAAGAGCTGAGAACGTTTCTCTTCACAGCCCCGAACATTTTCATTGGCCTAGTTTGAATCACATAGTTGCCCCTGAGCCGATTGCTGTGGCTGAGAGAGATCGTTTATGCAAAAGTAATAATAAATACATACTGAATACATTCTATGTGTCAGAAACTCTTCAAAGTATATGGAAATACATCAGTGAACAGAAGACAAATTCCTAAACTCACAGAGCTCCTATTCTAGGGGAAAATATGGACAATTAACAGATAAACAAATGAAAAACTACAACTCCACTTCAGATCAAGATGAGTGCTATGAAACAAATGAATTGGGGCAATGTGCTAAAGAATGGCCCATAGGGTGAGGGCTCCTTTAGCCAGTATGACCAGTTAAGGCCTCTCTGAAGAGGTGATATAGGAGCTATATTTCAAATGATGAGAGGGAAGCAACCACATGAAGATTTGTGCATGATGCTTCTAAGCCAGCATAGCAGGTGCAAAGGCACTGGGGTAGGAATGAGCTTAGAGGAATGGAAAGCTGGGCAGCATAGCCAGGCCACAGCACATGAGCAGGAAAGAGTATGAGATAATAGCAGGTAAGTGGTGAAGGCAGGATCTCAACCCCAAGAGTTGGATTTCTTCCTTCCTTCCTTCCTTCCTTCCTTCCTTCCTTCCTTCCTTCCTTCCTTCCTTCCTTCCTTCTTTCCTTCTTTCTCTCTCTCTCTCTCTCTCTCTCTTTCTTTCTTTCTTAAGATTTTATTTATTTGACAGAGAGAGAGAGAGATCACAAGTAGACAGAGAGGCAGGCAGAGAGAGAGGGGGAAGCAGGCTCCCTGCCGAGCAGAGAGCCCGATGCGGGGCTCGATCCCAGGACCCTGAGATCATGACCTGAGCCGAAGGCAGAGGCTTTAACCCACTGAGCCACCCAGGTGCCCCAAGAGTTGGATTTCTAACTCCTCTGCTCTTGACCTCTTCTCTATACATCCGTGCTCAGGGGAGGAGTAGCTGGTCACCAAGAACAGATTTCCTATATGTCGTGTCCCTCCTCTCACTGCATGGCTACAAGATTTTCTTTGGGCAACTGCAATACTTAAAACACCACATCAGGGACGCCCGGGTGGCTCGGTCGTTTTGAGCGTCCGACTCTTGGTTTCAGCTCCGGTCACGACCTCAGTGGGGAGTCTGCTTGAGACCCTCCCTTTCCCTTTGCACTCACGTGCACCCTTTCTCTCTCTCAAGTAAATAAATAAATCTTTCAAAATAAGGTAAATTACCACATCATCTACCTGGTGGGTGCCTTCTGCTCCTCTGAGAGAAATAGGGTTCAGGTACGGAATTAAGTTGAGGGGTAACTGACCCCGTGAGGTCCCACTGGGTCTTCATTCAAACTCAAACTTAGTCCAAGCGAAAAGCTTTGGCAAAATTTGCTTGGCTGGGAGTGGCCCCTTTTCTTTTTCACTTTCATATGCCTCTGGGCCGGTGGTTCTTGGCCAAGGTCAAAGGTACTAAAATACCACAAGAAAGAAGACCTTTGAAGTGCTCATCTCTTCAGCCAAGGGGGAGGTGGTGTTGCCCAAAGGCTCACCCAGGAATGTAACCTTCTGGAGCTTTAGCTAGAGGGCCTAGGAGGCCCCCAGAGACATGTGGAAGCTTTGGAGCTGGTTTGGAAAAACAGCTGAACTTCTGGTTGGGGATCTGAGCCGGGGCTGCAGCCTTCTGGGGGCCTTCATTTCTTCTCAGGCAGCCAACGGAGGCCGGCCGGACCCCTGCTTTTGATCTCGGGACTCTCGGAGAGCAGATGCTGACTTGCTCTTTCAGAATCTACCCTGGAATCTCTTATTCCCCAGTTCGACAATGTAGACACAGTTATTTGACCATGAGAATGCCTGATCTGGAGTGGGGTGGTTTCATTAGCAGGTTCCACAAGACATCTGCCCTCCCAACTGTGCTTCACGGCCCAGGAGCACCCACGCCGCCTGGGAGGAGGTCGCAAATGCAGACTCTCAGGTCTTGCCCCAGGTCTACTGAATCCGCATCTTGCAGTTTAACAAGATCTCTATTTACAGGCGTGCACGTTCAAGTTGAAGAACAACAGTGCTAGACAGTTTTGTCAAATACCCACAGTGCTGCCCTTCCTCCCTGCTCTGTCGACGGTGCGCATCCACAATCCGTCACGGGCTTGTTTTCGCCTGAGTTCTGGATCTTCCCAAGTCATGGTTCCAGTGGCCAAGCAGTGGTGAGCTTAAATCTACCTTGGACTTGAATGTCAACCCCTCGAAGAGAGCTCTGTGGCACTTTTATTGTCACCCATATCTTCCCGGTGCCCAGCATAGCATCGGAAGCATCATAGGTGCTTGATAAATGTTTGTGCAGTCCATGTATCTTCCCCTTGGCTTTTTTTCCCCCCCGTGTCATTCCCTCTACTTCGGCCCACACCCCCAGAACGCTAGCTTCCACGGGACATTCGGGCGGTCTGGCTTCTTTTCTAGGTGTTGAGTCTTGTTGTTGGCAGTTACGTCTCGGGAAATTGGAATGAGTTTGTAGAGATGTTAGGGCCCCACGGAGACACATGGGAAGCTGGCTGGCTGGCACGTGGACCTCAAACCATATAAACTTCCTCCAGGACGCGGCCCCTGGTGACCCAGCTCTAGAAGATGGCAGCCATGTGAACCAGGCTGCGTGCAAAGGCGGGGAGCGGGGAGCAGGCAGGGAAGGAAGGAACAGGCAGGGGGAATGGTCCGACCAACAGGGCTCCAAAGACAGAGCAATAATGATTATAAATAGCATCCTTCTGACGGCCGTTTGATGTACTGTCCAAGGCCAGGTGGAAAATCTTTCCTCCCCTGCCTTTCCCCCACTAATCGCCTTCCCCTCATTTTTCAATAAAGATTCGGAGTCCAGTCGGTCGCCTGTCTGGAGCATTTGTTTCCCATTAGAATACCTTTTGCGATTTCGGTGTGTTATGCTACATAATTGCTTTAATAACAAACTGAGGAAAGACTTTTGAACATTTTAGGAAGTGGGTTTTTTTTCTTCTTCTTCAATGAAAAGTCTAACAGACACTGACAGAGGACTTAGGAATAGTCAGAGGGGGGAAAGGGTTGCAGGGGGAGGGGGCGAAGTGCCCGAATTTCTGGGCCAGCAGCCACAGGTGGAGATCAGCAACCAGGGGCCTTCTCCCATTGCACGGAGAATGGTCAGGGGCCCGGACGCTCGCGAGCGGAGAGAGGGAGCTTAAAGATTTGTCAGGCTTGGAGCGGGTGAGCAGGAAGCCACATCCTTCCTGCGGTTAATCGGGAGAGAATTCCAGACACGGGCATCGGTTTGGGTATACAGACAGAGCAGGCATCTGGAAGGCCATGTCCCTGCAGAGTTCATTTTAAAAAAATGCTAACTGGGGACGCCTGGGTGGCTCAGTCTGGTTAAGCGTCTGCCTTCGGCTCAGGTCCTGGGATCTAGTCCCGCACTGGGCTCCTTGCTCAGCAGGGAGCCTGTCGCTCCCCCTGCTTGTGCTCTCTCGCTCCCTCACACTATCTTTCTCTGACACATAAATAAATAAAATCTTAAAAAAAAAAAAAAAAGCCTGCTAACTGGCCCGATCAGGAAAAATAATAATTCTATCTGGACGCAAAAGCACTACGTACCGCACTTAAAGCACTCTGTGTCTTTTAATTGCCCTCACAACACTTCGCCAGATGAACAAATCAATAATGGATAACACTTCTAGAGTGCTCACTACTCCATGCCTCACACAGTTCTAAACCTTTCACATATATTCATGTGCATAAACTTTGCAATAAGCCTGTACTTAGGTCAGTATAACTTTTATTTCTGTCTGGCAGATGGGGAAACCGAGGCTCAGGCAGGTCAAGGTTGAGGATGCACAAGAAAAGTGGCAAAAACCAACATCCGGATGTTGGCGATCTGACTCCAGGGTCTGCACAGACAGGTCTCAGTCGTCGTTGCAGAGACGATGGCGTGGGGCGACCTCGTATCGATTCTCTGCTGTCCGCATGAAAGCATGAAGCAGGACTTCCCTGCGCCCTGCGCTAAGGCCGGTGGGCGGGTCATGGGGTGAGGGATGGTGGGAACGGGGCTGTTGCAGGTGCCCTGCGAGCATTCACGGTGTTCTGGACCGTGCAGCGACCATGCAGACAGGTGACCAGCCCCAGGATATGGTAGGACGTAAGCACGCCAGGGCTTAGTAACCGATCAGACCCTCAGACTTGGGGCACAAACAGAGAAGGATGGACCCATCCGAGTGATGAGAGAGCAAGGCCTGACCTCGGGGGAGGAGGTACTTCAGACGGGACCCCTACTCAGGCAGCCCCAGGGAGATACGGGTGACAAATGAGATTTGTTTCCTCTGCCAGCTCCAGTAGAATGTAAGCTGCTAGAGGGTAGAGTCGGTTCGATATCCCGTTGGTTACTGCATGGCCCCTAGAATAGTGCCTGGCAAATTCAAGGCAAATTCAAGGCAAATTCAAGGGGAGCTGATGAGTGAGTACAAGATAGGGATCGCAAGCCGGGACTATGCCCCATTTCCATGCTTCCTTGGGTCAGAAGCATTGTCCCAAGCATTGGGGCCTCATCTAGTCCTAGAGGGAAAGAGTACAGGGATCTTGGGGAGCTTGTGGAAAATACACATTCTAGGGCTCCCCCCCCCACCACCCATCCCCGGGGATTTGGGGGCAGGGCCCAGGGATCTGAATTCTAACAAGCAGCTAGTCTACAGATCCCACTTTGAGAAAGATCATACATACTATGTAGACACGTGGCCGTAACTCACCTGTGATGGGAAAGTCAAGGTTGAGAAAAAGAAGGCCAAGGTAGTTGGGCAAGAAGGCCGAGTCCTTGGGTTGTCCTACAGATGAATGTGCCCCATGTCCACGCTTCCTGGGGTCGGAAGGCCTGCTTTCTATCACCAGTGGGACCTAAAGAAGCCAAGTCAAGGAATGTATATTTTTTTCCTTCATGATATTGTTCTCCAACGTGAGGGAGCATTTGGGGAAGTGTGGTGGGGCGGGCAGAAAGCAGAGTGGGGCGGGGAGGTCAAGAGGAAGAGGGAGCAGCCCTTCCTGGCCACCCACGGCCTGCGAAATATGCATGTGCGTTTGTTGGACTGTCCAGTCTGGCACTCAGGAGGGTGGCCGGCGTGGGCTTTGGAGCCAGGTGGGTGTGTGGTCTAGCCTCGGCTCTGTCCCCGGCAGGCCCTGTGACCTTGGACGGTAGACTGACACATTCCGAACCTCAGTGTCCACGTCTGCAAACTGGGAGAGTTACAGAACCTACGACATCGGATTGTCGTGAGGATTGGTTATCCAGAACACGGTTCTCGAGCGACTTCGACAGGCCAGGCCTCGCTCTAAGTTCTGGAGATCCGACGGCAGCCAACCCAAGCAGCGATCCTGCCTGTCTCCCCACATAGTCTAATGGGTGGGAACAAAGTTCTTGGCACGAGCCGTTTGCAGGCATTATCTTCCCCCGTGTCCCAGACCGGGACCATGGGGCTCAGACCGGTTACCTCACGTACTCCTGGTCACATTCGGTTTCAGTCTGCTACATTCTGAGGCTCCTGGGCTCCCGACTCTCCTTCAGTCTTGGCGGGGGTGGCAGGCAAGAAACCCCAGCCCCACAACTGAGGCAGAACGTAGAACCAGCCAAGTACAGGAAAGAAGAGAGTTGTCCTAGAAAGTCCGCGTGGGGAGAGAAGACAAGCTTAGGCTGGCTTGGCCCATGGTGTGGTGTTCCTCTAACAAAGCATCTTGTCTCTCCCTTTCCCTGGGAGACTTGGGGTTAATCAAGAAACCCAAACAGGGATGACCCAAGGTTGAACTAGTCTGGCAAGGAATAGGACAAGGAAGAAAACAGCCAAGAGCTGAATCCATTCCAACAAACAAGGGTATTTCTTGGGCAGGTGCCAGGGTGGCACCAAGGCCGAGAGCCTCTAAAGTGTAGTCTGGAGGAGGAAGGAGAGAAACGGGAAACTTATTTTTGATGTTGGCGCTCTCAAAGACGAGAAGGAACCTGCCTATTCTTAGCTGCGTCTGGGGGCTCGGTGAAAGCTCTCTTGCTGAATTATAGACAAGGCGAGCATTTATTAACTCCGGGCCCATTGCAGCCTGGCCGCTCGGCAGATTCCAGGAGTTGTTATCTGGAAGGTGCATCACTGTGTATAAATATTTCAGAGGTCGGGACCCAACACAGAGTTTGAACTTTCAAGGGCCTGAGTGTGTTTATGGAGGGATGGATATTTAGGCTTCGTTTCTGGGTGTTGGGTAATCTGGAAATCACTCGGGATGGCTGCTCAGAGCCAACGCCGATTGCCTTGTGAGGCCTGGGATGGGGTCCAGCGCAGCATGGAAAAAAATCTGCTTACATGGTAGGTTCTGGCTTTGCCTCCTTAGGGCATCTTCAGGCAAGAGTCCGCAAACTGAGAAGTTCAGGGAATCTTACCGCTCCGCGAGAATCTTCTAATGAAATGCTTGGAGATCTTAAGGTGAATTTGATTAGGAGACAGGGGTGAGGTCTGAGGACGTGGGTAACAAGCTCGCACGTGGTGCCGAGCCTGTGTGTTCATGGCCGCGCTTTCCGCAGCAAGTTTCCAGAGTCTTCTGACCTCTGGGTGCCATATTGCCTTTTCTGCCATGTGACTGGAAAACCCACTTTGCAGCAGTGAGGAAGGTGTTTGGCTTCTCGTAACAGAACGTCTAGCCTCAGTGGCCCGGAGAGGGGGTTTCAAAGCGAGCGCATAAAAAAATCCAGGGCGATTCCAACAGCTCACTGCTAGCACCGATGATCCGGGACTTCTGTTTTTCCTTCCCTGTTCATTTTCATGCTTCTAATACCATGCAAAGCACCTCTCGGACCTTCCGAGCTGCACATCCGCATTCCAGGTACGCGGGGGCATCCCAGGAAGCATGAGCAAACAGCAAAGCTATTTCAGAGACCTTCAGCTTATGTCACATTAGTCAGCGCTAAGCGACGTGGCCACCCCTCCTTTCCTGGACCTCCAGGGCACGGTGGCTGCAGTCTCAGCAATGCCTCCCCTTCTCCCTCCGGATCCCATGGCAGTCACTCTGCAGGGAAGGCCTCCAGAGAGTGCCCACCATCGGGTCTCACGGCACATAGCTCACCTGCAGCAGGTCGATTAGAATTACGATTTTGTGTTTATTTGTATGAGTCTTTGGATCACGGCGATTCTCTTCACTGGACAGGGTTCTGTTTCTTCCTCTTCATTATATTCAAGCACCTGAGTGGCTGGCACAGAGAGCAGCTACATAAAAATCATTGTTGGGGCGCCTGGGTGGCTCAGTGGGTTAAAGCCTCTGCCTTGGGCTCAGGTCATGATCTCGGGGTCCTGGGATCAAGCCCCGCATCGGGCTCTCTGCTCTGCGGGGAGCCTGCTTCCTCCTTTCTCTCTGCCTGCCTCTCTGCCTACTTGTGATCTCTCTCCCTCTGTCAAATAAAAAAATAAAATCTTAAAAAAAATTTATCAATGGAATGAGGGCAAAAAAAAATATGCCTGATTACTGAGTTGGAATATATATACTCAGGACTCTCCAATTCCAGAGTTGTGTGTAAATGTGTGTGTGTGTGTGTGTGTGTGTGTGTGTGTTATTTTCGAATGGCAGTTGGCAGAGTAAGCTGACCCACAGATTGGAAGAAACAGCCCTTGATAATCGAGTAAATTAACATCGTGATAGGGTAACAAGTGTGCTGATTTAATCTTTAATACACCCTTTGGAATTTTCCTTTCAAGTCTCAGAAACTCAAAATCCTGATTAACTCCAGCAGATGATAACCAACCCCAACGTCTTACCTGTGATCAGTTAGTGGATAGGCGTATGGCCCCATTCTGGCCAATAAAACATGCGGGAAGTCTTGGGTGTCTGTGGGAATACCGTCTTGCTCCTAAAAAGGAACGCAGAAAGGACAGTAATGAAGCAGTGATACAACACTCCGATTAACAATGCGCTCTCTGGAGTGGGAAGGATGAGAAATGTGATTGGAGGTGGACACACAGAAAAGAGTTTAAGTCCTGTTTCGTATGCCGATCAGTAAGTTACATGAACATTAACATTACTATTCTTTAAACCTAATAGGTACATGATATGTAAGTTACATATAATTAAATAAAAATCACCTATGTATATATGTATGTGTACATATATGTATATGTGTATGTCTGTACTTGTTTATAGGAAATACTTTAAAACAGAAATATGAAAAAAAAAATCCCAACGTAGGGCAAAAATAATCTGTTCTACCTGGACATTACTGTGTCCCCGTGGGATGCTGAGAGATACGGCCGCCATCTTGTGAGTATAAGTGGACCCTAAGCTAGAATCAAATCTAATCTTTTTTTCTCATCCTTTTAACAAAAGTTCTTTGAGCTCCTATCTGCCCAGCACAGTGCTAGCTGTCAGGAATACAATAGTGAGTAACGCCAAGGCTTTCGATGATGAGTTTGAACCACTGAATGAACCAACGTCGGGATTGTTCTACAAATGGGTGATCTGTTCTGCCGGATTTTACATTTTATAGATGCGTACATCTGGACATTCTGATATTGGACAGGAACACTGAGTTCATTTTACTGCTTACGCCTGAAGTCATCCTACTAGACACAAGGAGTGCAAGCAACGTGCATGCTTGGCTCATGGCAAGATCCCCATACCCCACGTGTTTGCCCCCTAGTCCTGCATTAGGTTGAAGCTTGTATGTAATGTAGGTTGCATGTGAAAGCATCCCTATAGGTTACAAGATAGAGGGACAGGAGGGCCATGAAGCCACAGCAGTCTCCAGAAGGTGTCCCAGCAGGACAGACTGGAGTCCAAGAGAAACTCTCCCAGGTCACTGGGCAGAAATGAATTGATGAGGTCCTTAACAGAAGAAGCTGTGGTTCTGGGATCCATGCTCATAACATCGAAATGTTACTGCCTCGCTGCCTGGGGTGGGAAGGAGATAAGTAAATAGATAATGTCAAATCAACATGATTAATAAAATGACAGAATTAAGTGCAAAATGTAAAGGTAGCAGAATGTTATTGTCCTCACCTGCCTGGGGCGTGTGTGTGCCTATGTGCGCACACGCATGTATCTTGAGGAGCGAGATAATACTGGAAAAAAAGTTTCCAAAGGAAAACATGAAGACACTTGCTTTTCTAAAACATCAAAAGTAACTTTTTATTGCAATTACAGAAGAATACATGTCGGCTGTCAAAATATCAGAAACCGCAAATAAGCAAGAAGAAAATAAATCACCATCTTCCCTTCACTTTTTATTAAGTTCATATGTGCAGTTTCCAGAACAATATTTGTATTTTTCCCTTTAATAGGAAAATGGACTATAAATGCCAGCTTGTATTCTACTTTTTTAACTTACCCATCTGCCAGGGGCATCCTCGGGTGGGTCCTGAGGGATGAAGAGGAGCTCACCAGGCTGGCAGGATAGAGGCAGAAGTAGAGGGGTATGTGAAGTCATGGATAAGGATGGGACAACTTGGAGTATAATGTGGTGGGAAAACAGGCAGAGGATGTGGCTAGAGAAGCAGGGTAGGAGAGAGGTCAGGAGAGCTCTGTGTGCCCCAGCACAAGTGTGCCTTTGTCTATGGGCAGGCCAGTGTTTCCCGAGGGGTGGAACATAAGCCCTCAGTGGGATGGCAGATGGTTTTAGGGGGTAACAAAACAACACTAAATCATATATAAAGAAAGTTATTCTCTCTCTCTTTCAGTCCTTCTAATTGAATAGAGCAGAAAGTTTCAGTCAGTGCTAATGTGTCTTTGATGCCTTTCTAGAACTTGCACTCTCCCTTCTGCAAAAAAGAGGAGCCTCAGGCTCAGAGCCATAAACAAGCACCAGTATCTACCCAGAATGTTGTCAAATAATTTTGTGTTCTTGCACTTACTATATTGCCATTAGATCGTCTATTCAACAATATTGAATATCTACCAGGCACTGTTCTAGGTGTTTCTATTTATGGCAAGTGAGAGTGGCTTCTGCTTACGTAATCCCACTGGTATTACAGTATAATACGATGATGGCATATTTCTTTGGAACATGTTCTGAGCTGAACGGTGTCCCTCCCCCACCCCTTCAAAGTCATATGTTGAAGGACTAGCCCCAAGAACCTCAGAGTCTAACTGCACTTGGAACTAATGCCCTTAAAGGGGTAAGTGAGTTATAAAAGATCATTAGGGTGTGTTCTAACCAATAGGACCCATGTCCTTATAAGAAGAGATTAGAACACGCAGAAGGAAGGCCACATGAAGACACAAAAAGAAGGCTGCATCCACAAGCCAGGGAGAGAGGCCACAGAAGAAACCAACCCTGCTGACACTTGATCTTGGGTTTCTATTCTCTAGAACTTTGAGAAAATCTCTGTGTGTTTAAGCCACCCAGTCTGTGGTCTTTTGTTATAGCAGCCCTCGCAAACTCATGCAGAACACCGATTCACTGATGTCGTAAAAATGGGCACCTCCACGTGACTAATATTACAGGTCATCTTATTGGCGGAATGAGGATGAGGCAAAACTCATGAGAGCAAGACATGAAAACATGGGCCTCCAGGAAAATTCTTGAAGGTGATAATGGAATAAGGAAATTGGAAGACCACCCAAGAAGTATGGCGAACCATGAATGAATTTAAGACAAGGGGCCTACAACATCCAGTCAGAGGGTATGTGACTGCTGATCCTTCCCAGATGTAGTAAATTGTGTTAGTTAAGACATGTCCCCACT
Source organism: Nasua narica (assembly GCA_028533885.1). Taxonomy (NCBI): domain Eukaryota; kingdom Metazoa; phylum Chordata; class Mammalia; order Carnivora; family Procyonidae; genus Nasua; species Nasua narica. The sequence continues at coordinate 9,857,109 of CM052808.1, read as the reverse complement.
GTCCCTGACTTCAATCATTGCTTAATATGCCCCATCTATTGAGTAGTCTCTGACCCACAGTCCAATACTGCACATGAACCCTCTCCTCCAGCCAGACTGGCCCCACTGCTCCCCGATTCTGTGTTACATTCACCAACCTTGCCTTTGCTCCTGTGGATCCTTGGGGCTGGTAACCCATCAGTCCTTCACGGCCCCTGTTTGGCTCCCACTGTGGTAGAATTGTTATTAAAAATATCTGCTTCTCTGCTGATGGAACCTCACTCCCCAAAGGACCCTCCATAGGGGAGAATGAAAGCTGTCTGTCCCATTGCGACTGTGCTCATCCAGATGGTTTTCTTTGGCCAATGAAAGATTGCATTCTACTCTGAGCACAAGCCTTCAGAGCCCCTCAATGGTCCATCACCACCTACCTATTTCTTATGCCAAAAGATGAAGACTATCCCAGATAGATCCTGCCCCTTTTCCCTGGGTCCAGAATAAAAACAGTAAGGAGGAGCTGAGCTGAGGCTGACACATGGCAGCCATGGTATAATTGAGGAATACCATTACTTACCTGTAAGATTTGGGGCTTGCTTGTCACTGCAGCATAACATAGCCTAAGCTAACTGATACACATTCTTATTCTTAAAGCCCAACTTCTGGATATTTGAATGAGTACATAGTGAGCCCTTTCTCCATGCCTGGTGCTGAAGTATTGGCTTTATAGACCTCCTCTCTCATGATACGGACAACACCCAAGGAACTAGTTACCTTCGTTTTCCTCATTTTATAGACAGAGGCACCAAGGACCAGACAAGTTCAACAGATCACCTAAGGCCAAATAGCTAGTGAGATAGTAGTTGGCTGTTAGGCCAATGGGCAAGAACATGTTCCCCTAGCAAAATGGGTGCTCACTTGGCAAGAGATGAGATGGGCAGAGGGGCAGGCAAGGGAGTTCTCGCAGGTGCAGAGGAAGCACCAGAAGGAAGAAGGAGAAGGGAAACCTAGTGAAGTGGTAGAAAATCTCCTGAGCTACAAATCTGGAGACTCAGGGTCTTCAAATAGCAGCTCAGCACTTAACCAGCCTAATGGAATAGGTAAGAGGGGTTCCAGAGGACGCTGCTAGGGAAGAATCCCAGCTCTGCCTCTCCAGAGCAAGTGACTTCTCTTCTCTGTGCCTGAGTTCCCTCACCCATAAAGTGGGAATCATGGTAATATCCATCTCACAGAATTCTTAATAAGGAATAAACTAATTCATGTACTTAAAGCAAGTAGACATAGTAACGGTGGCCCCCAGCTACTCTTAATAATAATAATATCTGTTGTGGTTGTTATAATTCAAGTGACGATGATGATAGAAGTGATCTTAGACAAGTCACTTTGCTTCTCTGGGGCTCAGTTTCCTCATCCCTAAAATGGAGCTAAAAATACCCAGACGTCTCAAGGGTCTCTGGGATTTAATGGAATATGCATACGATTAGTCTCTAAGCGATGTGGCTTCTGCTGGCTTGTCAGTCTGTGGAAACGGAAGAAGGCCCCTGAGCCCAGTGCACCTCAGCTGCCCCACCTGCCACACAGGACTACCAACCCCAGCCTAGTTTATGTCACAAGACTTTGGCGAGGGTCAGCTGGGACGGTAGGAACGCAAACGCCCATATAACCCAGTTGTCTTTTTTCTTTTCTCTTCTTTTCTTTTCTTTTTTCTTTCTGCCTCACTTCCTGTTGAGAATCCAACTAAAAAGGACACCCCCCCACCCCTAAGAGAACAATATTACAGAATTGCAA
>CM052808.1:9805409-9855245 GCA_028533885.1 Nasua narica | reverse complement strand
TGCCAGACACAGGGCCTAATCCCCTGAGATGCCTCACTGTTGGGAAAATAATCGAGTGGCATTTGGAAATGAAAGGGCCCCACGATAAGAGAGTTGTTTCTTTGGGGGCTTGGTGATGCGAAGAGATATTGGCAGACTGAGCTACGACCTTCAGCCGGGGCCCCTCAATGACTCTGGACCTTCTTCAGGTACGTACACACACAGTGTGTAAGCATCGCCCACCATAAAACCTGGATCCATCGTGCTACCCCTAAAGCAAGAGCTGATGTTCATGAAACACATTTTTCCATGAGCTGTACTCCGAGCCTCAGAGGTGCTACTATACTTAGGGCCCATCATGCCTCTTGGAAGGTGGATCCTTATTGTTAGTCGCTGCAAGGAAACTGAAGTTTAGAGTGGTTAAGGAAGTTGGCCAGGATGGCACAGCCAGGAAGTGGGGAAGCTGGGATTTGAAGGCAGGCGGCACAATCCCTAAGGCTTCATCGCAAACTTATAGGAAGCCTGTCGCAGTGCACGCCTTTGGTGGGAGTTCACCACCGGCCTTTTTTGCCAAAGCAGATCAGAATAGCTGACGTTCTATTCAGCCAGACCCTTAGAGCCAAAGATTTTTCCCAGGGGTCAGCATGGAGGACTCTACATTTTCACACATGGGAGTCCTTGCTGAGCATGTGATGTGGTCACAGTATGTGGCTACTGGGCCCTAGGGGGTGTGTTGGGTTTTAGGTATAGACCTTGATGCCATAGAGCTCTGGGTTCCAATCCTGACTTTGGTGTTTGCCCACAGTGTAGCCTTGGCAATTTACTCAACCTTTTGGAGCCCACTTGGCTCATCTACAAAGAAGCAATGAAGAGAAAAAGACTTACCCCACGGGGTTATATGAGCATGAAATACAAACAATTACTGGGAAGTCCTTTGCACAATGTCTATATATTGGTATATTAATCAGGATTCTCAAAAGAAACAAAACCGTCAGGATGTATATACATGACTCACTTCAGACCTCCATACTGTGAAATGGGTCTGCCCCAAATCTGCAGGATGGTTTGGCAAGCTGGAGCCCTCAGGAAGAGCTAATGTTTCAGTTCAAGGCCACAGAGTGTCTGCTGGCAGAATGCCTTCTCGCTCGGAGGAGGTAGTCTTTGTTCTAGTAAGGCTTTCAACTGATTAGATGTGGCCCACCCACATTCAAGAGCATAATCTGCTTTGTTCATAAAGCCCACCAATTAAAACATTAGTCTTATCCAAAAATCACCCTCACAGCAACATCCAGGATGCTGTTTGACCAAATATCTGGGCACCATGACCCAGTCAAGTGACCACATAAAATTAACCACAATCAAGAGTGAGTAACAAGAAACTATCATTTATAAGTGAAAATGGGTTAAGAGAAGTTAAATGGCTAGTACAAGGAAGTAGTTATAAAGTTTTCTTATTGCTTGTCTCCTTCACCAAAACATAGGCTTCACAAGGAAAGGGATTTTTCTACCTATTCTTTCCACTGTAGCATCTTTACCAATTAGAATAGTTTGGGGTACAGAGTAGGCATTTAATAAAGTGATTGAGTGAGTGAGTGAGTGAATGAATGAATGAATGAATAGCAAATGTTTAGTTCATGTCTTGTGTTTTTTCAATCTTTAAATCTCAAAACACCTTTATCAAGACAGAGAAGAACGTCTCTTTACCATGTCTCCCCTGAGCACCCCACACTGTGAAGTGGGTCTCGGGTTCCCATCCCACTGTAGGGAAAGTATGAGTGCCACAGGCTTCATTTAGCTCATAAGTACTTCTGGTCGCTCCACATTTAATTTCTTGCAGCACATTTAGTTTCTTCGTCAATCCGACCTTGTTCAGATGTGGGGGTTGAGACGATCCAGATTCTGAAAGATCATGTCTAAAAACGGCTTTGGGGCCCGCCCTCTGTGGTTTCAGCCTTCAAGATCCTGGGGGCTTTGAAACTGCTTTGAAATTGCTGCCTAAGCGTGGGAGGGGGGCCAGACCTGTTAAATCCTCCTTCCCTTTCACACCTGTCTCCCCAGCTCCTCCTCCCCGAGCTTGCCTCCTGCCTTAACTCTGGGGCTGACCCCGCCCCTCTGATGCTGGGTATTAAGAGTGAATGACAGGCTCTTACCACACCTCATACCTCAGAGGCTTAGCACAAGTTCCGAGGTGTTTGTGGAGCCTCTCCAGTGTGGATCTCCCCACTCCCTGAATCCCTTCTAAAAATGACTGGATGAAATAGTGTCACTTACCCAAAAGCCTACATTTTCTTCTTCCTTGCTGACATGACATGATTCTGTAAGGGATGGCAATCCCTAGATCTGGGTGAGAATGTGGGACCCTCCTTGAGCCTCAGAGATGAGTATAATGGGTTCATACTCCATATTTTCCAGTGACTAATCTTGGTGTGAATGTGGACTCAGTGCTGGCCAATGAAATGAGAGAGGAAGCCTGGTGCACATAGGAGGTCCCCCTCTCTGGTGCAGAAAAAAAAGGCAAAACTTCATGCAGTAATTATATAGCCTCTGCCCCTACTTCCTGTACTTTGAGAATATTCTACCTGAAGCTGCTGCAGCCATTTTGTGATCATGAGGCAACAAGAATGATAATGGGAAGGCAATAGTATTGAGGATGGTTGAGCAAAATGGGATATGAATCTGAGTCCTTGGATAATATTGTGAAGACGCTGAGTCAGCCTTGGAACTGACCACCAAGGAAGGGTGCCATGGTCAGCTCTGTGAAAGACACAGTGGGTGACCATCTACAGAAGGGCAAACCATGGTCCATGGGTCAAACCTTATCTTCTGCCTACCTTTGTAGATTAAGTTCTATTGGAGGACAGCCACCTGTCCATCCCCGTATTGTCAGTGGGAGTTGCCCTGTGACGCCAGAACCCCATAGCTGTGGCAGAGCCTACATGGCTGGCAAAGCCAAAAATAATTCCTGTCTGGCTCTTCCCATGAGCTGTACTGCCCCTCATCTACACGACTGGGACATAGACTAGGGAGTGGTGTATAAGGGTTATGGGCTCCATATTCAGACCACTGAGGTTCAAGTCCTGACTCTGTCTTTAACAGATATGTGGCTTACAGGCCATTACGTAACCTCTCTGAGCCTCAATGTCCTCCTCTGCAGAGAAGAGGCATCATATAATAGCTCTTCCCTCAGAGGGCTCTTGTGGATATTCAGGGAAACCTTGGTTGGCACTGCACAAGTGCCCAGGACACTCATCTCTGTCACCTTGTGAAGGCATCTTCAAGAGCTCTAGTCTGACATGACTTAGGAACACAGCTGCCCAGCTGCCCTGAGGACAACTGAGCACATTCCTGTGATTCTAGACCCCAAGCCCCTTGCAGCACCCTTAGCATGAGGCAGGGACACGTTCCATAAAATTATCCTTTTCTGCACATCTCAGACCTTTGGTCCTCTAAGGGAATTCTCAGCTTCTGGAAGGTGGTATGCCGCAGAGCTGGGGATGGAAGCAGTTCCTCCCCAGCCAGCTGTGGCCTTCGCCTGCTGCGCAGAGACAAGGGCTGTACTCTAGGAAAGCCACCCAAGCTGCTGACCCCTCTGTCTTCCTGTGTCCCCCGACCATCTGGGCAGCAGAAGGCTGCTAACTGGGGCTCTCTGGCCCCAGACGTCACTGATGATGCAACCCGGGGAGTGAGCCCCGGGAGCTGTTGGCATCTTGTCCCAGGGAATCCAGGGGGAAGAAACCCTTCCAAGGATCTGCCTAACACGCCTTGCAGAAAGGCCATGTGCCAGGGGCTGTGGCCAGGGTTCTGGCGCCTTCCGTCTCGATGTGACCATTTCTAGCAGATGCCTCGGGTGTGGCTTCCAGGGGGACCAGAAGACCCACTGGTTGGAATCTCCGAATGTATGAAAATAAGAACTGCATCTTCCCGGCACAAAGACTCGGATGCATGGTGCCTCCAAGCAGCGTCCCGAGCCTGGCCCCACAATGGTGCACCTACCCCGCAGTGACCATGGCGCTAGGTGAGAGCCTGTCTGCACATCCTCCGCCCTACTCAGTTTCCATTCTCTTCCCTCCAGCCTCAGGGCCTTTGCACTTGCTGTTCCCTCTACGCAGAGGGCTGTTCCCTGGACATATCCACAAGGCCACTCCCCTACTTCCTCCAGGTCTCTGCACAAATATCACCTTATCAACTGCCCACCTGTTGACATCACACCTCTATCTGACTGCCCACCACTCTTTCTCCTGACTTTGCAGTCTTTCTTCTCAGAACTGATCACCACCCGCCATGTTCAACATGGCTACCCTTAATGGTTTATCTGTTTATCGCCCCATTTCCCAAATCTTCCCTTCATGACGTTCTAGGGCACTAGGGATCTCATTGGTCCTATTACCCTAGGTCCTCAACTGGTGTCTGGTACACAGTAGAATAACTATTTTTTTGAATGGATGAATGCATAGAGCTTATAGTAATCTTTGACACAAGCACCCCTTACTCTTGGATCTTACACCAAGTTGCATCGATGCTAACTAAATATTCTGTGGGCATCACTATTATTATTGACACTAATAATTCTATTATCACAACATGGATTTTATATTAACAACGACCATGGCAGTCAGCATTCCACTTGGTTCCACAAAGCACCAGATTAAGAATAAGACACAGTACTACAAGATAGGGTATGTTGTTATCCCCACTTCAGCAATCTACAACCAGGACTCTCGAGAAGGAGAGTTGTTTCGAAGCTCTCCAGATGCTAAAATGGCTGAGCCGTGGTTCAGACCCAGATTAAGAAAGCGTTGCACAGGGACGCCTGGGTGGCTTAGTGGGTTAAAGCCTCTGCCTTTGGCTCAGGTCATGATCTCAGGGTCCTGGGATCGAGCCCCGCGTCAGGCTCCCTGCTCGGTGGGGAGCCTGCTTCCCCCTCTCTCTCTGCCTGCCTCTCTGCCTCCTTGTGATCTCTCTCTCTGTGTCAAATGAATAAATAAAAATCTTTAAAAAAAAAAAGAAAGAAAGCATTGCATAAAGGCGAGGTTGTCCCTGTTAGCTTAGCCAATTCTCTGAGACCCTGTTTTCTGCTCTGAAAATGCATTACTCTCGAAAGATGGGTCTGTAGGCAGCTGTAAACATTCAGCTCAGAACCACACGTACCGTGGCCCAGAGTGTGGTAGACATTGCTCTGCTACTGATGTCGTATCTGACCTTTTCTTTTTTTTAAGATTTTATTTATTTATTTGAGAGAGAGAGAGAGCATGGGTGGGAAGGAGGGGTAAAGGGAGAGGCAGAAGCAGGCTTCTGCTGAGCAGGGAGCTCAAGGCAGGGCTCGATCCCAGGATCCTGGGACCGTGACCCGAGCCAAAGGCAAGCGCTTAACCAGCTGAGGCACCCAGGTGCCCCGCTCATCTATTTTAATGCACATAAAGCATAGAGTATGCAAGTCTCACCGAGCCCCAATGCGTGCCTGCACTGTGCTCAACTTCTTACACACATGTTCTCATTGATCTTTACAACAGACTTGTTTAATAGATGGGATATCTCCCCATTTTCCAAGGTAGCTGCTAAGACTGAAAGACATCACAAATCTTTTTTTTTTTTCCAAAGGTTTATTTATTTATTTATTTGACAGAGAGGAGAGAGATCACAAGTAGCCAGAGGCAGGCAGAAAGAAAGGGGGAAGCAGGCTCCCTGCCGAGCAGAGAGCCCGATGCGGGGCTTGATCCCAGGACCCTGAGATCATGACCTGAGCCAAAGGCAAAGGCCTTAACCCACTGAGCCACCCAGGCGCCCAAGACATCGCAAATCTTGTTTGGCCAGTCTCAAGGTCCGCAGGAGGCTAGTGGCGCCATTGTCTCAACGTGGGAAACAGGAAAAAGTCTTCATTTTCCATTCATGGTCAGGGGTGGTTAAAAAAAAAAGAAAAAGGCAACATAATTAATGGAAGTTGAGTGCAACAAAGCATGGGTTTCTCATTCCCCAGAATCATGCAACAGCCGAATGATCTCTCCTTTGTTTTGTCCTCCTTTTTGTCCATATTGTGTATTCAGCATCTGGTTTTATGGTTTAACTGGAGGAATTATTGCCTCCAGCCAGTGTCACAGAGAATGCCTTCTAACTCCTGGACACAGTAGAGCCCAAGATGGCAGTGGTTGGCAGGGAGCAGAGGGGCGAGAGGTAGAGGTTGTTGGAAGCAGCCCCTGACCGTTTAGTCTCCCCATGTCAGGATGTGGCATTTCACGCTACAGATGGCTCCTTAAGTCAAGATGCTTAATGGACTCCAGTACCCCATTCCCAGTGCGCCCCCACCCTCCACCCAGAAAAAAAAAAAGCCTCTCCATTCATTATGTTTGGGACACATCCATACACATCTCCTCCTCCCCTTGAGGAAATGGCTGGGCTGCCCATCTGTGTATGCTCAGGCTACATCTCCTTCTGGAAGATGCATCAATGCTTTCCAAATGGAAAAAGCTCAGCAGTCATTTCCAAAAGGAGCATTCTTCAGGGGGAGGCGATGAAGAGGGGAATGTCTTTCTTAGCAGCTTCTTTTCTGTGAGCTAGGAGAACTCTCAAGGAGGGCTCCTGTCTTCCAGCCATTGGTCATGCCCTAGCTTGGTATCTGCTCAGTTGTTTGTAGAGCATCAGACTTCCCTCTCCAGTTATGTTGGAATTAAAGGAGGAGACTCCAACTTGACTCTGGAAGCCCTTGAACTCAAGATCCATAATAGTGTTTCGTGAATACTATACTTTGACAGATTGACTGGCTAACATAAACTGTTGTTTCCATCTTGGGAAGCCAGTAGTCTCCAAAATAACCCATAGTTACTTTTTAAAGACCTGTTTTGCCCCGTACAGCATGCTGAGTATTTTGTAAGCATGCTAGTCTAAGTCATTACTGATACCTTGATGACTTGAAGAAGCTCGCAACGGTTGATCTCTATCTATTCTAGGTTTTGGACATTCATTTTGGAGATTCATTGATAGAGAGACCAGGGAACTTTTTACAGATTGTTCTCATCGTGTCATTCCCCTGTGCAAAGCCCCCGATGGACTCCCAGAGCCCTAGTAGAATCCTAATGCCTTGCCACGATCTGTCCCTGTGCATTTTGATATCATTTCATTTTGGTTCACCCTCTCTTGCCTTTTGTAATGTTCCTCTTACATTCCAGGCATGGGTCCCATCTCACAGTCTTTGTGCTTGCTGATTCTTCTGCCTGGAATGCTTCCCAGGTCATCATAGGACATGACCATCGCAAGACAAGATGATGTCCACCCCATTCAGGTTTTAGCTTAGATATCCTATCTTCAGAACTGGCACTTTGTCCAACTTATGGAACACTGAACCATCTATGCTTAGTGCTCTGTGGATACTCACTTTGTGGATACTCAGTGAGGTCATTGCTAATTCTTTGGTTACTAAGTTCGATGCTAACTTTTAATTCACAGATGATTATCTATTTCCATCCACTAGACTTATACTGTCTAATACAGTAGCTATTGGCCAAATGTGGGTATTTAAATTTAATTAAAATAAATCAAACCAAATAAAAATTTAAAATTCAGTTCATTGGTTACACCAGCAGTATTTCAATAGCTTAGTAGTAACAAGGGGCTAGTGGTTACCATATTGAACAGTGTCCTAAGGACATTTCCAACATCACAGACTGTTCTATTGGATAGTTCTGCACCAAAATGTAAACACCACAGGGCAGGGACTTGGTCCAACTTACATATTCCAGACTCCTCAATGCTTAGCCCTCAGTCGATACTTAATAAATATTTGTTAATGTGTTTATCAGTAAATTAAATGGTAGTTTACAATTTACAAAGTACAACCCATATGGCAACAGCAATGGATATTACAATGATAGTAATAAGCATTTGGTGAGCATTTACTACATGAACTTCCGTAGGGGTTGCTCATTGGCTGACCCCTTCACTGAATGAGATCATGCCTCTGACAAGCCCCCTTTCCATGTGGTTCTTCCATGACCAACAGCACACAGACAATGTGGACTTTTTTTTCTTTGGAAATTGGGAGTCATTCAAAGAAGCCAGGTCTCCATGTGGTATATTTGAGAAAGACTTCCTCATAACTGAAGAGTTGTTGCCCTCTGACCAACACCTCTCCCGTTTCCCCCAGCCCCCAGCCCCTGGCAACCACCACTCTACTCCCTGTTCGATGAATTCAACTTTTTTTTTTTTAAGATTGCACCTAGAAGTGAGATCATGCCATTTTTGTCCTTCTCTCTGTGATTTATGTCACTCAGCATAACATCCTCTAGGTTCATCCATGCCATTGCAAATGGCAGGGTTTCCTTCCTGTTTATGATGGAATAATATGTGCATTTATATATATATATATGTACACGCACGCGTGCACATACACACACACACAGGGTCATCAAAAAGCAGGAAGTCAGCATTCTTCCCTTCATGTTCCAGGACACTGAAACTTGAAAGGCTGAAAAAACTCACCCAGCTTGGAATCGACTGAGCCAGGACTTGAACCAGACTTTGCCCCGAGGTCAAAACCAGTAAGGGTACCTGTACCCTCGTGGGCATATTGGGCGTCCCAGGTGCCGTCTCAGAGGTGGGGAGGGGAGGGGGAGATGAGAGAACTCCACGACGAGGCGCTCCCCTTCGAGCCTGGGCTGCAGTGAGTGCCGACGGCCCTGACCGCCTGGCAGTGAGTGGAGGTGCCGAAAGTCATGGGAACAGCATTGCGAACTGGCAGGTAGGGGGTTCCTCTCAGGATAAGGAGATGGGGAGGACAAACGGAAGAGGAGGTGGCAAACGGGAGCCCTGGAGACATGCACTAATTAAGGGCTTCGTCACCAGCTCAGTGATGTGTCAAGATCACAGTCAGTCAAGCAGATAAGGGAGATGAGTTAACATCTCCGGGGGGATGCCCACGCCTGAGACTGGCAGACAAGAGCACAGCAGTGAAAAGGAAGCTGCCAGAAGCTTATTTGCATGAAATTGCAGTGAAGGATTTGAACCGTCTGCTACCCTGGTGGCTTTAACCTCCTTTCAGTTATAAGGTCCAGCAAACCTCAGAATGAATTCACATCCCCGGGCTCTAGAAGTACCATGGGGGTAGAGACCTGGAGCCATCCAGGAAGGCATGGAAAGGAAGTAGGACAAGAATCACAACAAAGACCTTGGAATCCCAGTTCCTCCATGTTTTTCCCTTAGGGCATATCGGAGGGTGACTTAACCTTCAGGCATTGCTGGATCCGGAGGCCCAACATTATGCATGGAGAACGCGTGTCTCTCTCTCTCTCTCTCTCTCTGCACTACCTCCTGTGTGTTGACGGCCTTCTCAGGTAGGTTTGTGCCCTGTGGTGTTAAGGTGGCTCTCTCTCTTAGGCTGGCTTCCCTCAGAAGCAGACACTGAGACAAGATTCAAGAAGAGATGATTTATTTGGGGAGTCATCCCTGAAAACTCTGAAATGGGAATGGGAACATGAGAAGGGAGGGGAGATGCATTCGCAAGCAGGTTATCACTATGGGCAATTAATGTTCAGTCCCACTGGGACCCCTGTGAGAACATAGGGACCACACCTCACTGGGGACCTCAGGGGTTAGGGTTAGTCTCTTTCAACTGCTCACATTCTCATGGAATACACACACACACACGCACACACACATGCACACGGGTGCACACCTGCACGTATATATACATACACACATAATATATACATATGTATGTATACATAGAATATACATATGTATATATATATATATATATATATATAGGCTTTGAAGTCTTGTTACCAGTGTTTACATGAGCTTAATGGGGCCAAATGTCATTAACAACTTTGATACTATTTGAGTTGGCCCTGGGTTCTGCAGAATGGCTAATATAACCACAATTCATGTGCCCATGCGGCACTGTTCGGTGAAGGGATCTCGGTAAAGGGAGCTCTGAATCCTCTTTTCCTGCTTCCTGGCTTGGCATGTGACACATGGGGCTACTTCCTCACAGGGCCCTTTGCATTAACATACTTTGGAAAGGTGCCTAAGTGACGTCCATTATGCAATTTTCTTTTAAAGGTAGAGGAAATGACAATCAAAGAATCAAGGGGAGGGGTGAGGGTTGGTGCCTCCCCCTACCCCCCTGCGAAAATGTCAGAGGGCCCTTAACCCACGGTAATTGCAAAACAAACAGAGCTCCGAGGTCCTACAAAGCCCGAGTGCTGCGAGGAGAGAGAGCAAGGTCAGCCAGGAGGGCCTGTAGCTAACAGAGACCTTGAGAAAGCAGGTTGGAAAGTGGTGCCGTTAACAATAGACCATATCAGCTTGGGGCTTCTGAGTCCCATTCGCTTATCCATATAATGGGAATCATCCACTTTTTAGGATTCTTAAGAGAACTGAATTAGATGGTGCGTGCAATATGCATGCCCCCATAGCAGGGGTTGCTAGCTTCTTTCTAAAATCCATTTTCACCTTCTTGAGGAGCGCTGTACGAGAAATTTCAAGGAAGCACACAACTTCCTAGAATGGACGTCACACTTTCCAGGCGCCTCTGCAACTCAGTGCAGTCCTATGACTCAGTTTTGGCCACTGCGGTATAAAGGGGAGTGCCCAGTAGCAGCTTCCGGGACCCATCCAAAGAGACGCCGAATGCATGGTCTTTGGCCTTTCTTTTCCTTCCCTTCATCACGCGCCCCGGAACACAGAGGCCACCATACTGAAACATGAGACGGCTCTGCGAATGAGGAGGGGTGTGCAAATGAGGGAGGAGCAAAAAGATGGAAGGAGGCTGGGTCCCTGCATGATGCCGCCCATAGCTTTTCTGGATCTCACTCGTTCCTTTTAACACCGCTGTTACCTGGGGCTTTCTTTCACTAACAGCCAATCCCCAGTCCTGGTTCATTCACCTAGAACTTGGCATACCCCATAAAGCTAGGTCTTGTAGACGAGACTCAAGTCATATTTGGCCCACACTGAAGCTCAGCATTTTAATTTTGTCTATTACTAAAATACCTTTCCTCCTATTAATCCCTCTAGGTCATAAGTCTACCCCGTTGATTCTAAAGGAACTGCTTGCTTAATCCTTATGCTACATTCTGTCTCAGAGTCTATTCCCCAGAGAACCCCGCCCACAATAGGGCCAGCCACTCCTCTTCCCTTGGTCTTCCTTCCTCCAGCGGCTGCCCAGAGGAAACTGGGAGAGCCTCTCCCGGAAGGAGAGGCTGTCCCGTGGCCGCTGGAATCATGGGCAAGATGGAGCCCCTGCTCCATCTAGGTTGCTTCTGCTTTTCCCCTTTTGTCCACGCTAACGTGGCCGTTTCTGGATTGGTTTACGTGGACTCGTTTCCATTCTCCCCCTAACAAACCTCTCTCAACCTTTGTAGGGCTACTCGGTCATTGGTCTCCCCATGCGATCATTCACCTGGCTGTGAAAAATGTCACCAGCTAAGGGACTTGGAGGAAGTGACAAGCCGGATGCAGATCCAAATCCAGGTCCACATCGCGGACACAGAATGATCTGGGAGTTCGACGGGCAGGCCATGGGGCTGCTCAGTGGGATGCTGCCCTTTCTGGACAGGGCAAGCCCTTCTACTGTCTTCTCTCCCCCATGGCCACTGGTGAGACTTGCAGCCCTCGTGAGCTGGGTGGCGGTAGCTGATGACGCTCAGCCTGGAGCGTCCTCTCTTACCCTCTCTGCCCCCTTCTTGTTCCTTAAAGGAAACCTGGGCGGCCTCAGATGCCAAGTTCTCTTGCGGTATGAGTCAATGGGAAGAAAACCGCCCTTAAGCAGGCCGAGCAATGGCACCTTATTCAATAGAAAAAGAAATAAATGTCACTATGAAAAAATGGCTCAGATAATGCCCTGTGTCTTTCGGGAGTAACTGGGCTTTCCCTCCAAGTCAGTTGCTTATCAATATCTGAGTGGCCGTTAGAATTCTTTTGCGGGGGGCGGGGAGCGGAGGGGAGATTCTCATGCTGAGATTTTTGTGCCTGGAAAAGGTACCGAGTCTTTTGGGCTCCACAGGGATGGTGGAAGGCATAGGAGGGGGGGAGTTTAGCATTTGGGGGCTCATAATCTACATTCCTCTCTGCCTGTCTCTAGAGCAGCGACATCCAGGCCTGGCCTCTGCAGGGTGACCGCTTTCTTCGATCACTGAAGAAATCCTCACTTGACAAAGAATAATAGCCACAGCCAGGATGATATGTACCCAGTGCCTCACACCCGGCTAGCCATGGATAGATTCATGCCATCCTTACAGCCCCGGAGGGGAAGCTGCCATTACCACCCCCTTCACAGATGCTGAAGATGATGCATGGGGGAAGTTCGTGCACCAAGCTCCCCCCCCAGTCATGGCGGAGCCCAAATTTGGACCGAGGCAGTGAGGCTCCAAAGTCTACTCTTTGCCCCCCTTCGGCCTCCCTACAGCTCCATGCTATCTGTCTAGGGCAACACCTTTGGACGATCTAGGGCTTCGCACGGCGGCCCACGGCCACCTGCTTTGGACGCTCAACACGGTCTCGGCAGGCGAGTGGGTGACAGGCAACCTTCTACTTCTTCCAGCGAGAGGGCCGTGGGTGTGGGAGTCAGAAAACCCAGATTCCTCTTCCCGTCTCTTGCAACCTTCAGTGATCGGCATGGTTGGTCTTGGACAGTCTCTAAACCACTCCAACCTCGAGTGGAAGCTCATCTGTATCCCAAATTCAGTGGAGGGTCTGTGCTGATCAAAATCCACGTGCCAATTAAAAAAGAGCACCCAAGGGGAAGGGTGAGGAGGGGAGAGGTCCGGTCACTGTCCCCCTTCACTCTTGGGTGAGGGATCAGGACGCTGCCTGGGAGCTCGGTCTCGCGACACCTGCCCAGGTGTCTCCGTTCTACAGGATGTTCCAAGGAAAGGAGGAAACAATACCCTTCCTCTGAATGACCACCTCCTCCAGGCGTTGCTGGCACTGAGTCGGTTCTGTCTGCCCAGTGACCCCATCTACAGTCAAAATAGGCCAGGAAACATCTAGCTCACTCTGGCGTCCCCGAAGGTGGCAAATCAGAGAAGCTGCACCGACCGACCTCATGGGAGCTGCCCCAGGACTGAAGTTCAGACAAATGGTACAGTGTTGGTCCAACGGACTCGGGTGTCCAGGGGGCCTCTTGATCGGCGTGGTTAGCATCCTGAGACAACAAATAAAACACACACTGCCCAGGCTTCCACATTTCCTTTCACTGAAAATGCCTCCAGCCCGTTTTAATCCCAGAACATCAACTGGGAGAGAGTGGGTCTGCGAAATCACATAAGGCAGCAAAAGGCAAATGAAGTTGCCAGGGGATTGAGTCTGCAATGGGGTTTGCCAGCATGGTGGAAGGGTGTGCCCCTTGCGATCTGGTGGGAGCAATGCCCCCCACGCTCTCCCGCATTGCACCCCAATACCCAAAGGCACGCACGGCACTGGGACCCCAGGCCACATTCCATTGCCCCAGCCTGCCTGTTTGTTCAGGTCAAAGTCAGAGCACAGAAAACTCTGAGCAGGGGTGAGAAGATTAGAAATGGGCAGGTTGGAGGGAGCAACATGGGTCCCCTTATATACGAGGTTGCTGTTCCCACCTTTTTTAAATCCAGGGTCCACCTCTATTCCCAAATTCCAACTGAGTGCCTTCTGGGAAACGACCGTCTCTCTCACTGCCTCCACGTTAGATCAGGGCAAGGCAACGGGGGCCCAGGAGCCCATATCCAGCCTGCTGCAAGTGAGAATGGTTTTTATATTTTTTAAAAGATTTTATTTATTTATTTGACACAGAGAGAGAGATCACAAGTAGGCAGAGAGGCAGGCAGAGAGAGGGGGAAGCAGGCTCCCTGCTGAGCAGAGAGCCCGATGCGGGGCTCGATCCCAGGACCCTGAGATCGTGACCTGAGCTGAAGGCAGAGGCTTTAACCCACTGAGCCACCCAGGCGCCCCAGATTTTTACATTTTTAAATGAGTCCTTTTAAACTGGTTAGATCAGTCCCCTACACAATAGTCTCCATCTTGCCTCTTGGTCCACAAAGCCTAAAATATTTACTCACTCTCTGCCCTTTGCAGAAAAAGTTTGCCAACCCCCCGATGTAAGTGAATCAATAGGTCATCATGTCTGCCATGGAGACGTCTCCTAAATTTGCTCATTCAATCTGTGGGGAAGGAACCCCCAGTCTCTAGGCTTCGGCTTTCAGCTGTAGCAGGAGAGAGAGGATCGCCCCAGTCACACAAAGTCCCTGTAAAGATTCCGTGAAACATCACACCTGAAGCCGAGTCCGTGTCCCAGCAGGCGTCTTCGGTACCTGCCTGCCGAGTACTGAATGTTTGTGTCCCCCCACATCTAACGGTGACATCCGAACTACCCAACGTGATGGGACACGGAGGAGGGGCCTCGGGGAGGTGATGAGGTCAGGAGTGCGGCGCCCCCGTGAATGAGATTAGTGTCCCTAGAAACGGAGTCCCCAGAGAGCTCCCGTGCTCCTTCAGTCACGTGATACACCTCGCTGGCCTCCCGGTCTCCGGCTTCCAGCCTCCACGACAGTAGAAGCCCCCTGGTCTAGGGCCCTGGGTTCCAGCAGCCCGAACAGGCTGACGTACTATTTCCTGTGGGGCCCACGGCAGCCCCCGCCACGGCGAATCGCCTGCCCCCAGATGCCCGTACTCTGGAGGGAGCCTACATGGGGGCAGGGAAGCGTGGAACATTCTCTCGGAGCTAAGGCCCAGCCTGGGAAAGGGGGTTGCAGTCCCAAAGAATAACAGGAGCAAAGACCCTGAGCCGAGGCCAAGTTGGGTGTCTCGGAAGACAGAAAACAAGGAAGCAGTTGCATGAGCAGGGTCTGCGAACGGTGGCCCTATGCCAGGCTTCATGGCCCCTCGGCCACAGCGAGGCCACCTGCACCTTCAGGGGACCACTCCCCTTTTACCCATGGCATCTTACCTCAAGCGTCTTTCTGCTTGTCCCTAACCCCTGCTCAATGTCCCTAACGTGCCCACGATGCGCGGGAAATGGCTCAGAGCCCAGCCCCGCCCTCGCTGGCCGTGCTCTGGAACCTCCCCGACTGCCCTCAGCAGTCACCTGCTCCGTGATGTGCCTCTTTGTGGCGATCCCCCTTCCCTGTCTTTCTCCCGTCCCTTCACTGCTTCCTGGGGTCCCCCAATCCTTGTCTCAGGGTCCACTTTGGGACGGACCCGAATCCAGGCAGTGCAGTTTTCCTACAAGACTCTGACTCCGGCTCGGGCCCCCGGTCGGCGGGCAGGCTGGCCCGTCTACTGCACGCGTCTACTGCACGCGTCTCTTGGGCACTTTTGTCCAGAAACCATCTCTCAAGCGAGGGTCAGCCAGCGAGTGGCCTGCCGTGTCACGTGCCAAGAGGACGGCCTCATTTCTCGTTTGGACGCCGCCAAGGACCTTCCAGGCCTGTGGATACAGCGGCAGATGGAGAAATAGTCCTGCTGCAAGCGGTTCTCGCTTTCTCTGCAAAATGCCCCCAGCTCAGAGAGTGGGTCCTGTCAACTCTAGTCTGTGCCCCCCTCGGACCCTGTGCTCCGGG
Source organism: Nasua narica (assembly GCA_028533885.1). Taxonomy (NCBI): domain Eukaryota; kingdom Metazoa; phylum Chordata; class Mammalia; order Carnivora; family Procyonidae; genus Nasua; species Nasua narica. The sequence continues at coordinate 9,839,742 of CM052808.1, read as the reverse complement.
GAACGTCAGAGGTCAGAGGGCCCATCTGCTGCCAGAAGCGACCGGTGACGTCCCAGGCAGAGTTGGCGGGTTTTGCCATGAGGCCCAGGCTGGTGATGGGGGCTCTGTCACCTAGAGCTCAAGGGACGCGTTCCATATGGTGCATCCCAGCCCCCGCCTCGCCCCCTCCGTTGCTAGACTGGCTGGGCCTGCAGTGGGGTGCTCCTGTCTGAATCATTCAAGGGCCCAGAGGGAGACGCAGGCCTCGGATCTGAGCAGAGGCGGGAGGCTGGGAGGGAGCCCAGCGTCGTGCTGGTCAGGCAGGTTGTGCCTGTCGCCGGCCCGAGGACGCCATCCCGCAGACTGAGCGGGGCTCTTCCCGGGGCCGAGCCGGGCAGCCCCGGCGGCGCCGGGTGGATGGAAGGCTCCCGAGGACAGGAGGAGAGGGTGCACAGCGCCAGCCGGGTGGACGGTGCAGGCCGTGGCGGTGACAAGGACGGTGGGGGGCAGTCAGGAGCCCCAGGCTGCCGGAGGATGGAGGCTGGGGTCCGGACAGAGCTCCCGTCCCCCGCCTCGTCCACATCGCACACGGGCCGTGTTGGGCAGGCCTTTCCACACCGGCACTCGCTTCTGTCTGCAGCCTCAACTGTGCAAAAGACACACACGCCCACGCCTACGCGCACGCGCACACACACACAAGCACATCCCCCATGCACGCACGCGCACACACTCGCGCGCCCACGCACACCCACAGGCACACCCACACATGTATGTGCAAGCACATCCCACCACAGAAGCACAGACTGGAACCCGCACACGTGCAACAGCAAACACAGAGCTCGTATACCCACGAACACCCACACACATACACACACACGAGCAGAAACACACACACACACACACACACAGACAAAAACCACACACAACCTTACACCCCCACACACCCCCATGCGCTCCTGCAGGGGGCCTGGCCCCGCCAGCCCTGTGGGTGCCACTAATTCCTTCCCGAACAACAAATGCGAGGCCCGCGTTTCCCAGCCCCAGGAGCTCGGGGCACCGCCGGGCGGACCTCAGGCTCCGCTTCTCCTCCCAGAAAACGGGGGCGATGACACTACCTTCCTGGGGCTGCGTGTTCGTGAACACCCACTGTGCCCAGAAGACAGTTGATGTGGAACAGGGGCTGAGGGAAATTATTTGCACTGACATTGATTGTCTCTGAGTTCGTGTCTGCACGGTGTGGGGGCCCCATGTTTAGTGTCCCTCAGTTGTTCCAGACTCCCCCGCGGGTGCCTCCCACGCCCTCGGGGAGAATAATCTGGTTATCCGGAGCCATGACCTGCCAGTGAGGGGCTGTCGGCGGGGTCCTGAGGGCTGGTCTCACGCAGCCAGGGTGCTGGAATCTGCCAGAAAAAGGCCAGTTCTACCCCGCTGCTGTTTCTGGGTCCTCCCAAAGCTGCGGGGCCCTTGAGGGGCCAAATGATGCTGCGTCGGCCTGGGACCCTCATCGGCAGAGCTCCGCGGGGCTGGGCAAAGCTGGCAGCCTCCCTACCCTTCCCTGGCTGCCTCTGATGCCGGCACTCCTATCGGTGCTACGTTTGTCCTTCTCACAACGTCCTTACGAAAACATCTCTCCCTCTCTCCCCTTCCCTTCCCTTTCCTCTCCTTCTTCTCCCTCTCCCTGGGTTCCTTCCTCCTCCCCTCTTCCCCTCCTCCTCTTCCCCCTCTCCCCCTCCTGTACAGACACCCTCCAGCCTGCTGTCTCCCCCTACCTTCCCACCTCTTCCCTGGAAGCTCACCTCAAGCTGGCTTCTCTCTGCAGTTGGAAGACTTTCCTCAGCAAACCCTTGAGGCCACTTGCTAAGAGCGAGTTTTGATGAGGACCCGGAGAAGGCATGAGGACACTGGAGAAGAAGCGAGGTGCCACCCCATAGAAAGAGACCCCAGCTTGGAGCCAGACAGACCTGGAGTCAAGTCCTGCATCGGCCGCTTGCCTGCTCAGGGTGACGACCTAGAACGTGCCACCAGGTAAAGGAGGGACACGGCCAGAAGACCCTGTCCAGTGCTCTAGGACGCCTAGTACCTTCCCTACAGAGGCATTCAGAAGCTCTTTCCGCATCGCCCACCTCCACCCTGAAGCCCTGAGAGGAGGGACAGATAGGCTTAGCGGTGAGGAGCAGAAAATTCAGAAATGGGGCCATAACCTGGGTCAGCTGACCCTTCACCCACCACGCCGAGGCAACCCAAAGGTGCCTGGATGATCCCTCAGGGGACATTTATGGGAAAAGAAAAACTGCAGAACTCGTCTGAACACCTTCCTACATTCCAGAGCCTGCTACCATGTTGGTTACGGCTTTGGAGGCAGGCAGAACTGACTTTGAGTTGCAGTTCTAGAACTTTCTGTGTGTCCCTGGCATGCCCTTCAACCTCCCTGAACTTCAGCTTCCCCGGCCGTGGGATGGGTGCCATGAGGTCTCTTGTACAGGGTGTCCTCGGGGATCCCACTCAGCACGGAGTAGGCGGCTTTCCTCGGACAGTGGCGGTGCTGTGACAAGGAATGGAAGGAAGGAGGGAATGCATCTCTGAGGGAGGCGGCAGGCTGCACGGCCACCCCTCTGTGGCAGAGCCGCTCAGAGAGGACGCCTTGGGTTAACTTCCTCCCGTCTCCCTCTGCCCCGCAGCTCCCTCCCGGCCCTTCCTCCCCCATCCTGCAAGGGTGAAGTTAGCATACCACTGGGGTTAGCAGAAGGTACAAACTGGATTAGATGTTAAATCAATTTGGCCTTCCTCCCCAGGGACGGCGCAGGCAGGTTCCATATGAATAATGATTTGTCTGAGGCAGCAAACTGGATTATTTGATCAAAAAGGGGAAAAAACAACTCATGTTCATTTTTTAATAATGGCTTTTGCATCCAGTCTCCCGAGCTTGGCTAAGAGGGGAGGGCAGGGGTGGCGGGCGGACGAGCTGGAAGACAGACAATAACAAAATAGTCTTTCCTCTGAGAGCCTCTGTTCCCACCTCAGACTCCAGTGGGGGCTGCCGAATCCGGCCCCCGAGAGGGGGTTTCTGTTCCTACCTCACTGAATAAAAATCGGAAGAATAAGAACATTGATCCCAAGGGCTTTACAATATGGCATGCCGTGCTCTGTCCCTTCACGTTTTCTCAGCTTGCTTCATCTTACCCTGGAGTAGGCACTAAAACCCAGCTGACAGATGACACGGAAGCTTCTAGAACCGAATTTCTCAGACTCCGTACTGTTGCCCTTTGCCTGACGATTCTCCGGTGCGGAGGCCGTCCCGTGTGCTGTGGGACATCGAGCCGCATCGCTGGCCCCCACCCGGCAAATGTACCCTCCCCCCAAGTTGTGACAACCCAAAATATCTCCAGCCGAGCGTCCCCCCTGGGACAGAATCCGCGCTGGTTAACAGCTTCTGTTCTAAATTGGTAAAGTGAGTAGGAGATCACACAACGAATGATGAGTTTACCTGGGATTCAGACTCAGGAAGTCCCCCCCTCCGCTCCCCCGTGTCTGCTCCTAACTGCTTCCCCATATGAGTGCATGCCAACCCGATGAGGGAGGCGGTCACGTGCCAAAGAGAGACACCGCCGGTGTTCTGGCAAGTTCCCGAGAGGGACGGTCAGTGTTTCAGAGAAGCAAGGAAAGGCTTTGTAGAACGGGGCCGGGTTTCTACGAGGGCGTGAGGAAACGCGCACGCTGTACTCCGTTTATGCCGATGGTGAACCACCTCAGAAAGAATTCCCCTCCTGCCCCGGGCAGCCCTGTGTTACCGCAGGACCCCCGCCAGGAACAAGCCGCAAACATCACCCAGCTAGTACGATTAACTGAAATTTGCCAATAAAATCATAGCGGAATGGTTTCCCATTGTGGAAAAAAAAATTTTTTTTTTCTGTGTATTGACTCATTAGTACCCCCGTGCGGGAAGGCCCACTGTGGAAACTGCTTGCTTATCCACTAGGACAGCTGCTGTCGGAGGAGAAGCCGCTAGATGCCCTCCCTGGGTGGTTGAGCACAGACTGTAGAGCCGCTCGGCCTGGGTTCGAATCCCAGCCCTGCCTCTTATTGGCTGTGTGACCTTGGGTGAGTTACTTAACCTTTCTTTGCCTTGGTGCGGTCATTAGTAAAATTAAAAAAAAAATTCATAATTGTACCTACCTCAGGGAGCACTGAGAGTTCATTTGTATACATGAATTAACATAAATGTAAAGGTCAGAGGACAAGCTGGGACTTACAGGAAGGGCTATTTAAAGCTTAGCTATTATTGCCATTGTTAGTACAATGACCATCAGCGTCATTATCCCTGCCTTTTAAAAAGCCTGCTTCAAGCTACGGTTATGCAGAGCTAAGCCAGGCCTGGCTACGGTTATGCAGAGCTAAGCCAGGCCTGGGGCCTATTAGCTGCCCTTTCTCCTGCTTCTTTGAGGGGCTGGCCACTTTACCCTTCTCTTTCCCAGCTCCTGGTTTGGGGCTTTTGCTCTCCTGCAGTGATAAAAATCACCCGGCCTCCTCAAGGCCTTTCTGAGGGTGGCCGGATCTAGGAGTGAGACTCGGTAAATACAAGGAATGTCACGGGTTGGACCTTCACTTGGTCCTCCAAGCCTTCATGAAGTCTTAGGTCCTATGTAACAGGTCTGTCCAGAATTTCAGTGGAAGGTGCGTCGGTGGCTCCCGGGAGCCTTCCCATTTCCCGCGGCTCCTCAGACAGCCCTGGAGCGGGAACTCCCACAGCGAGGGGATTCTCCTGCCCCCACAGCAAAGGTCTTCCTAGAAACAGTCTTGAGCTGATCTCCCAAGGGTCAATCTGGGGGACTGATGTCTGCCCCTCAGAGCCGGGTGTTTGGGTCCGGAAACATCAGGAAATCAATGCAAGGGCAACACTGAACATCAGCATCTTTTGAGGGCTTTCGGAGTCCTGAACTCTGCACTGAATTCTTTGTATGTATTTTCTCTTTAAATTCTGGCTGCCCAGTGGCTAGCTTCTATTATTAGCACAGTTTTACAGACAATGATGAGGCGAAGGCTCAGAGGAGTTAAGTGACGTGCCCAGGGATGCATAGCTGGGTAGATGCACAGCTGAGCTCTCTGGCTTTAACATCCCTTCGTAAATCTACGTGTACTGACGGGACGCATGTCAAAATGTCATGGGTGAAGCCGACGCGGTAAAGGCTCTGTCCTATTTTTGCCACTGCTCTAATCATTTCAGTATAAAAAGTTAAAACAATTAATTAAAGAAATACATATACATCCACTGAACACCTACTGTGTGCCCCGCCCTCAGCGACACCCTTAGGAATCCAGGGGAAATAAAGCGGTCATGAACTCTGATTGCTTGGGGCTTTCAGCTCGCACAGTGGTCAGCGAGTGGCTGCCCCCGCGGCAGGGGAGGGGGCCAGGTCCAAGAAGCTGTCCGCTCTGTAAGTCAAGGCTCCCCAGACCGCGGCCACGCCTACTCGCTAATGCAGAAAGTCCAAGATCAAGGTGTGGGCAGGCCTGGTTTCCTCTGAAGCCTGGCTCCATGGCTTGTGGATGACCGTCTTCTCCCTGAGGCTTCCCCTGGTCGTCCCCTGTGTTGGCACCTGGGTCCTAATCTCCTCTAACTCTTAGACACCCATCCTACTGAATCACGGCTCACCCTAAGGACTGCATTTCCCCTTCGTACTTCTTTAAAGAACCGACCTCCGAATATCATCACTTTCTGAAGTATGGGGGAGGGTGGGTTGGGATTTCAACCTATGAGTTTCTGGGGAGACACAATTCAGTCCATCACCACCCCTGGTTTAGTAGGCATGGCGGCAACTAAAAAGGGCACGATGGGAGGAAAGTCCAAGATGTACCAGGCTTCAGGGCGGAAGTGGCGTTTTCACTGACTCCTAGGATGAGCTCAGGTCTACCGAGCAGAAGACGGGTCAGACCTCCTGCAGCGCCATGACCCAAGCTCGGAGAGGTGAGGGCAGGTAGGAAAACTACCCAGCTGGACCTACTGTGCGCCAGAGTCCGGAACCGTAGTGCGGCGGGAGGACTCAACGTCGCGAGTCTGGACGCTGGGAAGTGTGTGTGGACGCACATTTGTTCTGCATCCAGACTGCAAATTGCCAGTCGGCCTCCTGTGGAGGAAAGTGCCATCCCAGGAAACCCAGGCGAAGACCGCAAGGAATTATGTCTTCAGAAGCAAATGGTTCCCGAGAGGCTGGTCGGAGAGGCCGGGCAAGCCGAGGCAGGTCTGAGAACTAGGAAGTCAGAATTTCTCCCCCGGCCACGGCTCCATCAGGCAGAGCCTTGCACCCCAGCGAGCCCTGGCTTCGGGGACCCCAGGATCCTCCCTGAAAGGCTTCCAGTTCTGACAACCCGGATGGCCGGGAGCAGAGGGCCAGGGCAGCAGCAGGACCCAGTGGGCCCTGCCACAGAGCTGTCCCTCGGTGCTCCCAGGGAGCTGTCCGGTGGCTCGGCTCCAGGAAAGAGGCAAAGAGCAAATTCTCTTGCATTGCTCCCAGCCTGACCTCCCAGAATTGGGGCCCTTCCAGGCCACTCACGTCTGCCCACGCCTCTTCGCCAGCCCCAAAGAGATAGGATATCTTTTTTTCCTGAGAAGGGCTTCTTTCCACAGTGCCTCCTACCCCTCTGGGCTGGTGTTGGGTCAGTGACAAGACTGTAATTTTCTATGGCCAGGTTCTTGGCTTTTTTTTTTTTTTTTTTAGCAAATCAGCCAAGGATTTTGTCAGCTAAGTGGAGACAATATTTCATCCCTACTACAGATATACCAGTGGAGAACTGACAGCTGATGGGATTCTGTTGGGAAAAATCATGCCCCACCTGATGTATTTAATCAAACACATCGTGGACCCCAGAGTATCTCTTTCTGGCATTTGGGGATTAAGGCTTTCTTCGTGTCTCTCGTTCACACTGTCTATATCTCATCCAGGAGACGGCACTGCCCCATAAATCAGGCTGCAGAGGACAGTCAAGGTCATGAATCTCCTTCAACTTCACCCCCCCCCATGCCCCGCTTCCCAACCGTGGCCACCTGGGGCCACGTTCGTGCCGGTCCCATAGACGGTGACCTGGGGGAAGCATCCGGAGGCAGGGAGCTGAATCCCTCCTGCTCAGTGAGCCGCGGCGGCTTTCCTAACCATCGGTAGAGCAGAATGGGGAACGGGAATTTACTGAGCACCTACTTCGTGCCAGGCACAGAGTCAGGCACTTTATACGTGCATGTGAGACAGGAGCCCGAGTTCAGAAAGCTAGCTAAGAATGCTGGAGTTGGCCTTGGTGTCCCCAAGACCATAATCTCACAAGTTCATTTCCCCTTCCTCCCTTGCTTCCTTCCTCCCCCTCTATTTCTTTCCCTCCTTCCTCCCCCCCCTTCCTTCCTACATCCCTTCCTGCATCCATTCAATGAAGGCTTGACTACCGAGTGTCTGCTGTATACCAGGAACTATACTCAAATGTGTTGCTACTTAAAGAGAATGAGTCACACATAGTTTCAACCTGCATGGAGCTTACATCCTGGAGAAATACCTGTCCTCACCAGGTTGCCTTCTGAGGGCGTCCTGTGAGACACTGATGCCCTAGATCTGTGGCATGGTCTGGGTGTAACAATACTACGGATATTGGGGCACCTGGGGGGCTCAGTCCATTAAACGTCAGACTCTTGATTTCAGCTCAGGTCGTGATCTCAGGGTTGTGAGATCGAGCCCTGCGAGGAGCCTGCTTAGGGTTCTCTCTCTCTCTCTCCCTCTGGCCCTCTCCCCCACCCATAAGCTCTCTCTCTCTCTCTTAAAAGAAAAATACTACTAATTGTAATAATACAGAAGATAACTAGGAAAATTAACGAGAGGGAGATTCTTCATTAGCAAATAATGGAAATAATACCCATTTTATTGACATTTAAATGGTCATATAAAAGCCTCTGGACTCAGGGTGCATTACAATCGACGTCATTAAGAGCTTAAGGTCCTTGTAGGACTGTTGTGGGGCTCTGGCTAGTTCATGTCTATACAAGGTGCACCGTCTGCTCTACCAGCATTAGCTATCTTTTGCCTGTTGACTCTCAGGGAGAGGTCTTCCCAAGTCCTAGGGCTGGTGGAGGGTCCTAGCCACTATCATTTCTCATTCTTCTCTTCCAGTATGGCTCAGAGAAGACACTGTGCCATTCTGGCATGATCTGTAGGATTCCCCCACATTTCTCTCTGGGCTGCTTGGTGCCAGAGACCCCCAAAGTACTTCCCCGGGTAAGAGAGACAGAGCCCACTGGGACCCACTTGACTGAAGGAGCACTTATCGAAGATGGAGGACAGACTAGAGCTCTAGCCTGGTTCCCTCCTGGGATCATGGGCAAGTCATACGACGTCTGTCAGGGTCTTGGCAACAACAAAGGGCTCGGCCGGTCAGGATGGTTTGGGGAGACTTCAACGAAGAGCCTATCTGCAAAGATGTGTGCAGGAGGCAGGAAAGATAACAAGGGGTGGGCCAGAAACCCTGCAGGGGACGAGGCGGGAGGTGACATTACCAGGCCCAGAGCTGAAGGGTCAAAGAAGGGAGCAGGTACAAACCCCGGAACCCAGGGCTGCACCCAGAGGGTTACCTAGTAGGGTCCGTGAACTTTGGTGGAGGAACTAGAGGTCTGAGATGACCCAGCAAGAAGGGAGCAGGGGGCGAGGACTAAATACACCCACCGTTCTCTCCTTCCTGCATCCACCTCTCTCTCGGAGCTGCCAGGGCTCCCATTGGCAATATCCAGACAGAAACCAGAAAGCGCGGGAGATCACTGAGGGCATTTCCACAAGTAAATACGGACAGTTCTCAGGCAGAAAGCTCAGGGGAGAAAGGTGGACGGTAGATAGGGGTGGGGAGAGGGGCTCACAGAAGATATCTTACACAAGTATCTCTCTGATCCTCAATCCCTCCTCCACCCATACAGCCGGCTCAACACACAGAATGTATAAAATCAGCCTCCTCTGCTTCAATGGGGGGACAGGCCAAGATCCCCACTGCTGAGCATCTCCCTCAGTCCTTGAGGAAAGCCTGTGGGCTCACGTGGACGTGAGCCCCGCGTTCCTGGGGCACTGCGGGGTTCCCAGGAGCCTCCTCCCCAAAAGATGTCCTCCAGTGAACTTCCCCGCACATCTGAAATCCCCTTGTCACTCCCTGACCTTGAGTCAAGTTCATCATCCCAAGTATCAGTCGTATGTAATCCTATTAGCTTCAATAAGGTTTAGACCCAGAAATCAAGGCCCAGTTTCCATTGGGTTCAACAGGGATGCCACCAAAGGGACACAGGTACACAGGTAAGGTCACCTCGTGCTGGGACCACCCATGACTTCTTACCCTCTGGCTTTCCCACCTCTGCCTGTTTTTTTTTTTTTTTCTCTGTTTCTCTTTGGGATTTGCACCCGTTCTCTCTCTCTCAATCCCTCTCATGCCCTCTCTCTCTTTAGAAACGACTATGTAAGTGTATGCACTAGAACTCACACACTCTCTCGCTGGCTGTTGTACATGACTTATTTCTGGTTCCGACTGTCCCAGGCATTTTAGCCCCATGGTTAAAAGCATGGACCTTGGCATCAGAGTAGCTTTGTTGTAAGAATCAAATAAGATAATGCATGTAAAATACTCGACGTGGTTCCTGGCAAGTGGTAAGCACTCAAAGCAATTTTGTTATTATTACTTTCCAAAGTGTAATACACACTCGGTCCCCAGAGCCCCAGGCCCCAGTCACGACTGAGTTCTCAAATCTAGAGTCCCTTTCCACTAAATCTGGGCCTTCCCATTAAAGTAAATAAATGAACCTGATGAAAAGAAATATCGAACACTTCCTAGTTGCTGGATCCAAAATACTAAGGCTGAAAACCAGAAGACATCACGGCAATGGTGTGGTATTCCAGAGAAGACGCACAATCCGAGCGTGCAGAAGGATCTGGGAGAAGGCAAGGGACCGAGCGTGGTTCTGTCTCAGAGAATGTCTCCGCTTCCTGAGAGAATCAGAACACTTCGCGGGAGGGATGTCAAAGTGTCCCATGTTAAGGACACCTTGGTTAAAGGCTTACAGACGGGCAAGAGAGCATTCCAGACAGGGCATCCCTGTCACCCTCCCAGATCCAAGTGCAGAAAGGCAGAGAATGGTCTCGGAGCACCACTCAAAAATGAAATACTTTTTATTTTTTTGAAAGATTGTATTTATCGATTGGAGAGAGAGAGCAGGAGCAGGGGTGAGGCGGAGGGGGGAAGCAGACTCCCCGCTGAGCAGGGAGTCCAATGTGTGTCTGGATCCCAGGACCCTGAGCTCATGACCTGAGCCGAAGTCAGATGCTTAACCGCTTAACGGACGGAGCCGCCCAGGCGTCCCCACCCCGAAATTAGGTATTTTTTGAGCAACTGCTATGGGGCAAGTACTGTTACAGGTGCTCGGTGGGGGTAAAGCAGGGAACCAATCAGACAAAGACACCTGCGCCCCTGAAGCTTACGTTGCACGTGTCGGAAATAGACAGGGATCAACATCATCAAATCTGACGGTCAGAGCGTGTAATGGCCCCAGTCAGGACCCCGAAAGATGTCTGCGTGCCAGGGCCTGGAGACTGAGCACGATGAGCTACACGGCAACAGGTGCGTTCAGGTTGTGGACAGAGCTGCAGTTGCTAAGCAGCTGACCCTAGAATAGGGAGATTCTTCTGGATGGTCCGGGTGGGTCGGCCCAATGTCCTCAATGGGGTCCTTAAAAGTGGAAAGGGATAAAAGGACTCAGAGGGAAATGTGACCACAGAAGGGTAGGTCTGTGGCTTTGAAGATGGAGGAGGGGCCACGAGCCTTGGAAGACGAGTGGCCCCAGAATCTCCCTGGGAAGGGCGAGGGGACAGATTCTCGCCCGCAGTCCTCAGAAGGCACGCAGCCTGAGCCACACTCTGATGCGACCCCGCTGGAGACCGGTGCCGCATTTCTGAACTAGAGAAATGTAAGACAACCAGTGTGTGTATTTGTTGAACTGCTACACTTCTGGTAATTTCTCACAGCAGCGACGGGAAACCAACAGGGATGGTGGTAAGTACCGACGGAAAAAAGAAGTCGGAAGAGGTGCCAGCTCCGCACGGCAGGTACGTGAGCTGGGGGAGAACCCGGTGTAAAGAGAGTGGTCCCCGCAGGCCTTCCTGGGAAGGTGCTATTCGAACAAAGAGCTGAAGAAAGCCAAGCTGCTACCTGGAGGAAGAGCCCTCCAGGAAGAAGGAACAGCAGGCACAATGGCTCAGAGGTGGAGATGGGTCTGGTGCTGGCCAGGAACAGCAGGGAGCCTGGGGTGCTGGGAACAGAGGGGGCGATGGAGAGAGTAGAAGGAGGTGATGCCGGGGGACTGATTGGTGCCCAGATCAGGAAGGACTTTGACTTTCATTCCGACTCTGATGGAAGCCACGGGAGGGCTCCGTGCAGGAGAGACACGCTGTGATTTACCCATGGAGGAACTTCTCTGGCTGTTACTTGGAAACTAGCCTGGACAGGAGGTGTGAGGCTGTCGCAGGGGAGAGATGACCATGGCCCACACTGGGTAAGACGTGGCGGCACCACTCATAGCTTGCCTGACCCATAGGGGCCGAGGAGGCAGGCGGCGGTGGCAGACTTTGACACCCGATGACCACGTGTGGCTTGACTTCTTTATGTTCTGGGCAACTGAGATCATCTCAAAACTTCCCGCACCTGCTTTTCATGGACAACTCAATACCTCTCATCTCTCCCTAGACTCATTCAGGTTTTCCACCTGCAGCCCTTCTCAGGGTCTCAGAGGTGGGCTGCCTGCTGGGGACGGTTGTGCATCACAGACCAGCAGGTAGGGTTCAGGGGGGTGGAGCAGAGGCCGCCGCCAGACCCCCTCCACGCTGGGCGGGTGCCCGATGTTCCCCGTGTAGTAGAACGCAGAGAAGCCCATGTATTTATAACTCTCCGAGCTTGCTGGTCAGCATCTTCCCAGGGCCGTGTATCTGTCTGCACCCTACCCTGCAGGAAACTACATCAAGAAAATGCATTAAGAAGAATCAGCAGGAGGCAAGGGTACCGCTGGTCAGGCTCCCTTCCTCTCAATTATTTATCGCTCATAATTTCCAGCAAATCACTGGCTGTTTATTGGTGATCATCCATTATTGAAACGCTTCCTAGGGCCTGGGCCAGGTTTTCGGGAGCTAGATAGAGCTGGGGCGTACTCTTGAAAGCTGTTAGACAAGCCCCAGGGACAGTGGGGTCTCCAGAGTGGCTGGTCATCCACCGAGGATACACCTTTTAATTGTTGGCTTTTGTGGCAGCCTGGGATTGGTCGAGATCCAGCGTGTGGTTTTACCATCGGTAATTGACAGAGCCCTGACGATTTAGGAGTCTGTGTGTGTGTTAAGTTGCCTCGTCTGTGGGGATGACCGTGGACCCCCAATGGCCGTCAGCTCTTTGCTCTTCACAAGAGTGTGGTGTACCATCCTTGGCCTGGGTTCCTTCCGATTCAGCTACTGCCAATGAATAAATGTTGTTCTCCCCAACATTCTCTGGGCCAAGAATTTAGCAATCGGCTCAAAAGGATTGGCAATTAGAGGCCAAAATATTCACTAGAGAGTTTTCCCATATCCAAGTGAACAATACTGTTGTCATCCAGCCAGAAATCTGGAGGTTACCCTTCACCTCCTGCTTTTTTTTTCTTTCTCTACAATCTATCCCAGTGTCCTCCAATCCATCAACAAATCCTCTTCGCTCTCCTCCAACACAGAAATACAAATAGATATGTTTCACATTTTTGCCATGTCTTTCTCTCTGTCATCATTATTTTGCTCTAAGACACCCCCACCCTGTCCCATTTGATGACTGTCGCATCCTCCTTCCTGATCTGCTTGTTCTTCTCTTGCCCCCTTCTAATCCATTTTGGACCCATCAGCCATACGTGTCTTCTAAAAACCTAAATCCTATAACATTACCCTTCTCTAAAACCCTTGAATGGCTTTCCATTGTAATTGGCATCAACTGTTTTGGCTGGTGTTCAAACTACCTCTCCACCATCTCACACAAGAATGTCCCTCTCTCATGACTCCAACCTCACTGGCCTGGGGTCAGTTGCTTGAGCAAGCTTTTCCTGCATGTGTCTTTGCAGAAGTTCTTCCCTTTTACAGGGATGCTATTCCACCAGATCCTCCCATAGCTGGCCCCTTCTCATAATTCAAGCCTCAGCTTTAAATGTCACTTGCATGGAATCCTTCCCTGACGGCCCGATCCCAAACAGGTTGTCCCCCCATGTCCTGCTATTCTCCATCTGGATTCTAGTTTCCTTCTTTATAGCTTTTCTAGCATTTGGCGATGGTTTATTTATTTTGTTTGCCTGTTTCGTTTTAAAATTCAGCCTTCAGGGGCGCCTAGCTAGCTCAATCATAGAGCATGCAACTCTTGATCGCTGGGTTGCAAGCTCAAGCTCCATGTTGGGTGTAGAAATTACTTAAAAATAAAAACCTTAAAAAAAAATTCGGGGGCGCCTGGGTGGCTCAGTGGGTTGAAGCCTCTGCCTTCGGCTCAGGTCATGATCTCGGGGTCCTGGGATCGAGCCCCGCATCAGGCTCTCTGCTCAGTGGGGAGCCTGCTTCCCCCTCTCTCTCTGCCTGCCTCTCCGCCCATTTGTGATCTCTCCTCTCTCTCTCTCTGTCAATTAAATAAATAAAATCTTTAAAAAAAAAAAAAAAGGCTGAAGAGAGAAGAATTAAAAGCACATGGTAGGAATGTCTGGGTGGCTCAGTCGGTTGAGCGTCTGGCTTTTGGTTTAGGCTCAGGTCCCGATCTCAGGGTCTTGGGATCGAGCCACATGTCAGGCTCCCCGCTCAGCACTGAGTCCGCTTGGAGATTTTCTCTCTCCCTTCCCCTCTGCCCCTCCCCCCTACTCACGCATGTGCACGCACGTGTGTACTTGCTCTCTAAAAATAAACAGAATCTTAAAATAAAGAAAGAAAAGCACATCATCTGGGACCAGATGTTCTAACTCCAGTGTAGTCACCACTCACTAACTGGGGACCCCAGCTAAGTGGCTTAAATCGCTCGGTGACTCAGTTTCCCCATCTTTAAAACAGACATCCTAACAATACCACCCAACTCATCAGACTGCTTGAAGAATTCAGTGGTCCCACACCCGTGAGCCCTTTAGAGCAGCCCCTGGTATGTCGTACATGCCCAGTAAATGTTAGCTGTCATTACCCTTAAGGCTAAGGCTCCCACGCATCTTGAATTTTTTTTTGTCCTCGACTTTGCCCTCCTCTTCCGAGAAATCCCAAAAAACGAACAAGAGGCAAACACCCGAGAACCAGGAAGTAACACCCGTGATGTCCCACAGCCACGCTCTTGCTAAGCTGTGCAGGCCCAGACCGTCCCAGATGATGGGACGGCATCTGTGTGCGTAAATTCCCGAATGGCTGTGATTTGTGCTTTTCCTGATAAGTTCACTGGGAACGGGGGTACTCGGTGGAGCACCCTGCCTTGCCGCTTTCTCTGGAAGAAAGAAAAGGTCTGTGTACGTGAGGTTTATATGCCTGTGTGTTCAGTGAGCTTGAGAAATCTCAATTTAACCAAGCAAAACAGTCATCTTCCTGCAGGATTTCTTAGGGGCGTGAATAAGGAACTGTCTGGGGCCAAAGCACAGTGTGCCCGGATTCCTGACTGATTTGACTGTGCATCATTTGTGTCTTGGAACATCTATTAAAGATCTATGAATGACTCATCAAATTAGATCTCTGCGGGGCAGAGTTGGAGAAATGCTGTTGTTGATCCAACCCACTGCCTGAAAAAGGGACACGGGTGGCCAATACTCCCTTCAGCCCATTGCCACATTCAATTCAGGGACACCTACGAGATCAGCCGAAGTTTTCCTTAGGGAACAGGCTGAATTCATTCAGGACTCCAAACTATTTTGATATCAGAGGGGCCTGACTTCATCAGCATAAAAGAGGAGCATTCCTTCACTGCAGGGAGAAAGGGACGACAGAGCCCGGGGCATTCACCGGGATCTCAAAAATCCACTTCTGGGGTAAAAGAATAAAGAAATGACCAGTGGCCACTGATTCCTTCTTCGGTGTTTTCCTTCTCCCTGGATCAGATGAGCTCCTTCCGGGAAAAAAATAAAATCTAATTATTTCAATGTGTCTGTGTTTCAGACATATCTCTAAAATGAAAGTGTTAAGTAGGGCATTTCCCTGAGAGCCTTCCAAACCTCATCTTCGAAGAACGTTTCAAAGGCCCACATCGCAGCTCGTATAATGATACAAAATGTTCACCCTCATTGTTCTCATTCATATTAGAGAGAGTTTTGCTAAACAGAGCGAGGATGGTTGAGTAAGTCCAAGAGTAATTAACTCCCTCGAATACTTCTATTGTTTTAGAGATCTTTTTAATGTCCGTATAATTTAATGAAAAACACAAACTCCATTAGCCAAATTACATTCTACGATTAGGGCCAGGCCAGGAAGAAACTAATGACATATTTCCTTGAGGTTCTCTCGGATTCCCCGCCATGTTGAAGTGAGAACTTACATGTTGATTGCAAGGTTAGTGTCTGAATGTTATGTCGGGTCTGTGTCTAGTTACACTCACTACACCATACAAAACTGGTCATGGAAACTTAGACACGGATTTATTTATCACTGGGCAAGATTGCTTTATCCTAGATCAGAAAATATACCCCGCCGAGCACACGCAAAATCAGCATTGATAGTTGATAGGTAAAAGGAATGCTAATTCAGGAATTAACTAATTGCTTTCTCTTTTTTTCCAATTAGCTGATCTTTCTTCATTGACTGGAATCCTAAGTTGCCACTTAATCATGTATTGATGGCAGATGATGGACTAATTGGCCTAACTCATTGCTAAAAGACCTTTGATAGGAGCCTTACTACCCTCCCGTAAGTCCCAAGGAAAGCCCCTTGTGCCTGGAGAAACCAGGGCCAACGTAAAAGGAAATGAGCATTTTGGAGTTTTCTATATATACACAAATGAGTAAACCGGGGACACTGGGTTGGGTTTGATCATGGAGCCAAACACGAAAGCGTAAGGCCTCCATTCCCAGGCACTAATGCTAAGTCCTCACATCTTCCATTGTGGTTTTCTAGCGTTTCTGTGATGAACATTCCCGGAGTTTATCTCATTCTCTTCAACATGTTCAGGAAGTTTGTTAGGGCTGACCTATGACTCAGAGCCCCGCTCATTCCTTCCCAAGGCAAGTGCCCTGGGCTGAGTTAAAGACCTAAGGAAGACGAGAAGGCACAGGGTCCATCCAACTACTCAGCTGTGTTCACAGACTTCTCTGAGTCCAGCGTCTTGACTGTCATGGCCCAGTGGGCTGATGGAAGAACTTGCTTGCTTGTGTTTGAGCATCTCTTCCCCCTGGTCCTGGTGTCACTCCATCTTGGCCCTGCCAGGTACCTGTCTGGACGCCTCATTCCTTTATGAAGTCTCCATCCCCAAACCCATCCATCCCCTGTTAGCTCAGTCATCTGAGCTTAAATCTCTTGGGTGGCTCCAACCAGATGCCATGTAATAGTGGATGTGCTCACTGGGTCTGAAATTCGATTCCCTGGTTTGGGTTGACTTATGAGCCGCGAGAGGCAGTGATATCCGACTTATAATCAAACCTGGGGTAACAAAGCATGAGCTGTAGTTAAGGCTATGGAATCCGATGGCTTTGGGGGAACTGTGTATCCGTGTCTGCAACTTACAAGGAAGTAACAAAGAAACAAGGTGTGTTGGCAGATGGTGAAAAGTATGGAGGGAGAGAAGGGATGTGTGATAAAGCAAATGTAGCGAAATGTCAATTGTAGCATCCAGGCTGTGGGTGCACAGATGGTCACTGCACAATTCTTTCCACTTTCCTGGGTGTTCGGAAACTTCTCGCGATCAAGTTTTTGGGATAGAAAACTGCGCCACTCGACTGATTAAAACAAAAATAAATACATAAATGCTCGCATCCGTACCTGAGGGAATAAGTAAATAATCTGGTCTATTTATTCACCTGCTAAAAACCCTTGCCTGAATTCCAGTCCCCTCCAGGGTGAATGTGATGCTCTTCATCGAGCCCTGCTCCTCTGCATTACGTCTCCTCACTTCCTGCCTCTTGACACATCCATTAGCAGCCTCAAAGTGCAGACTCCTCCCAGCCCTACTTGTGGGTTGCTTCACGTGCATGTCGTTTTGCCCACGCTCCGTCCTCCGACTGGGAC
Source organism: Nasua narica (assembly GCA_028533885.1). Lineage (NCBI taxonomy): Eukaryota > Metazoa > Chordata > Mammalia > Carnivora > Procyonidae > Nasua > Nasua narica. The sequence goes on along the minus strand of CM052808.1, from coordinate 9,822,544 downwards.
GAACCCCAGTCCCCTTTGCCCCCTTCGCCTGGCCAACCTGTTCTCATTCCTTAAAAACCATCCTCGGCCTTGGAATTTCTCATTGGGCATTTTGAGGGTCAAGACTTCCCTCAATTTCCCTTGACTCGGTTCATTGTTTTCTCTGCTTGCCAACCTCATCTGTCTTCTAAACGGCTGGCTGGTTCTCCCAACTTTTGGTCACCAGGAAATATGATAAACAGATGTGTTCTGTTTTCAGCCAGCTCATTGGTAACATCAGCGGGCAAGGCTGTGGATGGAGCCCGAGGTCCAGATTTACAACCGTCCTTCTGACTGTCTCTGATCTGTCACCCCATCACCATGGGGTGGTCACGACCCAGGCTGCCAGGAATCCACAGATCTCGTTGGCCAAACAGCCCACCTTCAGCATCTTTTCCAAGAACACGTTATGAAAACCCTTAAAACTGAGGCAGACCGTCTGCCATCTTCCCTGATCCAAAAAGAAGCAATGAGGCCACTTTAGCAGAATGTAGGAGACCCCTATGACCCCTGCTAATCACGGCTTCATTTTCCAGGACCTCACACTGGGGACAGCTTGCGTGTGCCTCTCCACCCTTCCGCACTCTGCTGTCTGTCCCAGGACATTGGCCCACGCGCACTCTTTCAGCAGGTGCCTTGCTTCCTGGTGTCAGCTTGAGTCCCCGGCAGGAGAAGAATGAGACTGGCTATTTATTCCCTGGTTTCCTCCCTGCCAGGATGCTGGGGTTTATCCGTCTCCCTTTTCCAGAGCCCCTGCCTCTGTAAGATGCTAGTCCCTCCATTCAGTTCTCTCTCCTCTAGATTCCCTTGAGACTATAACAGCCTCCTGCTGCTGCTAATCCTGGGGCGCTTCCCTACCCCTTGTTGGTTTCTCTATAGGCAGTCACAGTTTTGCAAATGCTCCTCTGTTAAGCCCTCCTTACATTACCTGATTCGAGGGTAAGGAACCTGCATCCTGCTGAGAGTCTGACTCTATTCCATCCATGTTTAGAACAAGCCTGCTTTCAGGACCAAGGATATCCTAAGATGATCCTTGAGAGGTAGGGTGGGTGTGTGTGTGTGTGAGTGTGTGTATGTGTGTGTGTGTGTGTGTGTTGCAAAAATGAGGTGGTGTTTGATAGGAAGTGCCATATCTTAAGATCTATTTAAGCTCTAAGCCAAAGCCAATTCTGAGAGTTCAAGGACAGAGGTCCTTGCTTGATGACTCAAAACCAAGGTGCGATGACAGCTGATGTCTATGCACACGGCACACACATTCATTCGATAGGTATTTCTAGACCTTCTGTATGTCTGATAGTATGTGAGTCAACATACAGGCTATTGATATAAATCCAATGTGGTCAGGATCCTAGAAGAATTCACAGGGGACATCACAAAATTAAAGAAAAAAATGTAACAATAAGGCAATGTGCTATCTGCACAAAGGAAAATAAACAGAGTGCACTGGGAACATAACAAAAAGAATCACTCGCCCACTTGGGAAAGGTTGGAGTGGAATGGGAAGCCTAACAGAGTTATGAAACATTCGACTTAGGTTTTGAGGGTTGATAAGAGTTTTACAGGAAGTATTTCATGCAGAGAGAATGAGTTGTATAAAGGCAAATAGATATGATCCTCGCAGTACTAGTTACTGGTGCAGGGATGGATATAAGATCTAATTTGAGCCATTGAAAGAATGCAACCTAAAACTTGTATGAGAGCTACCTGAAGGGAGTCTCTTTTTGGGGGATGGTACAGGGTGAACATATGATGTCTAGAACTGCTAGAACTACTCCATTTAAGTTGAAGGGAGATCTAAGAGTTATCATGGGGTTGTTGTGTGCCTTCTGATACACAAAGTGGAGAGGAACTGGGCCCTCCATCCATTGCTTGAGCTGCTGGATCAAACCTTACTTGAAGCCCACATGTATATTGACTTCTCAGTTACACAAGTTGAGGTATCTTCTCTGCTGGTTATTGCTATTTACTATTAAAGTATTCTAAACTAACAATAGGCAGGAATATGCAGGGGTGATGAAGCACATCATTCTAACCACAGAGAGCAGCAAGTGTAAAGGGGATGTAAGATACGAAATGCATGGATAGTAAAAAAAAGGAAGAGAATGTTGAGGAGGCAAAAAGGAAAATCAGAACCCAAGCCAAGTTCTGAAGTGTTTTCTATTCCCTTTGTGGAAACCTGACCTTTCTTCCCCGGGCAGTAGGGAGCCATAGAAGATTCTGCACAGGAGAGTACCCTGAGCAGCGTGGCATTTCAACATAAACAGGCACTGGACGTGGGTGGCGCTTTGGCAGATGATTTGGCAGACCTCTTCCTCTTACCATGTTTTTCTCCCTCAGTGAGCCACATAACCCCCTTACTCACAAGAAAAAGGCTATTAAAAATGTATTTTATCGATTATCCTTGGCCTACAAAACCTTGCTCCAAGGAGAAACACTTTCCCAGCCAAGCCCTCGCCTGCGGGCCGGCCACGCCTCTCTCTTTTCTCAGGAAGAGTTTGGGGTGACACATCAGGTATGAAAAGGGGGACTTCCTCATTTACAGGGTCTGAAGAGATGCGAGGCCCACACGAGCACCTTTCCTGAGATTGCTTTTCCCACCCAACAGCGTGAGGTGGTTTCTTATTCTAAATATTTAACGCGCTGCATTCGGTGTGTCCTCTGGAGGACGGGAGCTTACACGCCGATGTTTACGAAGGGGGAGGGCCATCGAGACCAGAAGACACACACTCAAACAAATCCAACCAAACAGCCCTAATCCCAGCCCCCTCCCAGGACCGGAGGAGCGCTCGTGATTTATGACTCTGCTTGCAGAAGAAAAAAAAAAAAGGTCTCCATTTTCCTAAGAGGGGTTGCAACTAAAAGAAGCAGCTTTACCCGGGCTCCCTTTGAAACCAGAAACCCCACTCCCTTTGCCCTGACGGCTTCTGAGAGGAGCCAGAAAGAATGCTACATGTACACTTTTAACCTTCCTCCCCTCCCCAAGAAAGGGCTCTGGAAATTCTCTAAGTGGATTCGCCTTGTGCAGAGAAGGGAAGGGGCGATCGTTGGGTATCTGCCTGGGGTGGGGTGGGGGGATCTGGCCAGGGTGTGTGTGTGTGTGTGTGTGTGTGTGTGTGCGTGCACGCACACGCGCGCGTTCATGTATGCTTGAATCTCAAGGTCAAATAGCAATGTGGGAACAGCAGCGCTGTGCCGAGACCTCTGGCTTATCACCAACCTCTCTGTTCCCAGGCACATTTTCTGGGACCAGGGGAGACAACGGAAGTCACTGGCTAGTGCAAGAAGCAAGTTGAGAGCAGATCCAGAGTCTGAGCTGAATGGAGGGTCCCCAAGAGAAGAGAAGGACTCAGGCATTACGAAGCTGATCTACACCATGAAGAGTAGGAGAGAGGACAGGCTTGAGAAATAAGGGGTAGTTTGCAGAAGCGACATTCAAAACATTTGGCAAGCAGTATGGTACAGAGAGGCCTACTGGGGGCACACATCTGCTGCAAAGCATCAGTCTGGCCCTACCTGCACATGCCACCGGGACCAGCACTGGATGTGGGAAGTATCTGCGTGCAGAAGGGACAGCAGTGGTATTGAGACTCAGATGATTCTGGCATAACGTCCTATTGGCATGATTGTAAAACAAAACCACTTATGAGCTACTAGATGAGAAAATGTTCTAACAGAAGTCCTCGAGGTGATTCCATAGGGGGAAAACACAAAACTCAAGGAGAGGCTGTCTATAGGGCTTTTTTTGGTCAAATGAGTTTGGAGAGAACCCTGGGGTCAGCACAGATGAACCTTTCCTTTTTTCTTTTTTTCCAATGGCAGGACTTCTCAGAGCCTTTGACCTGACAATGGGCATTACAGATATCTCTAAGGAAGGGAAGCAGTTAGAGTTTAGGACATTGCACAAGCTTATTTGAATACAGAACCCTTTTCTTGAGGAGCATGTTTTGGAAACTGTGATACTTGGTCAACACCGGGGAATAGTGCTCAAAATCACTACTGTGTTTCCGGAAAGGGATTGGGCTTGCTTATGAGATGGTGAGTTCAGAGTTAGCGGAGGTGATAAGTTGAGAGTAGAAGGGACCGCTGGAGCTTTTTCACGGGGCATCTCTAATGAGAGTTGGCTGTTGGATAAGGTGAATTCCAGAGCCTATGCCAACTCTGGGATTCTGGGCCTCTGCCCAACAGCCTCAACTGGACCCACAAGGAAAGTCAAACCCTACGAGTGAGTAAATGTTGTACTGTTATCCAGAAGAAGGGACTTACCTTCCTTCTCAACAGGCATTGGTCTACCACTCATGGTCATCAATATTACTATTGGTGGTAGTCAATATTATAAAGGGCTTACCACATTCTGGGCACCATGCCAACGGTGTACATTCTTTCCCTCATTTAATATTTTCAACAGTGTGACAAAGTGACTTATTTTCTTCACATTACACTTGAGGCCCAGAGAGGTCACATGACTTGATCGAGGCCACACAGTTGATAAGTAAAAGATCCAAGAAACAAATCCAATTACCTTCTCTGGACCTCAGTTTACTTTGCCATCAGGGGAACCGACCAAAACCAATTTAATGCTCTTGGGTCGCATCAAAAGAGGTATAAGGAACTAGTATAAGGGACGTATATTCATTCATTTATTCATCCATTTATTACTTATCTATCCATGAATTCAATGCCATCCCTGAACACTTAATCGTATTACTGTTTATGGAAATCTCTGATGCATATGAAGCTCTGACTGGCTCATTAGATGACGGGAAGTTTTGTTTTGTTTTGTTTTTTCCTGAACAGGGGGTCCAGGCCAATCTCCAACTCTACGAAAACTCACTGTGTGACAAGTCACTTCTCAGCACCCAGTGGGCCATGAATCTCAGCACCGCATCAGAATCACCTGAGATGGTTTTAAATGAATATTTATTTTTCTCTTTTTAAAAAAGGACTTAATTATTTATTTGAGAGAGAGAGAGAGAGAGCAAACAGGGGGAGAAGCAGAGGGAGAAGAACAAACAGAATCTATGCTGACCACAGAGCCCAACACGGGGCTCGATCTCAGGACCCTGAGATCACACCCTGAGCCGAAATCAAGAATCAGACACTTAACTGGCTGAGCCAACCCAGGTGCCCCAAATGAATATTTCTGAGCTTTACCCAAGACCTACCCAATTTTAACATCTAGGGTGGGTATTTACATTCTTAACAAGCTCTCCGGTTAATTCATACATCCGTAATTTGAAAGAACTGTCCTAAATTAGTAACTCAAGGACAATGTTTCTCAAAGCATCTTTGTCAAAAAATAATTCCTTTGCTCTACAAAAGGGGGTCCTGTGGCCCAACGTGAGTTGGGGAGAAGTTAATCATCTAAATCCCTTTTAGAGATTTTCCATGTACATTAGCATAGCAGAGACTTTAAAGGTTCTAGAGTAGAGAAATCTGTAGGAGGAAAATTTAGTCAAGTGTTTCCCCTGCGTATCTTGTGTTTGACAATGGAAATTGTCTCTTTTTATGCATAATGCCAGCCTACTTCCACCCATCCCTACCTCCTCCGCCCCCGACCACCTATGAAGCATGCTGGAAAGTTAGTACTCTGCAGAGCACATCTGGAGAAAAATAAATCTAGGTGATTAATATAAAAGGCATCTGTGGGGGCTCAGAGTTAGATCTCAATAAATAGTCATTGGTTGGTTGCCCAATATAGGAAATGAAAACTATCTGGGTTTGATCTTGAAAGATGTGTTGGGGAGTTCACGGGGACTCACACACCTCCATTGGAAGCCCTCCGAGGGAGCACTTAGGAACTCCCCAAAATAGCACACTTAATCCCTTACGCCTGACTCGGGCAAGGGAAGGCAATGGCCTGCGTGATTCAGCCTTTGGCTCCCTGTTGAAACTGTTGACTTTGTCATGGAACCTCTTTGATGCTGCTGAAGTCTGGGCATTGCTCATCTCTTAGGCACCCAGGTGGAAAGAGCTCAGAATTAGCTCCGTGACTCACGAGCTTACCCCACCACCTACATGTATTTTTCCAGAACACAACCCAGGCTGGCTGCACCATGTGTGAAATTCCTCCGTGCTACCCAGACCCGGCCCTCAGGCCCAAAGTAACCTTCCCATATGGATCCTGGAGCTTGCAGCCAGTGTGGACGCTCGCTGGCCCGAGTCACCATGAAGCAACTCCAGCTTCCTCCTTCCCGCTTATGCCCTCCTTCTTTGTCAGTCCCATGAGGCAGGTTTCTCACTTCAGAGTTCGTTGACAGGGGACCCTAGTCAACTACTGGACTTCAGGCAGCACCTAGCTCTTAAGCCCTACGACGTACCGGGCATCGCCCGCAAAGTAAGAGACAGAGATGCCACTTCGGAATTTCCCAAGTGTCACTGAGGATGAATGCAAGTGGTTAAGGATTAAAGAATTAATCTAGAAAGGGTGAGTCCCATCTTGGATCTTAGTGATTTTAGTGAGGGGACGGATGCATCAGGTCGAAAGTTGTAGGCTAGACACTTTCAACTTTTCCTTCCAGGTCCTTAATCCATGTATCCAAGCCAGAATGCAGACTCTGAGCGGAATGCAAGGCTCTGGAATGTGGAAAGCTTTTTTTGTTTTGCTCATCGCTATATTCCCCAGCTTGCATCAGCGTCTGGCGCAGATAGGTGCTCAACAGAAAAATGACTGCTGAATGAATTCAACTCACATCTTGGGAGATGCATCCGTTGTTTGACACCCCTCCCATGAAGCGTTCATGTCTTCATTCCTCCCCTTGAATCTGAGCTCTGCAACGGATGGATAGAATGTGGTAGTTGGACTGCATGTATGGTGGCTCAGGAGTCCAAGAAACCCAGAAAGCAGCAGCCAGGATCCTCCTGATCTAGCCTCGGAAACCCTAGGACATTAGCCCCAGCATTCTATCAGTCAGGGAGTCATTGGGGCTACTCCAGATTCAAGGGGTGGGGAAAGAGGTTCCACCTGTCAATGATGCAAACAGTATGAGTCTCATCCCCTTGGATTTGACCAGCACCTCCGTGGGAGGAGAAGAAGCAAAGGATTTGTTGTCATCCTTAATCTACCGTTCAGAGCTGTTAAGAGGATTAACTACGATGATTTATACAAAGTGCCTGGTGTGGTTTTGCACATTACGAAAGAGATCCCGTCCTCGGTAGGTACGGCCATTTGGCCAGCAAAGATTGGGCTGGGACTTAGCAGCCCTGCGCTGTCTCAGCCAAATGGCCTTGAGCAGGACACAGACCACACGACTGTACCCAGCACCCCACGGACACATGGAAAGATTCAGTAAATTCGATCTGTTTGTGAAAAACAGCTGACGCCATCCCTGCAGCGGGCATCAGCTGTTTGGGGCCAATCCGGTATCTATTTCCTTCCCTTCTCATCTCAGCCCCCCAGTTTTCCCTTCTGGAAGCCATCCCCGGCCGTGGCAGGCAGTCTCAATGGGACACCCATCCCCGCCCCTGCCTCTAGCCACGAGTCTGTGCGACCCAATCTGAGCTAGTCAGACATTTCCTCCCCGGAATCTGTATCTTCAGGAGAGTTACTCGTAGACCAAATTATCACCGGTGTTCATTCGCTTTCAAAGCAGCTCCTGGGGGGAACTGCCCATCGCTTCCCTGCCACGCGCATCCCGCACTTGACAAGGTCCCTGTCCCTCTCTGACAGCTGGTCCTGCGGCTGTGTGGGGGACTTGTTTCTCTTCCGGTGAAGCCATCTTTTGCACACGGCAGCCAGAATGGGTTTCTGTTGCTTCCAATCACAGAACCTGAGCAAGATTCTTGTCATCGGTGTCTCTGTCCTCATCAGAGGGCTCAAACCATCAGCCAGCGGCTCCGTGTGTAGACGGGAGAGTCGGTCCATTCCAATCAGTTTCAAATTCAAGCCGCGACCTTGTGAAGCTCACCAATCGTTCAAATCTCCGTTTGTGTATCTTCGGAATGAGAATGAAACCTGATTCGCAGTACGTCCGGGTTTCTTTCCATCCATCCTGAGGGTCTCTTGTCTGCCCAGCCCCGAGCTAGGCACGGGGAAACTTAGAGAAGAATCTAAGGCAGAAACCCCACCCTCGGGGCTTTTGAATTGTTACGGGTAAGACAGAGACGCACAAGGAGAGCTAGGACCACAGTGAGGCGAGGGGCACAGGGAGCAGAGCAGTAATCCCGTAGATCTCATCATCAGTATCTTCCACCTGCCAGCTCGCTGCTGAAGGCATTACCCGCACCCGAGCCCCGCAGCAGAGATCCTTATCGATGGGGGAAACCACAACTCCACACGATTTTTCAGACTTCAAACCCACGATCTACGCCGGCATACTACACTACAAAATAGCACAGATACTACCTGGGTTCTCCCCTCGTCCCTCCCCCAGGACAGCAGCCCTGCCGTGGGGGACCCGGGGAAACAAGGTCGTTTCCCGCCCCCTGCTTTCTGATCTCCTGCTGGTGCTCTCCTTTTGTTGAGCCTGCCCGGAACCCGCAGGGCATGGGGACCATGGGTGAAACCACACGGCTCAGCTGCCCAGAGCGCGCGGACCCCAGTGGGGTCAGGCAGGACCCAGAAAACACCCAGCCGTCCACACAGCCACGGCTTCTGCAGTGGGAGAAGGAAAGACAGAGCGGAATGATGGTCCTGTTGAGGCTAGTCCGACCTCTTCCTTCAAAGAGCTGCAAAGGGGAGCGGCATCTTTCGCGACATAGAGCCCACAAGCGGCAAATTCTCATTCCGGATAGTTTGGGGACTCAGCCCTTCTGATTCCAGACTCCCTGCATTTGCCAGTGTTACTCCTCCTCCAGATGGGAGGTGCGCCGAGACCATGGGAAAAGGATTTGTGTTCTGGCTGGGAGAGAGGAAAGCCCAGCGAAGGGGCCTTTCACACAGAACGAACCATTTCAAACCATCCACATAGTCAACATTTCCTGAGGACGTACTAAGTAAGTCAGCAAGCATACAGCAAGGAGTCCCGTCCCTTAGGATTTGACTTCGGAGAGGAGACAGACAACTGAGCACAGGTGCACATTTTAAACGAACAATCGCTCGGGTGCAAATGGACAGTGTAGACCGGGGCAAACCGAAGGGGAGGGGGGCAGACGCTCCGACCCGGAGATGAGAAAGGGCTCCCTGGAAGTGATGCTCAAACTGAGTGCAGACCCCAGTGCAGACCCCAGCGGAGCCACCCTCAAGGTGGGCATGATCAGGGAGGGCATCCGGACAGGGGGAGTCCCACGGGCAACCACATGGAGGTTTGAAATACCTAGATCCATTTGGAGGTGTAAGGAGAGTTCAATGCCACTGGAGTGGAAGGTGCTAGATGGGGAGACAGCCGGAGAAAGAAATGAGGCTTGACACTTCAGACAGGGTCACCTCCCAGAGATGCTCTGAATCATGCTAAGGAGTTCGGGCTTTAACCTGAAAGTGATGGGAGGTGTGGCAGGTGCCCGTCACGACCCACGCCACGTCCCCGGGAGGCAGGGCCTGTGCCCCAAGCCCACCATGCGTCCCCCCATCCCCGCTGTGCATTCCCCAAGGCTGCAGAAGGCTTGCTCAACCCACAGGCACAACCCGGAAGGACAGAGGAGCAAACAGCCTTGGGGGTGACTCTAAATGAAGGAGGAGAGACTTCTGCAGCCAGAAGCACATTCTACACTCGTCCCCTGAGCTGCCCAGGGACTGAGCCCCGGGTGCCCCCAGGAGTAACCAGCTCTGCCTCTCCTCCCTTCTCTGGCTCGCCCCTCTGCCCCCTCCCTCCGCCTTCCTGCTAGCATCTCTCAGATGAAATACCTGCCCCCCAAATCCCCGTCCCCAGATCTGCCCAGGAGGCGGAACTCAAGGACAGACGGCTGCAGCAAGATTTTAAGGCAGGAACCAGAAATAATGATTAGCAATTATACGATGGTCAGATCAGAGGCTCCAGAAAGGTCATTGCAGGGGTGAAGGTGCGGATGATAGATTAGAGGGAGCAGGGCTGTCCAGCCAGTGAGGGGGACAAGCCAGGCGGCTACTAGCAGCCGCTCGAAGAAGAGTAACGCAGGCCAGAGCCGGGGCAGTGGTGATCGGTATCGAGGGGAGGGTATTAAGAGTGTCAGAGGGTCTGTCCCCAAAGTAAAAAAAATAGAAGGACACGCCTCTGGCCCTGAACTGAGCCGGTGTGTCTCTGGGCTCCCTGGAGCTGCAGTAAATCTCCAACCTACAGGGCCTTTCCAAGCCCCTGAGTCCAGAGGCAGAGAGCGGTAATCCCTTTAAAAGAGTGTTTAGAAGTGGTGGGTGGAACAGAAGGTGCTTTTTACAAGGCTCAAAAAAAAAAAAAAAATTAAATTAAATTAAGCACACACACGCACATACATATACCCTCAGCTATGCCCACGGGGGAAAACGCAGCAATTACTATTTACTCCAAAAATCTGGAGTGATTTGTGGGTTGGGGAGGGAGAAAGGTTATTTATGGTGCGGGGATAGGAGGGGCTTCCAGCCCGAGTCTCCCCAGTAAGTGACGACCGGCCCGAGGGGAGTTTTCGCTCTTGGTGTTGGACTGGCTTCCCCCAAAGAAGAAGGGCACTTGAAGAGAGCAAACCCAGCGCGCCCGAGAGGAAAGGAAATAAATACACAAATAAGTGGAGAGGAGAAGAGGGGGTTGCCGCTGGTTTGGTGCTGCACTTTGAAGTCAGAACTGGAAGCGGTCGTAAATTTCCCGGTGGGAGAGACGGAGATAACAAATGCACTCTTAACCATGGGGTGTTTCTGCTCACGTGGCATCCATTAGCACCCAGGAAACCCCTCCTGCCCCCCCCCCCCCGCCACCAGCCGATGTCCAGAGCAAAATATTCATTGCCATCCTTGGCCGGTGGCCCAGAAATACATCTGAGAGAGGCACTGCCCATGTCTCTTGCCCCGGGATGCTCTCACAGCCTCTGGGGCCGCACAAAGTCCGGGGACGTTTTGAGGGATGCCTCGAGTGGGACTGATCTCAGCTCTGTGACTCGGGGCTGTAACTCAACCTCACTGCGTCTCAATGGCCTCATTGGGGCGACAGGAGTGATGGCATGCCCGGACTGCGTGAAGATTAAGTCAATTCGCTGGCAGGTGGGAAAGAGGCAGGTATGCACAAAGTGCCTATCACATGCTACTAATCTTCTCATCCACTCAGACAAAAATCCAGGCAGCCTGACATTCCCCCTCCATACTTGCTAGTCCAAACGCTGCCTTTGTCTCCCGAAGCAGTGATTCTTAACCTTCTCCGGGAATCAGAATCGCCCGGGGACCTTGCAAAAACGCTGATGCCCAGGGCCCCCCTCCTGCCTTCAGACTCCGGTTCTCCTGATCGGGATATGGGCCCAGCCACTGGGACTTTCTGTAGCATCCCTGGTGAGTCTAATGTGCAGCCAGGGCTGAGAGAGACCATCCTAAGAGGTCAACCAGCCTCGAGGTTGCCCAACCTGGCTGTCCGCTCACCTGGGGACAGTCTCCTTCTCCCCACCTCCATGGACGGAACCAGCATCGCTAAAGGAAGTGCCTCCAAATCTGCATTTTCAGATGTTCTTCGAGTCTTTCTGATTTCAGTGCAGATACCCTTCTGGGAAAGTTGCTCTGGTGTTCCCACATTTCCCCCCTACGTCAGCCCCCGTTAGCACATCATCCACTCTGTGTCTCAGCAATGTTCCACTGGATGTCCCTGGCCTCTAGTGTGAGACCCGGCATACAGAAGTAAGTACTCTTAGAATGAGTCGGTGCCTAGGGCACATTTATCTCCCCAAACTGCTTCCTACAGTGAGCCCATACTGCACAGCTCCTTAGAATCTACTTCCAAACTTCCAAGGTCCCTTGGAGGAGATGCTCCCATGGTTGGTTAGCAATGGAGTGACAATGTAGAGAGAACTTCAGTCGCCTGCAATTCAAGTACGCCTCGGGAGCTCTCATGCCTTTGATGGGAGATCTGTGTGCTTCCCCCCACCCCAAGATTGATAAGTATGCAGGGGAAGAGCATGGGTTTGGAACTTAGAGCCTGGAGTTCAAATTTTTTCACTTACTAGGCTGTGTGATCTTCGGAGAATCGCTTCACTTCTCTGAGCCGAGTCTCTACTTCTTCATCGTGGGAATGACAGTTTTCTAACTGCAGGGCTGCCGTTAGGACTGACTGAGGTAATAAAGAATATTTTATTTATTTATTCATGCTGAAGTTTTTATTTATTTATTTGACACAGAGAGCCAGCACAAGCAGGGCAAGCAGGGGCAGAGGGAGAAGGAGAGTCGGGCTCCCTGCTGAGCCAGAAGCCTGAGACGGGACTCGATCCCGGGACCGTGGGATCATGACCTGAGCTGAAGGCAGACGCTTAATAGACTGAGCCACCCCGGCGGCCCATAAAAAACATTTTATAGGTTCACACTTTGCTTTAGGTACCATGCTAACCCTTTGAAACCGGAAGACAAATGTGGAAGGTAGGTGTTACGATGCTCCACAATTTACAGGAGTCAAGGGAAGGTCAAAAAGGTCGAGACACTTGTCTGAGGTCATCGGGCAGTTGTCGGTGGAGCCAACCCTACGTTGCCTCCCTAGTGTTTGCAAAGTGTCGGGCCCCGACACCCGGGACATAGTATGTGCTCAATACACGCTCCTTTCACTCCTTCCTCTTTCGGGCTTCTTCGCTCCTCAGGGGGAAAGAGATTTCAGAGGGCAAAGGACGTTTCTCAGGTGCCACTAACTAGCAACCTAGGCACCTCTCACCTCAGGATGAGGACTTTCTCCTCCACCTTCAACACTTACCCTGCCCTTCCCACCCCCGCATCTGCGTTTGGGTCCCTACTCACAGCCAAGAAGGCTCCAGAAGCGTTTTGCTGGTCGAGCGGGGACCAGCTAATGGAGAAGGGGCTGTTTCTTCCCCTCCCTTGTTGTCCCGGTCGATTTGCATTGATCCCAGTTCGGCTGAGCGAGAGCCGTCTTTCAAAGTTTATTCTGGTGTCAATTTTTATAGCCCCCCCCACAGATCAATACCGTGCAAAAACATTAAGGCAAACTTTGTGAAAGCCGATCGTTCAATATGAGTTTTATGAATGGCTCCAGCCCCGACTCTAAGCATTTGGAAGTAAGTGGTACCTTTAATCAGATGAGTGATAGAAACCAGTCAATAAGGACTGCTTTCTCCGCCCTTGGAGGAAGAAGGGCTATGCCTCCGACTCCCTTTATCAAATGCATTTGTTTTCCTCAGCTGGAGAAGCTGGCCGGCTGGAGTGGTTAAGAGCTCAGACCTAATGATGAATAAACTGATTTTTAAATATGGAACAAGGATAAGAACAAGCATGTCACAGCAAAAGGAAGTCCAGATAGCCCATAAGTATATGCAAAGCTGTCTCTTGTCACTAATAAGCCAGTGTCGGTGGTAAATAAAAGGAGATTCTCCCCCCACCCCATACCCATCTGCCTGACTGAAACTGAACCCCAGGGGTGGTTGAGCAATGGAGAGTCTGCACTGGGACAGTGGACTGGTCTCCTCCCAAGTTGAAGAGCAATTTAGAATTATCGTCTTAAGCTAAGGCATGCACCTCCCATGACTCAGCGATCATACTCCTTAGGATAGATCCACGAGACCCTCGTGCACATGGACCAGCGGGCATGTGCGAAGATGTCCACTGCTGCATTGTTTACATTGTAAACATGCAAAAACGTGGCGTCCCTCGCGAAGAGAATGGTTGAACCTGCAGTACTGGCGTGCTATGATGAAATGGCCTACACAGCGGAACAGCAAAGCCCCGTGCATGGACAGGAATGGCTGGAGAACAGTAGAGTGAGTGTCGTAGACACACAATATCTATAGAGAGAGACACTATGCATAAAAAGTTTTAAAATATACAAAGCGATGTTGTACAGCATTAATGAATAAATGTGAGATAAATAGGCGGGTTGATAATAGCAAAAAACTGGGGCAGTTTTCTGGCCCCGCGGGGCAGGAGGGAAACAGGAAAAGGAAGGGCTACCTGGGGACTTTGTGCTATGTCATCGGCGACATCATTCTCAGGGAGAAAGGCATCTAAAGCAAATGTGGTAAACCAGAAGTTCCATGAAGTCAGCACTATCTGGTCGTTTGCTGCTCTGTGAGTCTATACAGAGGAGCTTAATGAATATTTGTCGAATGAATGAATAACGAACTGATCACTCTGGGTGCTGGAAGCATGGTGCCTTTAGGTTTTTCTCCATGATGTCATTTGCTTGCAGTATTTCATTGGGGAAGGAAGGGAAGGAAGAGGAGAGGAGAGGGAAAGAAAGGAAAGGAGAGGAGAGGAGAGGAGAGGAGAGGAGAGGAGAGGAGAGGAGAGGATGGGAAGGGAGGGAAGGGGAGGGGAGAAGAGGGGAGGGAGAGAATGAGATGGTCTGGTTTCAGATGCCAGCTGAATCTGTTTTTCACGTGGGCTGAATCTTGGGCTGAATCTGTTTTTCACTAAGGTGCTCTGGGTGCAGGAATTTGGGGGCGGGGATCAGGGGATAAATGAAGTGAAGCCAACCAATAATAATAACATCGTGTATTTTTATGAAGCATTTTGCATACACTAGCTATTCCTCCATGATCCTAAACCCTGAGGCATTGCAGAACCACCGGAGCCTCTAAAAATACCCCTGAGCGGGTCCTACTGCCAGCCAATTCTTCAGACTTTCAGCAGGTGTGTGTGTGTGTGTGTGTGTGCGTGTGTGTGTTGGGGGCGGCAGTTCTCAGGGTGATTCCAACACCCGCGGAGGTTTGGGACCCACTGTCCTAGTTGCTGCATTCTACGTAGGGAGACAGGACATCTTTTTGTTCATCCTGCGTCCCTTGTGCCTGGATCATAGTCAGTGATGGAATGAACATCTATCAAATGGAAGAAAGGAAATAAAACTCTAGGTGACCCTCGTGGCATTCCTCTGAAGTCAATGTTTCTACATCCCTCCAACAGATAAGGAGCTTGAGATGCTGTAACTTGTCCCCACCCAGCCATATGCTGGGAAAGAAGAACTCTGATGGGAAACTAAGCAGAATTGGGGTGTTAAACCACTCTACCCAAATACCTTCTGTTTTCCTCTCCACCTGCTTTTCTGAGCCAGCCACCTACCCGGAAGGGTCTGAGATGATGCCTGTTCTCTTCTTGTGGCCATTGCTGTCTTCTGGGACAAAGAAGGTGCCCACTGGCCCAGGAAACCTCTCAGATGTGTGAAAGAATCCAGAGATGCTTTACCACTCCCCTTATTTTGTCCTGGGCATGTTTTCTATTTTGAGCACCTGCGATGTGTCAAAGACAGCAAATAAGACAGTCTGTGTTCTCGCCATCCAGGTAGACCAGCTGGGAAACAGGCGAATCCCACCCTGTGCCTGCCCTCGTCACGTCTGAGAACTTCAATGGGCACCTCCTTGTAAGATCAAGAAAGCACTGGCATCCAAACTTGCAAATGAATGTCCGAATCTTGAAAGAAAATTCTAGAAATAATAGAGAAGCACCTTTTTACAAAAGGCTGCATCACCCACGCCCTTGACGTGTCCATCAAGGATGGAATCATATGAAAAATGACAACAGTAACAATTCTGATTTGAAAAGTGATCTGAAAAAACCTGGGACTCAGAATCGGTGAAGTGTAAGGAAGTCCCTCATCGATCTCTTTTGCCGAGGTGTCTCTTTTTAAGCATGTGCCAGAGGATGATGAAAAGACATGTCTAAATAAATCTAAAAGAGCTCTTTTCAGTGAGAAGCAAATAAAAATATGCCAAGTGATCAAGGAAACACATTTTGAAGTTAATGATAGCACTGCCTCTCCTTCCCCGGCGAGATTCGAAATCATGGCGTCTACCGTCCATGGTATGTTTGAGTCCGTGAAATATGGTAGTTTGCCATCTCCGGGAAGGAGGGATTGGCCAGCCTGGTTAAGGCTTGACTGACATCTTGTCACCAATCTGATCTCACACATGGTAGCATCAAAACAGGAGATGTTCCCATTTGCTTTTATTGAACACCTGCGACTATTGGGGATTGAGCGGCCCAACCACGAGGAACACAAAGCAATTTAGATCTGTTTTCTACCGTGTGGGAGCTCAGAACACTCTAACAGGGGGCAGAGGCGTTGGCCTTTAAAGTACAGGTATAAATAATGTGCAGTGGAAGGACAGAAAGGGAGAGAGAATTTCTAACCAGGAGATGTAGAGCCCTGAGAGGAGGTGTGATTTTGCCTGCAAATAAATAAAGCATTTACCCTTCTCACTGGATGCCGGCAACATCCAGAGCTAGCCCGGCCCCGGCCCCACAGGACCTCAGGCGGATACGCCAGGGCCCCCTGCGCGTCTCCAGAGAGTATCGAGTGTCTTCCAAAAATGAAGTGTGTCATGATGAGACATTTCGCTAGGAGATTCCAAGCAGGAAATGAGAGTTTCAGCAGGGACTATGGATCGAGAGAAGATTAGGCCCAGAAAGATTCTGCGATGGGCAAAGCAAGTTGAAGAATTGCAGAATTCAGGGCCGAAGAAGAGAAGAGGACATGGGGACACACAGAAGTGCTGTGCACGCTTGCAGGAGAGATGAGTACTTTACATCTGGATATACAGTATCTACTACTACGAGTAGTGCAGAAGGGCACGAGGGTGTGCTACAGAGGCAGATGGCGGACGATGCCCAACTACGGATGTGTTTGTGTATGCATTGTGTAACGGGGTGGCAGAGAGAATGATTCTGTGCAAGCCTGTGTGTGTGTGTGTGTGTGTGTGTGTTTATGCGCGCGTGTGTGAGATTTTCCACAGCCTGTTTATGCAGAGACAGAAGGTCTGGCATTGAGGCATCTGGGGAGCCTGACCTCAGGACCCAGAACAACCCAAGAACCGGAAACAAGTTACCCATCAGCCTTCCCAGGGTTTTGGCCGAGCTAAGAGTTGACCTTCCATTGGGTGAGTGGCCTTTCCCATGGAAGGCTTCCATTCACACCGGGGAGCAAGAGCCAACCTTTCTGGTGGGGCTGGTGGGATTTTAGTTGTCATTCGCCCGCCCGGATGCAGGTGGGTCACGTCCTGTGACCGTGAGGGTGCTGACGCGGGTTCCTTCTGAGGGGTGGAGAGGCCTCAAGGGCGACGCCCAGAGGTCAGGGTGGGGTGAGGCGAGGCGGGGGGGGGGGGGGGGGGGG
>CM052808.1:9756246-9797529 GCA_028533885.1 Nasua narica | reverse complement strand
AAAAAAAAAAAAAAGAACTCAAGGCCATCAACTGGAGGGCTCTGAGCCTCAGTTGCTGCATCTGTAAAATGGGCATGTGTGAATATGTTCAGCGAGCTCACAGGTTAGCGTGCCGGGTGCTCTTCGAAGTGCTTTACCATGAAAACTCTTATGCTCCTGGTAACCGCTCTGTGAAAATAAGTCCTGTGGTGACCCCCATTAAATGGCGGAGAAAAATGATGTCCACAAAATTGTCAAAAGTACTGGGTACGATGCCTAGCACCCGGTGGGGCACTCCGCATAACAGATGTGCCATCCCATTTGTCATGATGGATTGTCATTGCTCCCTTCCTGTCTGCCTTCCCCCACAGACGGTGAGCTCTGATTGTCCACAGGGGTTGTGCCCTGCACACAGTTCACTGTGCCCCCGGGACCCCGTCCAGGTCCTGGCCCAGCGCGGCTGCTCCATCGGTGTTTACTGAAGGAACAGATGAACGTGTGAATTCCAAACTGCTGGTAAACGGGTTCCCGCCAGCAGCCACGCCGGAGATGCACCTTACTGGAGCAGTCCATCCCCTAGTGGGATTTTCAGAGCTTTACAGGAAAAGGATTCCTACAAAGTCCGAAAAAAAAAAAAAAAAAAAAAGGAAGGGGTTGGGGAGTGGGGAGATGGACCCCACAGAAATCTAGGCAGGGGAAACCAAAGATACCCAAAGAAATAGGCCCTCTCACCCTCTTTTCCTGTGCTTGCAACAAAGTTGATGCCAACTTCCCATAAACAATAAACTCATGGAACGAGCTGGAGTGCATTTCTAAGTTAGCAGAAGGATCTCAGCTTCATGAAATTATTTGTACAACCAAAGAGATAGTTCTAAGAGCAACCTGCATCTTTCAAAGATGTTGCTGGAAACCTATGTAGAGAAGCATGGCTTGCTTTGAAGCCTACCCGTTCTTGACTGAGAGGCCACAGGCGAGGAGAATGGGACTGGCAGACCTGATACCATGTTGGCACACAGGGCAAGACCGGAGTTTTCAAGTGGGAAACACCCGTGTAAGTTAGCGGAGGAGCAGGTGGACTTTTGAATGGAACCAATGAGGACTGAGTACCGACTGTATGTCTGACTGTCCCAGTGCGACAGGCTAAGTACGTGGCAGGAAACAGAACACCCACTCTCTCTTGCTCTTGGGGGCCTAGATCAGATGGGGAGGTGTGGAGGAAACAGGAACTCGAATAACCCTAGAGAAAATCTCGGGAAGTACAGATTAAGCCAGGCAATGAAAAAAATCTAGCCACCAGGTTCGAGGCTAAAGAGAGTAGAGGGGATCGTGCTGAAAGCAATCGGTCATTCATTCAACAAACACGTGATTTAAGTCCCAGCCATACTGTGAAATGGAAAAAGTCTGTCCTTCTGGCTCTTCTACATTCTCTTTCAGCACATGCTTACCGCCTTCTGATTTCTCTCCCTCTCATATCACCGATTTCTCAATTCCCTTTTGCCGTGCCTCCTCCTACCACAGATCCCACAATTTAAAAGTTGACTCTCCGCTACTTGTCAGGCTAAGGAGGAATGGAGAAAGGAACTCACACAAGGGTACAGTGATGAAATATAGCTTGACGCGCTTTGCAAAATTAGTAATCAAGTGTAAACCAGCATTTGCATCTAATCCTATATTTACTTCTCTTAGGGAAACACATCTTTGATTGCAGAATTTCCAGCACAGAGGTTTTGCCGTGGGAAGACACAGGAAATGCAACCTTTTATAGCTGCAGATTTCTTGTAAGACATTTGTTTCAGAGTCAACAGCTTCGGCAAGCCATTTATTAAGCTCCTAATACATGCCAGGTGGTTGACTAAGTGCCATTTTGCTTATTTCCCACAGCAACCTCACCGCTGGGCCTTGAAACATATGGAAGGGTTTCAAGAGTGGGGTGAGGTGGTCTATGAAAAGACCACAGCTCCTGGATAGAAATGGAGTCACGGGGAGAAAGGCTTATGGAGTGGGGATGGGGGTCAGGGGGCCGGGAACGCAAAGAAAGGAAGAACATGGAGGTGGATCATGAAAATAGGAACCAGACAGTGGGAAACAGCAATTATAATGGCCAAAATGTGTGATTCCATGAACTGGGGGCCAGGCCCTGATCTATGGCTTCTCTCTTAACTGTGACAGCAGTTAAGGACGCAGTTAAGGACGCGTGAGGACGCAGGTATGAATGTCATCATTATGCCTGTTGGGGACTTGTAGAAACAGACTCAGACATAAGTCACCTCACCAGTGACACACGGTCACCAGGCAGCACAACCAGAACCCAACCCAAGGCTGCCTACTTCTAGAATACTCACTCACTGAGCCACAGGACCCTAGTGTGAGGGGCTAGGGTCCCATTTTGGCTTTCTTCTTGAGGGGAGGCAACGAGGAGCTCCCCAATGGTATTAAAAAGGCAAAAGGCATCCCAGGTCAGTCTTCCGGCATAAGAATGAGTCTTAGAGCGTGGTTAAACGATGCTTCATCTCTAAAGGTCAAATGAGAATCACTGTCATTTTTGAAACTTACAAGGAATTACTCTGGAATTTTCTCCCATAGACCTCCTCAAACACCACAAACGGTGCCAAATGGGAAGCCAGAAGGAGGTCATGGTCTTGACCAGAGTCTTTCGGAAGATCTGAGGGAGACCTGCGGCCCCCCACTGGTAGTCTGCCTCCTGAGTGTTTGTTTGTTCTTATCCACTGGAATTCAGACAAGGAGGAAACGGTGGGGGCGGGGGGGTACCCATGAGGACCTAGAGATCTTTCACCCAGTGTTGCCATAGTATTATGCTCTACTCCTCATAAACCAGCTTGGGAACTGGTAAGTCTCTGGGACCCTTCCACCTACGCGGAAGTTTACCAGCCTGGGCGACTCCATGTTGAGACGCTGCTAGACGCGCACAGCTAAGTTTCTTTCCAACCATTAATGTATGTCAGTGAGTATCTTCTGATGCCTTTAATTCCGAACAATGACATCATCCTCTTTCTCTAAGCAGAATCAAGCCCTGAATTGGAAAGCGACTCCCAGGGAAACCTTGGTGGATTTGGGTAATGTTCAAGCTGTTTTCTTGGCCCCCAAGTTGAAGGCAGACTAATCAGGGAGGGTGGATAATCTCTGGTATTGTCGGAGATTCCGATCTCTTGACTGAGATGAAAAGACCAGACCGGTCTCCATTTCCCTGGCTCAGTGGTCAGTAAGAATGCATCTCATCTCGCAGGGGCCATGGGAGCCCCAGGCCCTGGACAAACTCCAACGTACTGTGTCCTCCCTAACGAGGCCCCAGATGGTATCTCAGACTCCCAACAGAATGTCAGAGGCCCTTTGAAATCAAATTGCACTCATTCCGCGTTGGCGATCCCTTCAGCTCAGGGAGGTTAAGAGCACCACAATAAGCCACAGAGTCACTCGTTCAGTTCACAAATATTTCTTGAGCTCCTGCTAGGCTCCAGGTCCATGAGGGCCGTTGGTGATGAGGTGGTAGGCAAGCCCGACCCTGTATCCGGCACTCGGAACTTACCACCTGGTAGGAAATGTACACCTTAACCCAACCGTTGTCAGTGATGAAGTAAATAGAGATCGATGTACAAGGGAAGCAAAGGAGAGGTTGTAGGGGTGAGGGGGCCTTGTCTGGGGTGCAGTGGGGAGCTTTAAAGAAAGCCTTCTTGAGGGGGAGATGAATGAACAGAAATATGAGGAAGGAGAGGGAGCCAGGGGACCAGGGCAGGGGACGGCATTCAAGGTCAAGGGAAGTCGGAGTCAGGAAGCAGCATGATGTGTGAAGAGGCAGAGAAGGATCTACATGGTTGGAGGAGAGAAGCTGACACAGAGGAGAAACCAGCAGCGAGTCCACAGCTGGCATCCAGGGCTGCTGACCTGGGTATGACGAATGACGGAGGGGGAGCAGTGTGCATAGAATTAGAGGGTGAACCTGGCAACCTACAAAGTGCGAAGTTTGCCTTGACAGTCTCCCCATGTCCCCCTCCCAGACTCAATGTGCTGATGAGCACAGAGCATTAACGGAGTACCAAGTACTTGCACTTGAGACCACCAAATAGTTCAGAAGCAATTTTATATATAGGACACTGCCCCTCCCCTGCCTGGGGCAGCTAGGGTCCACAAGACTGTCTTGCCCCAACCTGCCACGGTTGCCACACACAGCGCTACTGACTACACTTGGGAGGCCACAATTCCTAATCACCTTGGAAGTGAGCTGGGGGAACAGACTGTCACACCGGGGTCTGCGTCCCTCACTGTGTGACAGGGGTGGGACGAGGGTGAGGCGGGGGGGCAGAGGGGGACACTTGCTTGGGTGGGAAATCTACGGGGCACCAAAAAAACTCCATGACTGAGATAAATAACATTTTAATGCAGTATTTCAAAAAACCCAAAAAGAAAAAAATGCAAAGAACCCACGATGAAAAAAAATTTCAGACGTTTAATAAAAGATAGGATCCAACCGTGCATTTGGACAACTCAGCTTCTCCCGGACTCCCCCAAGTCCCCAGCCTGGAGCCCAATAAAACTGGGGTTTACAAGATCAAGTGGTTGGCCTAAGGGACATAAGTTGGCAATTGGATTGTTTAAAATATCACATTAAAATTGTATTTGTGCTGAGTACCAATGTTTTTGTGCGTCTTCGATTTTGCAGATTAAAGGAGAAGCCAGGCTGTTCTCATTGTCATCCCAGGCTTGCTGTGTGAGCTCATGAAAATGACTTCAGTCTCTGAGCCTAGGGGTCTCCCTTGCAACAAGTTCTAGTGGGTGGTCTCTACCTACCCGGCGGTGGTGAGGATCGTGCACATAAAATGCTTTTGCACAGTTACTAGCCCTCAATACATGGTGATTGCTTGTGTGGCTAGAGTAAATATTGTGTTGGTGTTGATGTTGCTTTTATAAGCGTTCTCTCCAACCAGAACTAACCCGGGGCCTTGAGAGGACTTGGCATTCTCTAAGGATGTGGCCACTTTCTCACTAACAAACAAGCCTCGCTCTGACTACATGGGCAACGTGGAGCGGCCTGAGAAGAAGTCGTTCAGCCAAGGCCAGACCCAGGTGCCTCGTGAGCTCCCAGAGTTCAAAACCCCATCGCGGGGTGGCCCAGACTCTTGCTATGAATTTGAACTTGTCCTGCAAAACTGAAGTGTTTCAGGACCCAGGCACGCAGTGTTGTAAAAAGGGGCAATTAAACCTATAAAACCTGGGTTTACAGGAGAATTTATAGTGTCAGGGGCTTTTTATAGCTTTTTTTAGATTAGTTTAAATAGAGGAAAACAGAACAGGGGAAAGAGAAAGAGAGAACTTGAAACTTGAGAAGACTTAAAAGTCCAGAAAGAAGCTTTTAGGAAGCACAGAGGGGTCATAATCAGAGGCACATTTTCCCGCCTTGCTGTCTCTTGCAAATTGGAACAAAAAGGAGTCAAGAATTGTGGTCTTCTTCCGTGTCTCTTTTTCCTTGTCCGTGGCCATCTGGGAAGACCTGAAGGCACTAGAAAAGTCCCGAGGAGAGCTGGAGAAAGGAGGCAGGATTTGAGGAAACCAGCAGTTAGCCTTGACCACACAAATGCTCTTCTCCGGGTCTGGGGGGGCGAGCAGCCTCCCAGAATTAGGCAGGCCATCCCGTGAGGAGCTCATCTGCAGCAATGGACATTGGACTTTGGAGGGGGGACGTGTCTTCATCAGCCATAGAGCGGCTCTGGAGCCCAGGGGATGGGCTGCATGGAGAACACGAGGGTTAGTTCAAGGTCAGAGAGCCAAGGTTCCAACTGGCCACCATTCTCCTCCTCCTCTTCTCCTCACCCACAGGGATCTCTGTCTTCTTTCTGGAAGGATCAGTGTCCTTCTTGTTTCTGGACTTCAGCTCATGTTGTCCCCTCTGCCAGGAATGCCTCTCTGCCACTTCCTCAGACTCATCTTGAAGGTTCACTTCTTATCAAAAAGTATTAGGTAAAACAAGCAGAATGCATAATTGTGGATAGAGTATGCTCCCACTTGTGCGGAGGGGAAGCATACACACGGAGGGGAAGCACACACACACACATACACACACAAAGACACAGGTATAACATGTGTACTTTTATCAAGTATTTGAGAAAGGTTATGCAAGGAAATTGTAACACTATTGGACTCCAGGGAGAACTGGGTGTCTGAAAGGCACAGAAGAAGGGAGACTCACTTTCCCCCCTCCCCTTTTATAAATTTTGAACTCATTCCCCGTGCCTGGACAACCTGTTTACAACTCAGATTAAAATTTCCTTGTAAAAACATTTAAGCTCCCTGGTTGTGACGGATCACTTTGCATTTGTGTACGATTGTGGACATGTGTGAACTATCATTTAGCAAGATGTTATCATGGGGGAGGGGTGGCGGGGACCTGAATGAAGGGTCCACAGGATGTCTGTATTATTTCCTACGGCGACATGTGACTCTAGGATTCTCTCAAAGTAAAAAGTTTAATTTAAAACTAATTAAACTCACTTGCTCAACAGAACTCTCCTTGTCCCCAGCTGCCTAGAAGAGTCTCCCCTAGGAGGGATCTACCTTGAATGGGTATTCGGGTTGTTAAAACCGGCATCAGTAATAATTGTTGGCAGGCTCTACTGGTTGCTAAGTATTTTGAGTATCACCTCCAGATATTTATACGTTTATGATAACCTAGAAGCCTCCTTCAAATGCACTCATCCGGAATTTAATTACATCGTTGAAAAAGGTTTCAAAGTCGGTCTGTCCCATGGGACTGCAAACCGCATGAGGGTGGGAACCAAGACCTTCTGGATCACTGCTGTCTCCCCCGTCCCCAGCCCCTGCCTGGTACATGGCAGGCCTCGGTAGATAGTTATGAAATATACCAAAGAACCATCACCTGGATGAAAGAGTAACTTAGCAACCCTAGCAACAAACACTGCAGTGTGAACAAGCAATGTTCTTTTTGTACACCTAGCACTTCCGGGTAAGGTTCTACAAAAGAGAACGGATTGGCTTGATTGACCCCATTTAGTATGTAACACTCCTATTGGACCTTTTTTGCCACCACCCAGTATGGAGCATTCCTATTGGCCACGGTGCCAGATAAGCGTCTGACGCTCATCAGGTACCTCCCATCAGCCCTTGCTCCTGGCTGCCCAGACTGAGGTATGTTCTCTCTTTCCACCGTTCAGCTGTCTAGAATGCCCTCTTGTGTGGTGTCTGCATCCTTTATCCTTAGGGAAAGGGCTTCCTTAGCCAGAATCTATCATGGAGAGGAAGTAAAGCTCATGGTTAAGTGCAGGCACTTGGGTTTTTTCCAGCTCTGTTGCTAAGTGTATGGTCTCGGGCACAGAAGTGAGGGTGTGCTCATCTGGAAAATGGGGCTAAGAACTGTACCTGCCTCATCGGGCTCTTGGGAGCTTTAACTGAGTACATTTGCCCCAAGAGTTTAGCACAATGTCTCCTACACATCGAGTACTTCACAAATGCTAGCTAAGAGCACTATCCAGAGCACTGGAAAAGTCCTCACAGCAGGATGACTGGTTGATTTTCTTCCCAAAGCTGACCTAACTCAGTTTGAAATTTTGGTTCTGCCACAAAAGTCAAATTCAGTTTTCTTGGTGAAGGAGCTTAAACTCTGCTATTTCCTGTCCTAATTATAGGCTTGTTTCAACTGATGTAACCCTTGTTTTCCATTAGATGTACTCTAGAATGTCTGGGTTGATTATTTCTTTGGCTAGGTCCTTAAAAATTATTGAATATTTATTGAGTTCCAGGAATTCTACTACATGCTTAAATATATTATTTCATTTCATCATATTTAATCATAATCCTGATACCTGAAATAATTTTTTAGTGTATGGGGTACCAGTCATTGCATTAGGTGTCGCAGCTCATTTAACCCTTGGAAGGGCCCCGTGAAATAGTTACTGTTATTATTACATATCAGATTATTTAACTTTCCGAAGATCGCAGAGGTAGTAATTGGTGGAACTGTGATTCGAACCCAGGTCTGGCTTAGGCCAGAGCCTGCAGTGTAGTTCTGGCCCTCTGACCTGCACCCTGCTTAGTTAATAAGAGTAAAAAGTGTAAACATTTATTGTGTGCAATAGCAATGCATAAACTTTATGGCCAAAGTTATCTATGATTTGTTGAAGAGTTGGGGTTTGGACATGCACAATTCAGAGAGATTATATCCAAAAGTCTGTGTGTGTGTGTGGGGGGGGGGGGAGTGCGTGCTTCTTCTCACGTGTATGATCTTTCCATGTTATTTTTTAAATCAAAGGTTAGACTTAATTGTTGTGAATCCCAGATACACGTAGACTTTAGGCAAATTTCTTTCAAAACTGTGCATCATTTGTTTTTGTTCAATTAGATTAAAATTTTAAGTAGAGGGTTTGGCTATCTAAAAAAGTACATTAAAATAACATGTATCACTCATTTTTGGAAAATTAAATGAAAATTGAAGGAGAGGGTTTAGCTATTTTAAAACGATAGTGAAAAGGGCGCCTGGGTGGCCCAGTTGGTTAAGCGTCTGCCTTTGGCTGGGGTCATGATCTCAGGGTCCTGGGATCGAGCCCATGTCCGGCTCCCTGTCTGGCTCCCTGCTCCATGGGGAGCCAGCTTCTCCCTCTCCTCTGCCTGCTGCTCCCTCTGCTTGTTATCGCTCTGTGTCAAGTAAATGGATAAAATCTTTATAATAATAATAATAGTGGTAATAGTAAAACTATAGTGAAAAAACATATCATGTGTTACTCATTGTTTTGCAAATTAGAAACATTTTAAGTAGAAGTTTTAGCCTTTTTTCAAAAAAATTATATGGATCCCTGCAGGGAAAAAATGAATTTTTTATAATGCAAATAATCATTTCTGCCTGCAGCCTCCCCACCCTACATACATCTGATTTTTACATTTGGACTCTCTCATATTGGGTCCATCACCTATATACCCTAGTAAATAGGTGAGTTAGGGCACGGGGGCTCTTTGCATATTTTCCTATAACCAGATACCCTCCAGGGCTCTCCAGTACTATGGAATAAAGTTCCAAGTATTTACCCTGGTAATTCAGGCCAGCCAAATACACAAGTAGGTTTTGCTTCTTTGTGGTTTCTAATGCCTTCCCTCATCCTGCACCATTTTTCCTGGGCAGGAAACCCAAAGGGACAGCAATCAGGAAGAGGATTCTATCCTGGCCTTGTCCCCCTCCATGGAAGTGGAATAATTCAATCAGTCCACATATGTACAGCCTCGTCATCCAACAAGGGAAGGCAGTCCTGAAGCCAAGCCCATTCAGTGTACATTGCTCTCTCTTTCTCCCTCTCTCTCTTTACCTCTCCTTTTCTTGCTTGCAAGCTAAATCCAACGGAAGTAAAATCAGTCTGCCCCAAAAAGGAAAAATCAGGCTTATTTTCACAAAATTTTTTTGTTTTGTTTTCTGGATCAGAAACACAGGACTTCCCAAATCAAGTTAAGTGAGTCCCAGATGTGGATTCGTTTCAAATGAAAAACACACCCCATCATCTTAAGCAGAACTGCGCTTGAGGAAACCGGTGATTGCAGAGTCTGACACAAGCAGATTTCTCCAGAGAGTTTGTCCCAGACTGCGGAGAGGAAGAGGAATGGGGGAAGATGAAGGGCTGGCGTGCTTCTCCTCCCCCTGGGGAGAGCAGAGACGGAATTCAGGTTAATTAGGTTGGGGGGTCAATGGGAACCAATCGGAAGAGCGGTACGCATCTTTGAATCGTGCCGAGGATGGCCAGAATTGAAGCCACCACATGGTGAAGGCTGGCTTTATTAATGAGAAGGCACTGAATCCACATTCCACCTCCTGGACACGGACTGCCGGGGACACAACACAAGCACCAACAAGAAATGACAGGGATGCTCACACTTGTGGGCATTCTGGAGAATTCATTTTTCCAAGGGAGAATGGTAGATGGCAGCCGGAATGCCGAGACATGACATGATGTGCAAATTAATGTATTTCTTTTAAAGGCCAAGAGGAGAGGAGGGCCTTTTGACAGCCTTTGATTTGGCCATTAATTTTCAAAGACGGATCAAGACACTCACATGTCACACGGACTTTCTTCTAGTGTTGGACCAAAATAAGAATGTTGAACCGTGTAACCAAAGACGTCTCTTGGTGAAAGATCCTCCTTTTAGCGACTATAATTCGCATTTTCATCAATGTCATGCTGCACATAGATGAAAACAGCCATTTAAATGTGTTTCTTCTGTCTTCTTGTAATAGGTTTGATTTTACATTTCTTGCCATCTGGTTTGTGGAACAGAAATATGGAAGTACTTTTACTCTCTGGATGCTTCTTATGGGGCTCAGTCTAAGATGTGGTCCTTTCCTTTTTACTGATCGGGACTCCAACCCAGATTTTCTCCCCAAACAGGCACATTTGGATATTTTGGCAGGGCCCTTGCCCTTCACTGAGCTGCAGCATCAAGCGCAGCCTAACCACTCTGAGACCAGCATCGTAGCCGTGTCTTCCAGAGCGGACACAGCCCCCTACCTAGCTGGGCATCCCCACAGCACCGCAGCAGACTCTATTAAACTAAATTGAGCTGAGTAAGTTAATGTAGCTTTGCAATAATTACATTTCTCAAATTGGTCCCATAATGGCCGTAATTGCTAGCATGTATGGAATGCCAGCACTCAGCTTAGAGCCTTCAAAATACTTCTCATTTAAGCCTCATCTCATCCCCGTGATGGTTATGAGTGCACCCATTTTACAGGAGAGGGAAGCAAGACTTAGCAAGTGGCAGGGCAGGGATTTGAAACGATTATTATTTATAAAGCCTCCTGCAGCTCACTTGTATCCTGGGCCGTCGGTCAGGGCTCTCGGGCCCTCACAGAGCCCAGGCCCTGGGGAGGGGTGTGCACAAACTGCCTGAGAAGGTGAGAAAGGGCTTTGTAGTTACCCTGACCACATGGTTCCGACTTTGTATGGAGGCTCATGACATCAGAACATGGCTGAGCACAGGGCAGGAAGCAGCTAAGGAAATGTGCAAAGGACTAGGGTCCTGATATTTGTACCTAGTACAACCCGGATTTCAAAATATACAACTCTAAAACACCCTATGTAGAAACCAACTTATTCGCTTGCGGGGGCTACAGTAACAAATCACCCCAAATTTCACAGCTCGAGATGACAGAAATTTATTCCGTCACTGTCTGGAGGCCAGAAGGCCCAAACTCAAGGTGTCAGAGGGTCGTGCCCGAGGGGAGAACCCTCTGTCGTCTCTTCCAGCTCCTGGTGGCTGCTCGCTCCCTTGGCTCATGGCCATGTGACTCTGCTCTCTGTCCCCATCTTCCCAGGGTCTTCTCTGAGTCCGTGTCTGCTTCTCTTCTGTCTCTTCTAAGGATCCTTGTCTTCGGGGTTAGGGCCCACTTGGGTAATCCAGGATGATTCTACCTTGCGATCTTTAACTTAATTACATCTACAAAGACCTTTTTCCCAAGCAAAGTCACCACCTCAGGTTCTGAGGGTTAGGACGTAGATATATCTTTTTTTGGAGAGCCACCATTCAGCCCACTAGGGCCTCTAAATCAAACACGAAATCCATGGAATCACGGAAACCTTAGACTGGTGATGTGGGGTTCTGTCAGGGTGAAGGCAAAGACCACAAACAAGAACTTGCCACCCCCCCCGGCCCGGCCCCCAGCAGCTGGCTCCCAGCTTATACCCGAGAGGCCTCTCAAATCATGCCCTCTCTGGGCCACTGCTGCCCAGGATCAACGGCGCTAAGTTTGGGCAAACCCTGCCATTTCCTATTTCTGGCTTCATTCAAGTCATTTTATCTCCCCGAGCTATGGTCTCTTCTGCAAAATGGGACTGATCCTAATGCCTACCTGGAGTGTAGCAAAGTGGGAGTAGAGACCCACACGGTAGGCATGACATGAGTTGTAGCCACTGATACATTCACCTGCACATAGTTACCGAGCACGTGTTTAGTCCATATAGAGTTCACCCAGACTTACTGAGCACCTTTTACGTGTCGGTCACTGTCCAGGATGGTGGGAAGAGCTCTGTGAAGGAGACTGACGATGTTGGCTCTGACAACGTTTGCCTTGTAGTATGGGAGGATGAACAAAGACAATAAATAAATAGAAACACATCATTCTTAAAAAAAAAAAAAAAATCAATCCGGATGACAGTAAGGGCTGGGAAGGAAACTTTTCAAAAGTGAGGCACAATAAAAAGATTGCATGGGGGCGGGGTGATAGGGGTGGGGTGGGGAGAGCCCTCCACCAGTGGTAACAGTTAAGCTGAGATTTGCACCAGGTGAGCAAGTGGGCCAAAGAGCAGAGGGAATGGTGTCTGAAGCAAAGGGAACAGCAAGTAGGGATGTCCTGTGGCCTTGACAATGGATGCATTGAATTATAGAAGGCAGGGATGCCCCTGTTTTAGAGAGCCTTTGCATTCAGAAAGTGCTGTTTATAAAGCAGCCGTCTCCTCTCCGATACAGTGGCCATTCACTAATTTGTCCAGCAAAGATTTCTGGCTCCCTGTACTTCCTGGCCCCTGACACCTGAGCAGAAGTGTTGTGTCACTTCTGGCCGGCAGGATGTGGCATGCTGCAGAACACTCTTGCTTGGGGATGGAGACCGGCGATTATGAAGGTGGGGTCTACCCCGTTCTCCCCAGAACTTGAGTGGCTACGGTGAGCAACGCCACCCTCCTGACCCGAGATGGACGTGTTAAGTGAGTAAAGGTAGCAAGTGAGCATAATCTCTAGTTGCTAGAAATCACTGCGATGTTGGGGTTGTTGTTACCGCAACATAAGCTAGCCTATCCTGACCGATGGACTCACTTTCGCCGAGTTAAAACCTTGCACCTTCCACCCGTGGAGCTTCCACACCCTGCTGGGTTCAGGTCACGACTGAGGAGACATCCTCTCCACCCGAGCTGCTGGTTCCCCGGGCAGGTTCCCACGGCTCTTACAGACTGGGCTGCTGGGAACCCGGAGAAGCTTGCAGGCAGTGGCAGCGCACATGAAATAGGAGATTCCCAGGAGAAGCAGCTGCCTGCCTCGGCTCCTGCTAGCCAGGCCGTCCCCTCACCCAGGGCCTGGGCTCTGCAATTCCTTCTGCGCACTCACATTCCCTCCTGCAACTTCATGGATCCCTTGAATATTCCCTTAGCGGGCTTACGCAATCCCACCGCTGCCAGCAAATCTGAGCGCTACAGCCACAAGTCTGTGCCCTGGGCTGAGCAAGGCATTTCTGGGGCATTACCATTACTCATCTCTGGGCTTGGAGTAGATTACAAGCACATCTGGTGATGGAAACAAAATGCCTGGACGGGTTCGGAGTAGCCACTTTCCTCCTTTGAAACCAGAAGTCTGCACGTCGAGTGCCCCCAAGAGCCAGGCACCTCACCAAAATGAGTGAAGCGGGCCAGGTGGGGCAGGCAGCGGAGCGGAGCGGGCCTCCTTCTAAAGGGCCGATGCTGCTTGGCGCCAGTGGATCAGTGTTGCCAAATAAGCGATTCTGCGCAGAGAAGCCAGCTATCTATACTCGACATAAACTATTTGGGTATCAAGTCTTTTGAGCTAAACCACACCGTGGTTTTCATGGGAGCTATTGACCACATCTTTTGAGAACTGCCCCTCCCCAGGAATAAGGTAGACGTGCACTTTCCTTGTCCTCTGGAGACTAAAGGTGGCCATGTGACTGGCCTCAGCCAATGAGAAGTAAGCAGAGGTAACACGCATCACTTCCGGGCGGAAGCATAAAAGCTAGCACACCACCCACCCGAGTCCTTCCCGTTGCATCTGTTTCTATGGAAACACATAAAGAGCTAGGACTCTGTGGTGGCCTGGGTGGCTTAGTCCCTTAAGTGTCTGCCTTCAGCTCAGGTCATGATCCCAGGGTTCTGGGATCTAGCCCTACCTCAGGCTCCTTGCTGAGCCGGGAGCCTGCTTCTCCCTTTGCCTGTGGTCCCACTTCTTGTGTGTGCTCTCTCTCTCTGACAAATGAATAAATAAAATCTTAAAAAAAAATAAAAGAGCTAGGACTTTGGCTGTGTCCCTGACTTCTGATAAAAACAAATGAGCAGGGGCGCCTGGGTGGCTCAATGGGTTAAAGCCTCTGCCTTCGGCTCAGGTCCTGATCTGGGGTCCAGAGATCAAGCCCCATATAGGGCTCTCTGCTCAGAGGGGAGCCTGCTTCCCCCTCTGTCTCTGCCTGCCTCTCTGCCTACTTGTGATCTCTCTCTCTCCGTCAAATAAATAAATAAAACATTTTAAACAAAACAAAACAAAAAAATGAGCAGAATTACCCCCACTGATCCCACCCACAGAAGCAAAATGAACATATTGTATAAGCAAGAAATAAATGCTATTTACACTTGTAAACTATGGGGGCTCTTTGTTACCACAGCATAACCTAGCTTCTCATGACTACTACAAACACTCTACAGACAACACGAAACGAGTCTGTGGCTAGATTCTCTCATGCGCAGTCCCAAATGAATCATTTTTCTCCTCTTTTTCTCTTATTTCAAACATTTCCTTCTTTCATCATCTCTATTCAGCTCATTCAGGAAACATTCATGAACACTTCTACATATGAGGTCCTGGGGATACAGCAAGGAGTGAGGCAGACCTGGTTTCTGCCCTGTGACACTCACAATTTATGGGAGAGGCGGGCATGATTACAGAGAACAAAGAAGCGTGGGGTGAGTGTTGGGATGAGTACAGATTAACCCTTTTAAGACTTTTGTTGATAAAGGTCATCCAGAGCAAACTGGGGTGATGGTTCTCCGGGGCTGTGTTTTGAAAACCTGGTATGGACCAACTGGTTGCAAATGTGTGGCAAGGATTTTGTAACCTATTGTAAATCACGGAGATTTTCCCATCTCCCTGCCTTCCTCCTTTCCTCCCTCCCTGTTTTGTGTCTCCCTCTTTCTCTCCTTCACTCTCCCCCTCCTTCCTTTTGTCCTTCCTCCCTTCCTTTCTTAAATGAATCAGAAGAGATTCGCAGTCACTGAAATGCTAACCCCATCCTCCCTGACTGATAGCCCACTGTGTCTCCTGAGTAGGACAGATCGTGGTAGAATGAAAGGCCCCGTACCTGCACATCATAACATCATTGTGTACCTAAATATATAACACAGAACAGCCCCTGAAACACTGCAGGCACCATTTAAATGCAGTGGCTCTTACTAATATGAGGTTGGTATGTACATCATGAATGTGTCATGCATATGGCCATCATTTTTCGTGGTGGAAAATAATGAAGAATGGTTGAAACAAGAGTCCCCAGAATTAGCCTCTGGGGGTCAGTCATCATGGTTGAGGAGTCAGCCTAGGTATCTGGGTGGGCATTGTCCCACGTCAGCCTCACCGCGACACTACAAAGTACTCCCATCATCATTTTTTTTAATAAAGAGTTATTTATTCATTTGAGAGAGAGAGAGAGAGTGGGTGGAGGGACAAAGGGAGGGAGGGCGAGAGAGCCCCAAGCGCACTCTGCGCTGAGCGGGGAGCCCGACGTGGGACTGTCTCATGACCCTGCGATCATGACTTGAGCCAAAATCATGACTGAGCCACCCAGGTGCCCCCAAAGTATTCTCATTACTATTTGCATTTTACAGGTAGGAGCCTGAGGTTTGGACAGGCTAACTTCCTTGCCGGCCAGGGAGGGATAGAGCCGGGATCCTTTCAGACCCAAGTTTATCTGAGCACTAACCATCTACTCAGTTGTGACTTTTTACCTGCCCATCTCAGGCTCGACTTGAGCCTATTATGAGCCATTCCCTTGTAGGGAACAATTACTCGTAGCTAAGAGCTCAACGTGGGCTGCCTGAGGTGTGTCTTCTTTCCTTATCGCTAATCCCTAGGTTCGGAGGGACCTTCTATCACAGGAGCCAGACCCCAGAATTGTCACTGTGGAAAGACACGGTAGGCCTTAGGGGCTCCACCACCAAGCCCTTAGCTCAGGGGGTGCGTGGAGGTGGGAAGAGGCTCAAAACCCATCCTTTCTACTAGCTTCAGTCAACGGCCTTTCTCCGGAGCCTCCTCCTGTCTCCCCAACAGACAAGAGGCCACGGGCAAGTACGGAAGAACACATTCTCTCCCAGATTGTGACGCCAAGTGATCTGCTCCTCCCCGCTGCAGCCTTAGAATGGAGCGAGTGCTTCTAAGTCACAATAGCCCGGGCTCATTAGCTTTGGGTCTCAGCTTTTCCATCTGCGAAATGGGAATAAAACTCTCCCTCCTCTAGGGAAGATGAGAGCATTTAAAAAGGCCATGATGTAAGTCCTGAGTGCCAACTGCGCCCTCATCAAGGAGCCCTCCTACAACCAGACCGTAGCGCTCTCAGCCCAGGGACGGCAAGGGCAGCTATAATAATAGAGGGACACGATCCACATTGGTGGATGGAGTAGCTCCCTCCTTGGTCCAACAGGCAGAGACCGTTCAGACCCCAAAGTACTCAGAGCCCCAAGCCCCAAACCACCCTAACTTCTAAATCCTTTTATGGTTTTTCCAAAGACTCTGATCCATCCAGGTCCTGTTTCCCTTCAAACCCCAGAAAGATGCTTGAATGCCATTTTGCATAAACGGCTTCACTACAAGCAAGTTTGCTTTGGAATCACAGCGATGTGACTCCATTCCCTGCTTAGCCACTTCCTAGCTGTGCGACCTTAGGCCTCCCGTTTCTGCTGAATGAGGGAGATAGACCACACCCCCCTGCTCGGCTGGGCGCTAACGGGGATTAGGGATAGCCGATAGCGAGCACCCAGGACAGAGGCCCATGGCTGGTGCCTAATCGATGGCAGCTTCTCGGGGAGAGAGAGCAGGGCATGAGGAAGCAAAGGGGTATTTAGAGTCACTTTGAATGAGAAGTGATGACCCAGTGTAGAATCCTGAGTTAAGCCTGTGTTCGGGGTGCAGACAGCCAGGGTTCAAACCTTCCCACTCTGGCTGTGTGACTTTTTGCAAGACCCTTCATTTCTCTGAGCCTGGTTTCTCTTCTGTGAAACAAGAGCGATACCGACAGTATCTGATTCCTCAGGCCACTGTGACAAGCATCAGGCACAGAATAAACGTACGATACAGATGACAATTTTGCATCCTTATTATATCAAAATCTGACAGCGTCACCTAATTCCAAGTCTAGTCTGGCAGTGGAGGACCCCCGCTTCCAGAGGTTTCTGCAGAAGGAGCATCCAGCAGCCCAGCCCTGTGGAATCTACCTTTTGAAACCAATAGTTGGCAATGTCCCACAAAGCTTCATTGTTTTCACGTCAACAAGGTACACGTCGTGCTCTTTCCACGGGCACTTACCTTTGAAACACTGAGCTGCCATCTGGTGCAGGCTTTCTGTCCCCAGGACTCTGGACAGCCGGGCAAGGCTGCCCTGGAAACCCGATCCCCCAGACCCTCAATTCTAATCACGGTGTTCCTGAGACTTGGGCTCCCCTATAAATCATTTTTAATGACAGTTGGAGAAGAAAGAAGTCGCAAAGCAAATCTTACATGACGTTCTCATCACCAACGGCATTTAATATCCTAAATCACATGCTTTATGGCATTGCATCGTGGGCTGTAGGCAGAATGAAGGAGACCTATTATTTTTGGCCTTTTGTGCACCTTTTGTGTGCTTGGGGTCACTCGCTTTAGGGAATGCTTGGCTGTTATATTTCGGGGGGCTCATTTGGGGGAAGTTAGGGTGCTCAAAGGGTCCACCGGGATTCTTGGGGGAACTTTTACACAATGAGGTGGCCTGTGTAGTTGTATCCAGAGCCGGTAACATGAGAAAGTTATGAGAATATAAGCCAGGCCTGATCTGGGGTTCCTCGCCACTCACCTGAGGGGCCCCTTCCCTTCCAGGGAAGTCGATACAGTGAAAAATCAAACCAAAGCGACAGCAAATAAAAACAGGCCCTACCTCTCCTCTCCCCAAAGCCCAGCCAGACTTGAGAATGAATGTGAATGTCTCTGCTCCAATTCCCTCCCACCCGACAAATGTTCTCTGGGTGTTTGCAACCTGCCTGCGATGTGCCCAAACAGGAGCTCACAGAGGTGACCACGGTACAATTTAATCGAATTTAATAACCAATGTTTAAGCACCTACTGTATACTAAGAGCCAGACCAGCTGCTGGAACAGGAGTGGCCACTTAAGGTGATCATGTTAGGTTGTAGCCTTTAAAGTGTCACACATACACACACACACAAACACACACACATGTGCAAAAGTAGGGACCAGGGCCCCCGGAGGCAGCCAGAACAATGCCCACCAGATAGCACCCTGCTCAGTGAATGGTCAGTGAAGGGACTATCTGGCCAAAGAACCAACGGTGGGACAAAGTGATCACAATAAAACTCTAATGGTCAGGACAAGCATTGGCTTCCTTCTGGCCCCTCTTTGCATTGCCTGACACATGCTGTAGAAAGAGGATCTGGCATAACATTGCCTTAACTCACCGTGAGAAGTAATGTCTTGGCGAGAGAGACGTGTTGACCATCCACAAGAAGACACCCGGAAGACCCAAGTTCCTCTCCGCCCTTGACTTCTTGGGATGAGCCATGGGAGAGTCCCTCTTGACTTGTATGTGTTCACAATGGGCCAGGAGTAAGGGGGCTTCGTTCCTGGTAATGGGATGTCCTCTGCCTTCCTGTCCCAGTGCTGTGGCTCCTAAGGGAGGGGTCGTGGGGATAAAGGCAACATTAAGTGGGCTTCTACCAAATGCAGACATTGAGCTCAGGCCTGTGCAGGCATCAGCTCACTTAGCTTTTCTTACTGCCTGTGAGGACGGTGCTTGGAACAGCATCAGAGAGGGGCTGGGAACAGGAGGTCAGTGCATGGGGTACAACATGGAGCACAGTGGCTCGTGTGTACCAAAGGGCTCAAAATGGCCCTAAATGGCAGCTTCTTTGGTATATCCTCATTTTACAAGTAAGGACCCCAAGGCTCGGAGAAGGGAAGGAAGGAGTAAGCTTATGAATTGAGGCATTCAGAACACATGAGCTCCCAATGTTGGTAGGGGGCTCATCCTAACACTAGATCTGAGTAACTCTGGGCATGTTGCTTCACTCGCTGGGACTCAACCAATAAGAACAATAAACTGAATCACATGAAATTGCCAGTTTCCTACCTTACTGATGTTTGAATGTGGCCATGTCATAGCCTCAATAAAAACAATTCAATAAAAAACAACTTCCTCATAGAGTTTGTGCGGGGATTAGACGATAGGCCAAGGCCGAGCAGGGCACCTGGCAAATGGTAGTACCCCAGTAGACACACCGGAGTTAGCTTGGGGGAGTTATCGTGTCTGCAGCTTTGCTGGATAAAGGAAGACGTGAGATGGACTCCTGTCAACATCGGAAGCAAAGTTCCCGCCCTATTTTCCCCTCTGGACAAGCCCATCCCCTCCTCCTGGGCTCGGTGATACGGGATCAGCAATTTCCTCCTCTCCGCCACCCTAGTAAATCATTTACCTGCTGCTCTTAACCCCCTTTTCCACCTCAGGGCAGAGCTCTCTGAGCCCAGGCACCCTCCTTTGAACCAGAACTTTGGAATTGTTGTTGGGGGTCCCAATGCCCTTTCTTTCCTTCTTGTCCCGGGGAAGCAGGCATGCATTACAGGTTAGAGCATTGAGAGGGAGAGGGAGGCCATGTCCAGACATCTGTAGTAACTAGAACTTGGACTTCCTGAGGCCGCTGTCCCTCGGGAACATCTCCATCATCATCATCATCATTGTAATTGTGGTCATCATCACAACAATGGCAGTGTCTTTTTTTCCCACCAGCTACTGTTACTGCTTCTTTTTCCTTTCCTTCCTTTCCATCCTCCTCCTTTCCCTCTTCTTCTTTTCTGGATCCCCCCCTCTCCATTAGACAATGCAACTGCATTGCAGACCCCCTTCCACTTTCTGTTCCCATCTTCCCTTCTTGGGTCCTCATTCTACTTAGGGTTTGGGGGTTTTCCTCTCTTCCAGAAGCCTCCATCATGATTAAGCAACATTCAGAGCCTCAGACCTTCC
This sequence comes from Nasua narica, assembly GCA_028533885.1. Lineage (NCBI taxonomy): Eukaryota > Metazoa > Chordata > Mammalia > Carnivora > Procyonidae > Nasua > Nasua narica. Next base: position 9,777,558 of record CM052808.1, on the reverse strand, counting down.
CTAATCCTGCTATCCCTTCACCCCTGCCACCCAGCATGGTGAACACCCACCTATCCAGAATCCACTGGACTCAGTGGGATCGCCTAGCTCAGAACAAATTGTGGGCTAATCACAGAAGAGAACTCCCCACTAACCTTGGCACTGTTCCAATAAAACCAAACCAAGAATATTCCAGAATTTAGATCATTTTGGGCGTGTCTGCCTGGCTCCAATTCTTAACCATCCATTGCCCCAATCGATAGGAACTGGCTCCAAGAAGCTTCCCGTCTAACATGGCCATAATTAACTGAATCAAAATTAGCCCAATATGGGCCAATCAGGGTCCCTTTGCGAGGAATTTGGATGAAGATGACAATGAAGATGGTGATAATGGTGGTGGCGGTGATGATGGTGATGGTGGAGATGGTGGTGATGATGGTGATGATGGTAATGGCGGTGATAGTGATAGTGGAGATGGTGGTGGTGATGGTGATGATGGAGGTGGTAATGGTGATGATAGTAATGGTGGTAATGGTGGTGATGATGGTGATGGCAGTGATGGTGATGATGGAGATGGTGGTGATGATGATGATGGAGGTGGTGATGGTGGTGATGGTAATGGTGGTAATGGTGGTGATGGTGATAATGGAGATGGTGGTGATGATGGTGATGATGGAGGTGGTGATGGTGGTAATGGTGGTGATGGTGATGATGGAGATGGTGATGATAGTAATGGTGGTAATGGTGGTGATGATGGTGATGATGGAGGTGGTGATGGTGGTGATGGTGATAATGGAGATGGTGGTGATGATGGTGATGATGGAGGTGGTGATGGTGGTGATGGTAATGGTGGTGGTGGTGGAGATGGTGGTGATGATGGTGATGATGGAGTTGGTGATGGTGGTAATGGTGGTGATGGTGATAATGGAGATGGTGGTGATGATGGTGATGGTGGAGATGGTGGTGATGGTAATGGTGGTAATGGTGGTGATGATGGTGATGGCGGTGATGGTGATAATGGAGATGGTGGTGATGATGGTGATGGTAATGGTGGTGATGGTGGTGGTGGAGATGGTGATGAGATGATGATGATGACCACCAGGATGTCATGAGCAGTTATTCTCCATCAACCACCTGGCTCCTTACAAGCCTATGAGGGATGAGGAGGTAAGGAAATGAGGAACGTTATTCTTATATATAGATGAGAAAATCAAGATATTTCCCAAGTGCACAGAACTGATGGCTGGTGGAGCAGGGAAAGTCATTCAGCCTGGAAAGAATAACTGAAGCAAGTGTGAGGAACAGAGAAAACTCTCTCCAGGGTCCCAATTCTAGGCCTTTCTTCACCCTGTCTGAATCCCTTTCTTGGGTTCGATGAGACACCCATTCCCATTTTTCTTAAGCTTCAGTTGATTTCTATTCCTTTAGATCAGATGAATGCTAACAGAGTCACAGAACTTTCTGTAGAGATGCAGTGAGACGTATTCCTCCTAACAATGTGTAGTGATTTTTGAAAAAGCGACGCGAATCCAGGGCCAGGATTAAGGTGAGACACAGGAGACACGAAGGGCACACAATTTGGGCACGCCCTCATTCTCAGGGTCATGCGAGTGAGGGAGGCACCTGAGAGTGAGTGCCTCCTGAAATGGAGTGTGTGCCCCATGCGCCTCATTTCCTTCACGCCAGACTCAGGCCCGCCTGAACCATTGCCTTTCCATTTCTCTCTCAGTCTCCCCAGCTATAAAATGAGGAAATTGAATCTGGGATCACAAAGAGCCATTTCGGCTGTGATATTCTGATTCTGGCAAACAAATAACACCCTTGCTACAAGCTCCATGTCCCATTCTGTAGCAGACATCACTAATCAACCCGGCTCCTTCTTGCTGAGTGTGGACATATCCACAGAATCCAACCCTACACAGAGCTGTGACAATCTACTGTAAACCATTTAGGGCTGGCAAAGAAGAGGAAACCTCTTGACGGCAAGAACAGGGTTTTACTTGTTTCCTTCTCTCTCTCCCACAAATATTTGCAAATTAAACCAAACTTGACCAAGAACGTGCATAAACACCTACCTGCACAGGCAATTACTGTTCATATGAATAAAGGCACAAATATGGATGTGGACACCCAAACTCCGTGCATGGTATATTCTGGCCTATGTGTAAAGCAAGGCCAGATTAGCCCCCAAACAATGCAAAGATGATGCTCCTTACACTCTCATGAGCTTCAAAATAATAATTTAAAATCAAAACAATAAGAGTCCTGAAATCTAGAAAGTTCTGAGATTTGTCACAATAATTACCTTAATTTTTTTTAGAGATTTTATTTATTTATCTGAGAGAGAGAGAGAAAGAGAGAGAGAGAGAGAGGCAGAGGGAAAAGTAGACTCCCTGCTGAGCAGGGAGCCCGAAGTGAGGCTCAATCCCTGGACCTTGGGATCATGACCTGAATGGAAGGCAGACACTGAACCAACTGAGCCACCCAGGCGCCCCCCTTTAATTTTTTTCAACACAAATATCAAAGTCCTTAAACAGGAGGGAAGGGAGTTTGGTGTTTATGATTTGCTGATGCCCAAGCATGCCTTGAGGTGTTTTCCAGCATCACGTAGCACTGAAAACAATCTCCCACATACATGAAGGTGGACACGTACACAGATATACAAACGCACCTTCACACATGCAAAAATGTTCACAATTGCACACCAAGACTTGCACACGCAATCCCTGTGCATTGTTCACAGAAGCCCATACATTTTAAACATGTAAGCACACGTATGGTCTTATGCACACGCACATATGCACTTGGCAAAACACAAACCCGCCAGTGCCCAGGCAGGGGCTGACACCCACCCACGCGTGCATACTCAGACACAGACACACCTAGGAGTGTATGTGCACACACATGTTCATAGGCCTGCATGTTCACACCCACACAAACATGCACACACGTGCACACGTACATCCATGTGCACATACACGTGCATCCGTACCCACTGGCTCAGTCCCAAAGTCCTGAGTTCTCACACAGACTCTGCCACATGTCCACATTCACACACACACACAACCAGAGGCCCGTATCCCCATGCATCCACACTTCCATGCACACACAGGGACACAGACATACACAGACATTCTCCTGCAATCCTCCCTCCCCCACCACACACACACACACAAAGTGAGCCAACCCTCCAGCATAAGACCCCAGGGAAAGCTGCCCCTTCTGCAGGCCTGTGCTGTCAGGGAGCCTGGTAAGAATCACTGGATCGGCTCAACAGTGATAACAATTTCCAGAGCCTACGGAAGGACAGCCTAATCCACAGTGAAAAGCTGACAGCCTGGCGCCTCCGCGTGCTTCCTGCCAGCTCCTGCTAACTCAGCCCAGCGTGGGGAGGTGGCAGACTCTCGGTGCCCTCAAGCCATGTCATCTCCTCTCTAATGATGCCAACATTTTGACAAAGCTGAGCAACACAGCCGGTAGGTGTGAAATTGGAATTAATTTTCCTTTGGAAGGTCAAGTGCATTAATGAGCTTTGGCTCATATGGTTCTTCCTTTTTTCCTTTATTTTTTTTTTTTTTGCAAGAGGGAGAGGAAAAAAAAGGAGACTTTTTCCTGGAGCTGTTTTCTTCTTTCTCTCGTCCTCCCTTTGGAGGGCTTGGCCCCTTTTCCCCCAGTAGACCCCTGTGGGCGGAGAGGTGGGTTCAGTGATAACTTACCCTGGAGCCCTCGATTTCCCCACTGCATTTGGAAAGTCTCAGATTAGATCTGCCTTGAGGGATAGGGGATCAGTAAAAAAGAACAGAACTGTACACCTCAGCCTTCAAGGAGTTTAAATAGATACAAATTCAGAAAAACAAATGGGATTCATCGTATACACTGTTCCTGATTGATTAGTAGTGGCTGCCTGCAGCTGTGTGGGAAAACAATGAGCATCTGAGGCATCTTCCAGCTTAATGGTGGTGTGGTGGGGGGGAAGTCATGATCGATTAGCAATGTCTGCCTTGGACCTCACAGGGAGCATTTGTAGCATAAACAGAGCTATTTTAAAAAGAAAGAACGCAATACCTACAAGTCAATGGGTTAAAAATAAATAGGAAGCTCAGTAAATAAGTATACTTATTATCTAAACAAACAAACAAACAAACAAAAACCCACCAAAGACTCAATAAGAACGTTTAAGGAAGAAGTGACATATGAGCAGGAATTATAAACTCAAATGCCTTTAGGAGCCAGGAAGGTGACATAATGATTAATGTGGCCCAGATGGGGCCTCTGCTGAGCTCTACAGTGTAGTTCTGGTTTAAAGAGGAAAGCTACAAATGAAGCAAGTGAACAAACAAAATAAAGCAGAAAGAGACTCATAGATACAGTAAACAAACTTGGTTAACAGAGGGGAAGGGCTGGGGTGGGAGAAAAATGTGAAAGGGATTAAGAGGTACAAACTTCCAGCTACAAAACAAATAAGACATGGGGCTATAATGCTCAGCATAAGGAATACAGTCAATAAATTGTAATAACTCTGTATGGTGGCAGATGGTAACAAGACTTACTGTGGGGATCGTTTCATAATGAATAGAAATGCAGAATCACTAGGATATACACCTGAAACTAACAAGATATTGTGTGTCAATCATACTTCGATTAAATCAATAATAATAATAATGAAATAAAGAGGGCGGCTGCTACCTTGCTCAACTAATTCATGCCATGGAAAAAAGGGGCCAGATATTTTCACATCTAACAACTTTTTTTTGCAAGAAAAATCGGAAATGTGGATGAATTGTTTTTATGTGAAATGTCACGCTTTTTATTGCTGCCAAACGTCCTTTATTTTTTTAATTTTAATTTTTTTTTCAAAGATTTCATCCATTTATCTAACAGAGAAAGAACACCAGCAGGCAGAGAGGCAGGCAGAGGCAGAGAGGGGAGCAGGCTCCCTGCCGAGCAAGGAACCCGATGCGGGACTCGATCCCAGGACGCCGGGACCACCACCTGAGCCGAAGGCAGCTGCTCAACCAACAGAGCCACCCAGGCGTCCCTAAACATCCTTTATTTTTTTTAAAAAAACATTCTGTAGGCCCCCACATATGTTGGATTTATCCCCAAAGTGGCCACTTTGGGTCTCTGTTTTAGAGCAAACTGGGGAGCATGGAAGGAAACTCTGGTGGCTGTGCTCAGTGCAGTCCCTCATCTGTTTTGTCCACCAGGCTGAAGGCATGGTGTGTGTGTGTGTGTGTGTGTGTACGTGTGTACGTGTGCACACACACAGAGTTCTGACTGTACCCTAGCCCTGGCATGTCTAGCACACACTCACTCCCAGTAGATACTTAGTAAATGCACAGATGGAAAGGACAAATCTACCATTTCAGGGTGCTCCAATGTTTCCCAGTTTTTAATGATATACCACTCTTCAAAGCTTGGAGCTGGGGCCCCTGGGTGACTCAGTCGGTTGAGTGTCTGCCTGCAGCTCAGGTTACAGTCCCAGGGTCCTGGGATCGAGCCCCATGTCAGGCTCCCCGCCCTTCACTCATGCTCTCCCTCTCTCTCTCTCTCTCTCTCAAATAATAAATAAATAAATAAATAAATGATCTTAAAAAAAAAAAAAAACCATGGAGAGAAAGATCATTTCCTCCTTTTTCCCCCAAAAGATTTATTTATTTATTTTGAGAGATAGAGAAAGAGTGATGGGGGGGAAGAGGGAGAGGGAAAGAATCTCAAGCAGACTCCCTACTGAGCCCAGAGCCTGACATGGGTAAAATCTCAGGACCCTGAGATTGTGATCTCAGCTGAAATTAAGAGTCAGATGCTTCATCAACTGAGCCACCCAGGTGCCCTAGGATTATTTCCTCCTAATCACATGTCAATAACATGGATTCAATCTGTCTGGATTCCAATCCCAGTCTACATCTTACTAGCTGTAGGACTTTGGGCAAGCCTCTACACTTCTCCGAGTGCTGGTTTCCTCACTGGTCGGATGGGACTGGTAATAGTACCTACCTCACAAGGCTATCGCGAGGATTAAATCAGGTGAACCTGCAACTGTAAACCAAGAGAATTTTGAGAGTGAAAGACGACACTTTCAATAATTGCTCTGGAACCTGGAGTGTAAGAGAAGGATGTCCCGAGAAACCGGCTATCTGGTTACCCCGTGCTAAATCAACTCATCTTCACCAAGCACTGAAAACAGCGCCCTGCATGCAGGGCTCACAACTGTCAGCTGGCATCTTGAGAAACCATAGTCCAGTCTCCGCGTCACTCTCTTCCTCCTCTGCGGCATGGAGTGATGGGAAGAACTTGGGTCTTGACGTTCAGGGTTCTCAGTTCTGCTACCTCACCTTTATCAAGCACCTATTCAGGGGGAGGGGACAGCTGAGTCACACATTGAAGGGTGGTAAGGATCTTGCCAGGTGGCATGTGTAAAGACAGAAAGAGACTTTCATGCAAAAAAAAGGACAGTCTAAGCAAAAGTTCAGTGTCTAGTTGGTGGGCTACAGGGCTTGATCCAGTTGAAGCAGGATCCACATTCAGGGTCTACAGGGCCAAAGGGCTACAAGTCTGAGAAGTCAAGCTTGAAAACGATGTGCACAGACTCTAGACACATTTCTTATCTGTTACATCATCTGTAAAAAAAAAAAAACCTGCCAAAAGAGGATTGTGCATGAAGACAGCAACATGAAAACAACTCATTTTCCTGGGAAGAATCTCAAAGACCAGTGACCCAATTCCCAGATCGTATTTTAAAAGGATGTGGTGAAATTCCCTTGTTAAAAAAAAAAAGGACGGGAGACAGTCACCACCTCTCTCTCTCTCTCTTTAGTACTATTATTATAGAATGTTATGGGCAGAGAAGGCAGAATTTAAAAAAACAAAACAAAAAAACAAGCCCTCCATAAAAAAGGAAACCTTCTTTTTTAATCTGAGAAAACTCAGGGGCATTTGAGTGAGATAAAGCTCCAGTCTCTCAGCTCAGTGAGTCTCCAGCAATGGCTTTGCAAGCATGACATTTGCTCATGTCCATCCTCTGCCTTCTGGTTGTCCGTTCCTGTCTCCCAAACAGGAGGACACGGATGGGGCACACGCACAGCTCACTCACAGTCAGAAACAGCTGGGTGCTCCCCAAACCCTACACCTTCAGAGCAGGATGCCCCAGGGGACTATCTGACCTACTTTCTTCCAACTCATGGTTTTCTCAGAAAGACACCAGCCCTGGACTATGGATGCCTCCACGGGCTCACTCAGGACAAGGATTAATTTCCTTGCAAATCTCACCTCTTGCAGGAAGACATCCCCTGCCCACTTGTTAGTCATGATTTGGTCTCCCCTTGTTCTCACTGACATTGGCAATCTGGATCCCTGAACAGTGTATGCAATATCATGGCTCATTTCATTTCATCCATGGGTCATGGAAAGCAAGTGTTTAATGAGCACGTACTATGTGCCAGGCACTGTCTAGGCACTGAGGATACAGCCGTGAACAGGCAAAGCCCTGGCTAGGCAGAGTGGACATTCTCAGACTAGACAGATCTGCCTCATTCATCTGCTTGATGGGTTCTTCTTTCAAGAACCCAAGATCCATCAGAGAGCTTGGCTGACTCCCCAAATCACTCCATGCCCCCACCCCTTGCCCAAACCAACTTTATTATGCTTAGCTCTGGCTTCCCTGGCCTCTTGCCTGCTTGCCATGTTCTGCCCTGCAGTGTAGTGAGTAGCTCATGGTGCCCCTCAAGCTGTAAGTAGGGGTCACTTGCTCTTAGGATGGCAGGCTCCAGGGGATGACAGAATGAGGGCTCAGATATATCAGTAATTATTAGTTTTCCATTGAGCAAGTATTAATTGAGCATGGTGACCAGTATCACTATTATCACTGGCAGCGGGTGCTTCTGCAGGAGACTACACTTCCTGACTCCTTTAGGGTTAGGGATAACCATGTGACCAGTTGTGACCAAAAAAAATATGAACAGAAGTGGCACGTGTCACTCGTAGGCTGAAAGAAGGGAAATTCTATAGGTAATACAACATCACCTATCCTGGGTTGCCTCAGGCATCAATGACCTCCACATGGTGAACCTCTTTTAGCTTGGATCCCTGAGTGGTTGTATGGATCTTGGATCCCTGAGTGGTTGCACTGTGCAGGAAGTGTGTGTGAAAGGAACCTTTGTTCATTGAGGACACCGAGATTAAGGGGTAAGTGTGTTACCACCACAGAACCTCATATGTTTTGACTAAGGCAGATACCAACTATGCCAAGGTCCCATGGCAGGCCTTTGAGCTTGCCATCTGGGTCCTACACATGCTCATGCTTGAGTGGATTAGTAAGAGTGACCACAGCTGCTGAAGACCCTACTTTGTGGCTGCCTCCATGCCCGACACTTGTCAGGCTGATAGCAGACTCTTCATTTCAACCCCAGTATATGGCTGTGGGCACCTGGTGCAGGGAAATCCAGGCTCCTAATTCTTCCCCCCCCCCTCTGGAAAGATCTTGCATTATTTCTAGATGCACACGAAGTGATGCATAATATGACCCTGCCCACCTGATCATAGCTGATTGGCCCGGGGGCCCTCACCTGACTAACTCTGAGTCAATCAGAGTCTCTTTTGGAAATTGGTAATTGGTAAGGTTAGAAGCCAGGCCTAATGGCAGCATGGTGGGCAAAGGCCATGATACTTCCCAGCTGAAGACCTCAGAGCTGCCCTTGTCCCTTCCTTTCTTAAATCTTGGTTGTCCAGCTATATGTTGATATCCTGAGATACCTCCATGCCATTCTAATAAATGACTTTATTTTTTGTGAGGTAGCTGAAACTGATTTGGTTCATTCGTGACCAGGAAGGGCTAAACAGTCTAGTAAGGTGGGCACAGCACGGGACTTTGGTCAGTACAATGCTATGAATGAATGATATGTGAAAGAACAGAAGAAGGGGAAGGGAAAGAAATCAGGGAGATAGAGAGGAAGAAGGGAGAGAGGAGGGGGGAATAAAGGAAGGAAAGCATCGGTTGCAAATTCATGAGATTCACTTAATGGAAACAGGACCTCCTTTTTCAGTCTCTGGCCTCAATGTCTCCACCTGTATAATGGGGAGAAGGTGGTAAATGAGCCAGGAAGTCTGCTGCAGCTCTGCCGTTCTAAGTGTGGCTGGATTTAGTGGCTGCTGGGAGGCCAGCACTTGAGTGTGCCAAAATACACACCCATGGTCCACTGCATCTGAGCCTGGTATTACGGTGGGAGCCTTGGGAGGGCCAAGAGACTCATCCCCTAACAGCAACACCGCAAACATGACTCAAGGTGACCACAAAAAGCAAGCACACCTGTTTTCCTAGTGATAGACATCAGAAAGGAATTAAAAACCACAGTCTTTTTCTCCCAAGGAAGAGGGAAGGCCTGCAGGAAAGTGTGCATCTCGATGGCATTACTGTAGCTACTATGTTTTAATCACTTTCTATGCACCAGGAACATTGAAAAGTTCTCCACAAACACTATGTGATTTTGTTCATTTCTCACGACCACCCTTATAAGCATCAGTGTTCCCATTTTACAGATGAGGAAACACGCTCAGGCGGACGAAGTCAAGTGGTCAGATGGCTGGTAAGTGGTAGGGTCACCAGCCTCAAACCCAGGCTGGTCTGAGTGCAAGCCCCTGCGCCCATGTTTCTGCTCTAGGACCAGCTCCCATGGTGAGCCGGGGGATGAGTCCTTAAAGGAACAGGTCGCAGGGCACGTGTCGCTCGGGGGAGGAAGAAAGGCTTCAGACTAGAAAAACTGAGAAAACATGCTCAATGCAACCCAGTTACTCACCAGAGTAACTGGTTCCAACTGCAAACACCAACCCCACTCTTTCTGACTCCATAGGTCTGGCTGGCAAAGAGCTCAGGCATGCAGACTCAAAAATGCTCCTCGGTGATTCTGAAAAGCACCTCTAATTAATGACCACTAGAGGCTTTGGGATCTCAAAAACCTAGGTTCTGATCCTGGCATAGCCCTTGGCTAGCTGTGTAACCTAAGGCATATGGCCTCACCTCTCTGAACCTCCTTCCATTTGGCAAATGAGCCCATCAAGCCATTCTTTCTTATGGTGAAGATTTCATAGGGGCTGCCTGGGAAGGGACCAACCATGGCTCCTGGCATATATTAACCTCCAGGGAAACATGAATTTTCTTCTCCCATCAGGAGATAAAGGGGAGAGAGCACTTCGCTCCTTCCTCCCTCTTCTCCCTTGACCTTAACAAGCTCAGCAAAGGTGGGGGGGCTCCTTTTTTTGGAAGCCAACTTTACATTTTTCAGCTATCGCTTCGAGCTTGGGGTTCACACATCTGTGATGGATGAGCAGGGAATATAAACACCTCGTTAGTGTTTGAACCCACTGGATGGAATGGGGAGGGACCACAAGCCCCAGTCCAGACCCTTAAACAGAGAAATAATACATACCCCCATAAAAAGGAAGAAAGGTGGGCGGAAAAGGGAGTTGCACAAATCATCACAAAGAGTTATTTGACCTGCTTGAAAACTTTAATTGCTGGTAATAGCCAACCTGTTGGGTGGTATTTTATTACCACTAATAGATTTTTACAGGATATTTCTCACATTCCTCTCCGAGGGCCTCAGGAATTCATTAAATATTAAAAAGCAGTGCTCTGGATTGCTCAGTTAAAGATGCCCTCCTGATGAGGTTTCCCGCAAGTTAGAGACCCAGGGAAAAAACAGGCACAGGCTGGATGTTCGCTGTCAGCTTTGGCAGAAGAGATAATAAAATAATAATAATCACGAATGTTTACTGGGTGTGTACTCTGCTCCAGGCACTATACTAAGCACTTTGCGTCATTTTTTTTTTTTTAAATACACAGGATAACCCTATAAAGAAGTTACTATTAGCATCCTTGGCCTACCGCTGGGGAAACTGAGGTTTACTAGATTTCAAAGCTGGTGAGGATGGCGAAGAATGAGAAATATTAGCCAGGGTCTGGAGTCAGGCAGATGAGGAATTTTCCCCAGCTTCTTATTGGCTGGGTGGTCTCGAGCAAGTTAGCAAAACTTCCACGGCCTCGGTTTCCTTTATTCCCGTTTTACAGGCGAGGAAATTGAGGCTCGGGGTCACAGAGCTAATAAATGGCGGGGCCAGAATGCCTTCGATGGTCGTGGATTTTGTCCAGTTACTTCTTGCTGCATAAAGAACTACTCCAAAGCCTAGTGGTCTGAAATAGCTATTTCCTTGTGTACATGATTTTCTAGGTCAGGACTCTGGGAATGGCTCAGCTGGGCAGTTCGCCTGTGAGCCACATGGAGTCAGCTGAAGATTCACTTCCAAGATGTCTTTTTTGCTCACATAGGCTTTTCCTTCTGCATATGGCAGCTCATCTCCTAGGGCCTCTTCGTGTGTGCTGGGCTTCCTCACAAAATGGTGATTTGGAGTAGCTGGACTGTTTATGGTCATCGGCGCTACTCCCAAATGAGTCTTCCAAGAGACCAGAAGCAGAAGCACCACTTCCGCCATAATCCGTAGGCAGGAACAAAGGCAGACCACCAACCTCTCTTAATTCAAATGGAGGAGACATAGACCACCCCCCACCCCACAATGGAAGGAATGTCAAAGGATTTGCAAGCATCTTTAATCTATCTCATGACCCCATAACAAGAAGCCAATAAATGAAAGCTTTTACTTAGGAAAAAAAAATCTATAAAATGAGGCTGCTAATATCTACCCACCTACCCAAAGTTATTGAGCAGAGTAAATTAACCAATGTAAAATACAATGCTGAATATTCAGCGAAAAGCAGGCACAATATAAAAAGTAAGCTCTTTCTCATGAGTGACACTGGGGTACATCCCCTGGGGAGGTAGCATTTCCCTGATAGAATGCAAGACATCCCGTTGAATTTGTGTTTCAGATAAACAATGAATTTTTTTGGTATAAATCTGTCTTGTGCAATATTTGGGACAGACTTATACCAAAAAGTTGTTGTATGTAGTTTCTGTAAAATTCAAGTTTAATTGGGCACCCTATTTTGTATTTGCTAAATCTGTCAGTCCTACCAGCATGTCAATGGAACGGCTGAGACCAAAAATTCTGATTTCAGCTTGGGAGCACAGAACCGAGAAAGAAAGACTGAATTTGAAATTTGAACTAGATGTCATCCATGACCCATCCAAAAATGCAGCTCTCCTTCCTCCAGTCGTGCCAAGAAAGAGACAGAAGAGAAAGAAAACAGAAATATAAAGGTTTCCCAACCTTCCAACCATCTTAATCCTATCAGTAATCCTACCACTATCCTAGGTGTCCATTAGTCATTATATCTATCCAGTCATGAAGCTTGCTGTCAAGGCATGGGGCCCTGGAAAAGTGACTTCACTCAGTTGTCTCATCTGTAAAATGGGTGTGAGAACAGCAGCAACTTAACCTAAAAGGCTATCGTGAAGGATAGATGAGGTAAAATGACAAAGTGTTGAAAACAGTCCCTGATCCATGGTGAGTGTTCAGTGTTGGCTTTCGTTCGTATCAGTGGCGAGGCGGACATACAGACACCCCAATCCTTCAGGAAATGGACCAAGTAAAGTCTTCGAGGATTAGTAAGGGGTGGAAGATAGTCAGAGCGAGGAAAGCTTTATAGAAGTCATAGCTAAGTAGGGTTGGGCTGAAGGAAGAGCAGTTCACCGAATAGACACGGGGAAAGGCTTTGAGGCGAAGGAAGAGCGTATCTGAGGAGACAAAAGAAAAAAGCAAGGAGGGAAAGGAGCTCCCAGTAGTGCAGTGCTGATGGGGTGGAGTCCGAAGTCCTAGAAGCAGGATGGCGGTGGAGGAGGCTAGAGAGAAAGCCTCTCAAAGGCTCTGGACACCATGCTATGGCGATGCCTCCTTCTGGAACCCTAAAACAAGTCTCAGCAGAGGAAGGATCTGTGGGAGTCTTGCATGGGGACCAAGGCCAAATCATGGCAGTGGGGAAAGTGAGAGGGCAAATCGAGATTGCGCCAGAGATTTGTACATGGTTCTAGATGGCAACGCTCCAACTCAAGGCAGTAGGGGTGAGGATGTGCTCGAGAAAATAGCCAAGAGAGAAATTTCTGATGTAAGGGGGAGGAAGGGCTAGATTTCCACCTTCCAGCCAAAGTGAGAAATTTGGCTTACAGAATAAACCCTAGACAATTACATTATATGCAGATATCTCCTTCACACATAGCTTGGCTATGAAAATGATGCCTACAATTGGAGGAAATTGGAATTTCTACTTCCCTGGGAGTCACTGGAACAACCATCCTCCGGTGGAGGGTACTATGAGCTCATCCAAGGGGAAGCAGGAAGAGGTAGCTAAGAAAGTCGTAGCCTATGGTTATTGTACCAGTGGTTCCATGCTGAGGCTACAAAGAAAATCCTAAGAATTTAACTCTTATCCTGAATCTAACAATAACTGCTATGTATTGAGCTATCGGTCTGTGCCAAGCATTGAGTTAAAAGGTTTAAATGTATTAAGTTATTTTATTCTCACCACAAACCGGTGAGAATTAGTAAAAAAAAATCATATCCATTTTACAAGTGAGAAAACTGAGGGTTTGGTTTATCACCTAGCGAGTGGCCGAGACCCAGAGACCCAGAGACCCAGGGACCTGCGGCCATAAGATCCATGCTCTGAAATACTATGGCCAGAATTCAACATTTTCCAAATGACGATCTATCACGCACACCACTTGTACTATGATTTACTTAATATTATTTTTAACCAAGTGCCTTTGGACTTACCCTGAATAATAATGTTATAAATATTCAGAACTCCATAAACATTACAACATTTCAAAGACCATCTAAAGAAGTACTGTTTTCTACAATACTATATATTGAGCACAAGAAGTCAGCACAAAAGAGTAGTTTTAATGCATGATTCATTTGTAGGAAGTTCAAGATCAGACAAATTAGTCCATAGGGGTAGAAATCGGAACAATGGTTGCTTTGGGGAAGCCGGGGTGAGTAGGCAGGAATAGGCTAATGGTGATGATTTACATTGTGATTGGGATGTTACTTACGTGGGTGTACACATTGGTCAAAACTCATCAAACCATGTGCTTCGGATCTGTGCGTTTCAGTGGATGTAATTATACTTCAATTTAGAAAAAAGAGGCCTCAGATTTAGACTTTTTGACATTATCTTCAAATGAGATTCAAGCATAGACTCGCATAGATGCACTGGCTTCCTATAACTTTGAACAGGTGTGCCTTTACTAAACATACACTCTACGGAAGGTCTGATTATTTTGTATACAGCACGATCGTTTGGCGTTGCGCTCTTGCGTAAATATTTTCATTTTTTAGGTGTAAACATTTAAAAGACGCCATTCTTTCTGTTAAAAAGACGTGCTTAGCTAGAACAAGTTCTAGACGACCACTTAGGAGCTGTGTCCCCTGAAGTAAGCCGTTCGTTTCCCTTGGTCTCACTTCCATTATTATTCATCAGATGTGTGGGGAAGGATGAATACATCCCAGGTCAGAATGGTATCCAGGTACAAATGTAGGTGATGGTAGAAATGCCTTTTAGATAGGGACAAGATGTCAGAACGTGCTTAATATCATCGCATCCCACGTGCCTTTCTTTGAGAAGCAGGAACAATCTCCTCATTAAACTGAAACTTATGACCCTTCATTCATTCATTCCTTCATCCACTCACTTAATACTTGTTGGGTGACTCCTCTATGTCAGACACAACTCTAAGTGGAACGTGCACTGCAGCAACCATGATAGGGAGGCGAACTGATGCTCATGTATGGAAAATGCTAAGCATCTATTCTGCACTCCATAACACGTGGTGAAGATTATTACTAGCAATCATGGGAGTAAAGAAACAAAGTATCAAAGACAATTAGTTTTTACTTGAGTCTCCCTCCCCCCATGAATGTCTGATATATTCATTTTCCATAAACCTTCAACCCAAATGTGGAATTCTAATACGTGCCAAAGACTCTCTTTTGGGGCTCGGTCACCATTCTTAACCTTTATTCAAATAAATAATTTGCAAATATTTATTAAGTGCTGGGGGTACAGCCATACCGGAGCATAACTAATTGCTAAGATCTTTGGAGCTAATGACTTCATGAACAGAATTGGCCAGGGCACGATGAAAAAAAAAAAATCACGAAGATACTAAAGTCACAGCGAACTGAGAAAGTTTGGGAACCTCTAGTCCAGAAAAAAGACCCTATTCAAACCCAGAAGCAAACAAATGAATTAATCCGGAGAGAATTTGGAGGGCAAACATGACTTTGCACTTCTCTGGAGTGTAGGGGGAGAAAAGAAACACAAAAACACAAAACAAAGCCTGCATGCTGGTCCATTAAAAAAAAAAAAAAAATCTGCTTGAGCTTTGTTGATGCAAAGCTCTTTATCTGAGGAGCTCAAAGAGCTTTATTACAGGTAAATACCCTTGTCTCCAGCTGCTAACAGGAGAGGCCAGGCCTAGGGAGATTAGGGGAGAATGCCTATTTAAGGTCACGTAACAGTCAGTGACAAAGCGGAGACCGGCAGAGTGGTCTGTAATGAGATTTGTCTCCTGTCTATTGTATCAGCGTAAGATGCTGGGTGTGTGAGGCTAGACTCCAACGCGGGAGCCTGCAGGAGACAGGGCATCATAGAATCTCAGTGCTACTGCGTTAGGGACTTTGGGGGTCACTGAGGATGGCCCTCTTGGTTTTCCAGAGCCCACACTGAGGCTCCAAGAGATGCCAAAGGTGGGCCCAACGCTGCCGAGCCCATTCGTGGCACAGCCGGAAGGAGAATGGAAGGCTCTTAGCTTCCCCCTAATTCTCTCTTGGAGTTTCCCTGGCTCAAGTGATTTGTCTAGGAAAACCTATTAAGGAAATTCAATTTCTCTAAAGCTGGCTGGTTAGAGCTTGAGCTGGATCAAAGCTGGTGTGGAAGGAATTTGAAAGGAATGGGGAAGCACACAGACTCGAAGTCAGAACCTTGGTTCTGTTGGGGACTAGCGGAGGACGTCTGACAGGGGACCCCCAGTCCCCGCACCTCTGTGATCTGTAAGGAACAACACCATGGGGTCTGGGCTCATTAATACGCTCTAGCCTTGGTATAATCCTTTTGCTGGGTGCAAAATACCCAGACCTCCGTTTTCCGTTTTGCAAAATGGGGATACCCATAATGCCCACCTTGTGGAGCTGGGGTGAGCCATAGAGCCCCTCCGTTTTTAGAGCCTTGAGCCTGGAAATGCTCACTGTTAGTGATTTTTATACTGCAGGTAACCACAGGAGACGTTTGCTCAGACAGCCCAACTTGAGATATTTATGATGGGTTTCCCTGTCTCCTGTAATTTACCATTCTCCTATAATTTCTTCCAAATCCAGACCAATGTTCAAGCTTTGGATCCAACAACATTTACCAGACAAACTACAGGACCCCCAGTTAGATTTGTATTACAGATGAACACAAATTGAACTTGTTTAGCATAAGGATATCCCAAATATTACATGAGATATACTAGCACTAATTGAGTCATTGTTTTTCTGCATTTAAATTTACCTAGCGTGTTGTATTTTTCTTTGCTCAATTTGGAAACCGTAGCACTGAGCCAGGTTTGTGTTTCAGATTTCTGGTTCGGGAAAAATGTGTGTCCCCTCTCTCATGCTCCCTCTGAAGAATTAAGGCAGGCAGAATTTATGGCTTTGAATTTGTTCATACAGTAGGAGTGGTACCGACAGCTTCCCCCTCAGAGCCCAGGCATCCCATGACTCAGTTTCTCAAATTTTACCAGCGCTGTGGGTGGAAATAAAGGAAGGGAGGGAATCTGTAACACTAATGATTATTTTGGTTTATAGGCATAATGTTTGATTTAAACCCTGGCTCCAGAAACTTCTGGGGAGAGAACCCAGATAAAGACCATCAAAGATGGGATAGCAGAACTACCTGGAAATTGCGAGGGCATCAGAATTCATACGGGTAGGAGAGCTGAAGAGAAGATCTGCAGATGTTTAAATTCCAAAGGATGAAGCTCAGTGGCTGGGTCTGGAAGGTGTTCCGGCTTGCAGATCGAGGGTGCTGAAATCCTTTCAGGTCAATGTATTGTTCTATCAAATGGGGTAGTGCCCGCCTGCTTCATTCTTATCTACCCATATCTCTAATTACCCTTTAAAACATAGATCTCTAGTCTGGGAGCTAAAATTACTGTTTTCTAGTTCTGGGACACAGTACACACGTGATCACCTTTAGCTAGTATTATAGCCAGGTCAGCCACCTGCAGAGAATTTTCTAGAAACACCCCGAAGTCACATGGCTTGTTGCACATGCGGCTTCTCGAACAAGGTGCCTTCACCTCCAGGGAAAATCACTTATTCCCCTCCCCCTCCAAGCCCAGAACCTGGTTGTATTTACCCATCTCTCTCTACTGTCTTTCATTTTATTTTTAATTAATTAGTTAATTAATTGTTTTAGAAAGAAAGCGTGGGGTAGGGCGAGGAGCAGAGGAAGAGGGAGTACAAGAATCTTAAGCAGGCTCTGCGCTAGGTGGGCTCGATCTCACGACCCTGAGATCATGAACTGAGCCCAAATCAAGAGCCGGATGCCTCACCAACAGGGCCACCCAGGTGCCTCTAGTGTTCTTCGTTTTAGGGAAGATGAAGCTGGCTATCTGAGAGAGGCTGCAGGATATCCGAGGGCAGAGAGTCTTACGCCTGTATTGCCGATGGCAAAACAGAGAGGCAGAGAGTGTTGGTGGGAAAATCCCCTCTCTGAGCCTCAGTTCCCTCATCTGTAGAATGGGCTAACTGTGCACCCTTGGCATGGCTGCTCTGGGCAATCGGATGAGATCCTACACGGACAGCCCTTGGTGCAGTGCTTAACTGATTTCGTTAACAATAACTAGTGTGTACATGTAAGAAACCAGTATACCTGTATGGTCTCGTAACCGGTAACTTTCTGAGATCCCTTTAAAAACTAACCATTAAAGAATTTGTCCAACAAACTAATATAAACTGAAACTCTATTGTACTATTTATCTGCACCACTGTATTACGCATCTGCTTGTGGGTTGATGAGGATGTATAAATATACGTAAGCAAAGGCATGTGCTATTGTCATTTGTCCCCTTTGGTACATTTAATAAGTTTAGTGTATTAAATCCACCTATGTTTAAACACATCGGATAAACTAAGTATATTACAGAGATTCAATGAAAGAGAGCATGCTGATGAACGGTGAGTTCATTCCATTGGCCTCTCTGCCTCTTCCATCCCTACAGAGCCTAGTGGAGCATCAGAGAGTCCTGGTTCCTGATCCTCAGTGATTCTTGTCTCCACCGCCCCCACCCCGCCTCGCGCTGTCCCTTCCACCCTTGCTTGTCCCTGCTTCTCCCTTCTTGGCAATCAGAGGCTGCTTTCCCAGCTTGACCCCCTGGGGGCTTTCCAGAACCTATTTACTTAAACATATATTGACCTAGGCCTTACTTCCCAGGGTGAATTATGTCACAGGCAGCAATCTCCGAATCATAAATTAGCCCGCAACCCCTGCAACTGTCTCCTAATGACGCAGATGGTGGAATGGTGTATTCACGGAGCTGGCTGGGTAAGAGGGCTCTAAATTTTGTTGGCTGACAGCTCCTTCTCTCCTCCTCACCTGGCTGGCTTTTCTAGGCCTCTCTGTCTGGTTTTGTCTTTATCTTCCCTCATGCCTTCGTGCCAAAGATAAAAGGACTGCATCGGCATTCAGGAAGCCAGGGGAAAGGGGAAGGGCTTGACTTCAGCACCTGACACGTAATAGGTCCTGCACACGCTTGCTGAACGAACCGGTGCGTGCAAAGAGCATGACATGATGCTGGCTAGGATGTGTGCTATTGTTCCCACTATTCAGGAAGACCCTCAAGGCCAAGCCAGAGCCTTACGCACCCCTGATTCTCCCAGGGGTCTGCAATAGCCTCTGTCATTCAAAGGCCATTGGTCCACTTGGGAAGGGATGGATGTCGGGTGCATTCTGGGGGCTAGAATTTCTTCCTCCTGTGGGTCATTTCTTTCTTCATCAGAATCTCTGTCTTGTAACCTTCTCTCAAGCTGCCTAGGTGTGCTGCCTTGGGGTCAGTTCCACGTACTGGTTTAACGACTATGTAAGTCCCACTCCCCTCCCTTTTGCAATAGGAGAGAATTCCTTTATGTCAGTCTTACTGTTTTCTTCCAGGAAATCAAGGGTGAGAAACCTTGATTGTGGGTTCCACTTGTGAAATATTAATTAGCATTATACAAATATTTGGGATTAGTGATCCACCAAGAAGCTAGCTTTCTCGATTTCAGTCTTTCTGGAATACCAAGGAAGCCCATCACTCCAAGCCTATAAATTTATAAGATCCACCTCCCCAACTCAAGACCAACAAAACCTTTCCAAATAACAGAATAATGATCTCAGAGTCAAATGTTTATAGCATCTGTTTATAGCAAATGTTTATAGCATCTGTAAAGAACACTCTCTTTTAGCTCAGTTGTGCCTTTTCATAAAAATGTGCATTAGCAAGACAGAGCTATAATCAACCCATTTGTCAGATGAGGAAACTGAGGCTTGAGTATACAAAGTGTCTCTTTTTCTAAGAGTATCTTTCCTGGCTCAGGATCAAAAGAGACAGGAAATCATATCATAATAATGTGATGACCAATGGACCCATTACCGCCAATAACACACATGCTCAACCCTCCTCATGCAGGAACTCCTGTAATCTTCACAACAACTATACAAAGGTTGGGCTAAAAGTTAAAGATGGAGAAATGGAGACGGGGCTCTGAGGGAGTCTTAACTTGAATCCATGTACCCCCAACAAACCCAGGGGTGGGCTTCAGAGGGCTTGTGAGCCCTTTGAAATTGTCTGTTTGTTTGCAATTTTTTTTTTTTTTTGAGGGCAAGTCCATAGGTCTCCATAGATCATCAAGGGAGTCCATGACCCTCAGATTCAGAACCGTGGGTTGGAGTAGTACCAGAATTGGAACATGGGTAGAAGAAGCATTTACCAACATCAGAACCACCCAGATAGTCAAAGCAATTCATACTCTGCCAGCAGATAAGGAGTTCTTTCCATTTTTGAAATCTGGTCCCCATCTCTTAGCAATTTATTCTGGATAGAACCGAAGAAGCTATATCACCATTTGAAGCTGTATCGCAGAAATCCAGAAGCAAAGCCAGTGGGGCCCAGCATTCCAGAGGCTTGGAAAAGCAGGGATTGGCCTGGAAGAGCAGTTGCCCTGAGATCAAAGGGACAAGGCCAACCCTTCATCACCAGTTTTCCCATCAGCACTGTTGAGGGCAGGAACATGTCAAGGAGGAAGGCTTTCTTTGAAGTGTCAAGATAAGACCCATCTCCACCTCCCTTCAGTGTGAAAGTCATTCCTCTAGGAGCCAGGGGAGGGTGTGAGGCATCTGGCTGTCTGTATGGGAGCTGGGAGGGACTTATCAACGGAGACAGACACCTTCGTGACTCCCGCTTACAATCCCTGGGGAACGTCAGTCCTTAAACACATAGGAAAGGCCTAGCCTTGCTACCATTTTTCCAATGCTGTCCCATGTGCAGCTGCATCTACATGGACTTTACTGTTGAGTCAGTGAGCATAGAAAGCCTGGCATTCAGAGGGACCAGTTAGAGCCTGCACTTCTGGCTGGGCGAGCTCGGGCAAGTTCCTTAACCTCTCTGAACCTCAGCTTCAATGGGAGTTCAAAGAACAGCTCCTGTCTCTTGGTTAATTTGAGAATTAAATGAGACGATGCAAACTAACCATAGCCCTCTGTAATATCTGATGCATAAGCACATTCAAAAGTGTTTAGCTAATATTTTTCTTTACTGTCTGGCTTAAGACGTCGGGCCTAGGTGGGTTTTAGAGTCAAAATGTCTGATCACGGCATCAGGGAAATACAAATCAAAACCACAGCGAGATATCACCTCACACCAGTCAGAATGGCTAAAATTAACAAGTCAGGAAATGACAGATGTTGGCGAGGATGCGGAGAAAGGGGAACCCTCCTACACTGTTGGTGGGAATGCAAGCTGGTGCAGCCACTCCGGAAAACAATATGGAGGCTCCTCAAAAAGTTGAAAATAGAGCTACCCTACAACCCAGCAATCGCACTACTGGGTATTTACCCCAAAGATACAAATGTAGTGATCCGAAGGGGCACATGCACCCCAATGTTTTAGCAGCAATGTCCACAATAGCCAAGCTATGGAAAGAACCTAGATGTCCATCAGCAGATGAATGGATAAAGAAGATGTGGTATATATATATATACACACACACACACACACACAATGGAATACTATGCAGCCATCAAGAGAAACGAAATCTTGCCATTTGCAACAACGTGGTTGGAACTAGAGGGTATTATGCTAA